>KZ308168.1:681145-1038814 GCA_000376725.2 Ladona fulva
AAGACCCGGGGCCGCACTTCCCTTCCGTGGCCTCTTAGGTTCATAAGACCCGGGGCCACACTCCGCTCTCTCTCCTCCTGTGCTGACTTCGACCACGCGTTGCACTCCCCGTGTTTACGCTAAGTACCCATTGGCCAAGGATTGGTTGTCAAGTCCGGCTTTCATGTAAGTTTTATACAGTGCTAATAAAACATATGTATTTGAACTTAAGTTGACTTTAGTTACTATATCCCATGTCGTATCACGATACGATAGCTTAAGCGTGCAATACGACACAAAATCAAAGTTAAGGTTTGCTTCCTTCACTTTCTACTGGCCTTCAAATAGAATCTACTAATTGAGCCCCGACTTTTTGGTTGGTCTCCATTATAAAGAATAAGGAAAAAAGAAAACTTATACCTTTACTATTATACACACTATTTTATTCCACGACTACGATCGTTTTGATGCTTTAGGTCATCATTACACTTGATAAGTGATCTTTTTTACTTGGTCTTTATGACCTTTACATATTTATTATCAAAAAGACCTAGCCAAAAATCTGATTGCGCTTATCCAATTTCCAACCAGCGACACCTTATTTTGTATGTATTTTATTGTACAGACATATTTAATCATGAATGTCTTACTCCTTGCTCCAACAATAAATGCAGTTTAGTAAACAAATTTTAAAATATACGCTCTTTGGTTGAAAAATTACTTTCCAAGACCTTTGTGTTGACAATCATCAGTAAATTATCCTAAGAACAGAAAATAGCCAATATAAACTGATTTTTATACAAACGTTTCGACATAATCCAAAATGAATTTTAAGAGGGCAACTGTATGTACTTGGGACTTGGTCGTAGAAGTGACTGGTGGTTATCGAAAACAATCTTCGAAGAGTGGTTATGATAAAATTTTAACATTAGCTCATCAGATAAATTCTAACTAGGAACTGATAGCATCTTATCAAGACTTCTTATTAAGAAGAAATTGATTTGATTGCATACAATTTATGAAACTATTCCAAAAACCATTAGGGGAGCACATGTTAAAAACATTACTCTTGTAATAAGGCCACATAATTAGGTTGGTTTAGTTCGGAAACAATGCATAATTAATAAATTGGTGAGTGGAATCCCAAAAGTGCAAAAGGCTTAAGAGACAAAAGAATGATCTTGTTTGGTAGTAAAAGAAAGAAAACTTCCTTGCGGACTTTTTTATCGTGGAAACGGCGGATGTGTAATGCAGAAAAGTAAATTTACACATTATTTTATCAGTAACATTGAATGACGGTAAGGCTAGAAAAATCTCGCTTTAACATTCTACTTCTTTCTTTTCCACCATCGTCAGTCCCTTCTTTCAGTGTGTTATAATATCTTAACCTTTAATAGGAAGCTAATAAGGAATAGTATGGATAATGGCTTCTGAAATTCTTAGGAATATACGGCACATTCCTATCTTTGCTTTCAACTAGGCCGAAAATGTATGGTCAAGACATAACCTTGAACATTGCAGTGGAAAGATTACCTTTTAATAAATTCCTTAGTTTTCAATGTAAATCAAATTTTTTCGGATTTACAAATTTAGTCATATGAAATGAGCACTGTGGTGCAATAAATCATTTAAAGCGCATGAGAGATGAGTACAGAGAGATATACTCTGCAATACTGTACACTTTGAAATCAGAGACGTCTGATGGGGTGTTGGGGTAGCAATCGGAGGCACCGGTTCCCGTGCTTATGGGGGCTCCGCGCCTCTGGACAATAGAGCTTCGGGGAATTTCTCATGGACATTTGTTTATTTATTTTCCGGCGCCATCATAAACTTGCATTCACCAGACAATTACAGGAGAGGCACATACAGTAACAACGGACGTACAAACATAACAATCCCTAACCGGAAAAATCCTATTATTCGGGGCTCGAACTCAATAAGTTTGAAACTCTCGAACTCATGAAGTATGAAAGAAGAATACCCAAACGTAGAAACGGTAGAATAATTCTTATAATGCTAATAGCAGTGGCTGAAAGGCTCTTTTCAAAGCTAGAATTAAAAGAAAGTTTTTTAAGATCGTTATCCAACAGAGGCTGAAGATTTTAAGCATTTTTAGCCGAGCATGAGGAAGTTGATAACATTTATAAATAAAAAATTATTGGTTGTGTTTTGGCTATAGAAATGAATTACTAAATTCCAATCGTCTTCATATTCTGCATAAGTCTGATTAAACCTTATCATATAGTTTTAAATACATTTCCTTGCGTTTTAGAGAACCTAATGAAAAATGTCTCCATTTAAGGTGGCAATTCCCAGATCTCCGCGGATCCTAGAGATTTAAGAATATCTAGATTCCCTTGATTAAATTAAGTAAACATAACTACTAGTAGTAGTTTCTATTTCCCACAATTTAAGTGTGATACTAATTTTCTAGACTATTACAAGGGACGTAGTGAGCATCTGATAATGGAATGGAAGGTAACCACCGATAAAAATCTGGGAGATGACAATTCAGTTGTAAGCACCAATAAATATATCAAGAAATGAGAATCATCATTCTAACCATAAAGTTCATCAACCATCGATTATGTCACAGAAATTATTTCAACGGCCTTCGCTTACTTATACCCCTTCTTAACTAAACCTAAACTTTTGAAGAACATAAACCACATTTTGGCAATACGGTAGAAATTTTATGGGCAACGAATGAAGCGGAGAGAAATCTAAAATAAGCAGTAATTATTTGAGTTCCTGCTGAGGACCCATCCTGTGGCTGTTCGATGGTTGCGGTCATTGAAAGAAAGACGTCTTGAAGAGCAGAAGGCCGTTTAAAAATAACGCTGAAAAAATCAACTCTTCCAAATGAATCTCCCAAGAAAAACAGAAAAGTAGGCGATATTTTTCAAATACAGTAAAGGCAGAAATGGTATTGATTAGATATAACATAATTACGATCGAAATAGCAAAATACAATTTAACGCAATACAATTTAAAGAATTGAGAGTCGAAGCAAAACCATCCCTCAGGAATATAAAAAATTGCAAATATCTTTTGCAACACAAACAAATTGTCCAGAGAAAACAAAAACTCGGAAGACCTCTCATATCTATTTTCACCTTATAAAAAATTCGCAATGCGCAAGAAAACATTGAATCGTATGCTTCACTAGTTGATGGTATATACGTTCGTCATTAATGCTTCATTTTGCACATTCCTAGCGTCATTTACAGATTTCCATTCACCATCCTTTTACGATAATTCTCGATATGCTCGGAATATTTATGAGTTTACTTTCCGCTTCAGAAAAAAGCAGTTCAAGTTAAAAGTAGAATTACAGATCGAAAGAAACTGAAATGCAATATCTTCCCCGGTGTTTTTTAGGGTCGACAGATTTGTAAATTTTGGAAAACATTTGGAGAGGAAAAGCCAAGAAACTGCTGTTCGCGTAACTATCCTGTTGAAAATGTTGTCGGCTCACTTTAGTTAGGCTCTTACATCCTCCCTCACACACTAATTTTCCATTTAACTATATTATAAATAATTATATGAATCATTTTTTACATTAATACAGGTCTAGATCCAGTCCAGTTCAGAAAATTTACATTGATTTTCTTTATAAATCTATAAATGACATAAATTCCATGGTTACACCTGATTGCTATCTAGATAATTTTTGTCTTCTCTCTGTATTTTTTTGCACTATATGTTTTATTCTTTTTTACAACAAACTCGAACGCAATTTACTTCTGATAGGTAGGGAATTAATGTATTAAATTAAGGTAATTAAATTCAAACCATCTTTACCCAAAGTCCATATGGAAATGGCCATTCTAAGTAATCAATTTAATTAAAGTTATGTGAAGAATAAACCTGAAATCAAAAGTATAGGGTAAAAATGTATTTTGATTTATCAAATCTATATGATTTTATTTGAATAAATATTCCTTGCGTTTATTTATAAATGTCTTTCCGAAAAGGACTTCATGACTAAAACTAAATATAACCAAACAGCTACCACAAATCGTCATCTCTACATTAAAAATATTGTAACCAATTATTATTTGTGATTTTTCTTATTTTCAAAATTAACTTTAATTTAATTCCTCCTAAAAGTTAAGCAATTACATGAGCATAAATATGCAATAACTTAATTATACTGATTTATGGGTTAGATGGAAGAGGAGACTTTTAGTCTCAATCTCGCCCGAATAAAGACGTATTATTATTATTATAATTGAGATCATACCATAATGCTGATTTTCAATTCAGATTTTTATATAATGAAAAAATAAAATGAAACCCCTATGATTGTCTGCGATGAATATAATTTGAAGGAAAAACTATTAATGAAAATGTTATGCAATAGTTTTAAGATAATAAGTTAGTTTACTTTCACTGAAAATAATAGCTACTACACAACGGGAAACAGTCTTTCTTATGGAGATAGGAAGATGGATGGTTCCATCTATATTTAATCTTATTCGAAAATAAGGTAATTGACTTCCTTGCTTCGAAGAATCCCATGACTGTGAATTTTAGATATGGTGGGAATTTTTAACCGAACAATACAAACCCCCTCCAATGATTACACCCGATAAAAATCATTATTACTATAAATTGATTATATTTACTCACAAAATTCCCTGTTTATTAAGGAGCAGGTAATCCTTTCAAAATCTCCGGAACTGTAAACGACCAGTAATTTTCAGAAGTAAAACGAAAATGAATGTAGGGCCTCTTCTATAGAATATTTCGCACGTTAGTTCTCTTATCGTAGGATCTTCACGTTGCTTTTGCTTTCACAACTCCAACATACAGTCAGCCAAAAAACACTCTCGAAACACAGAAACACTCTCGGAATATAGAAAGATGAACTAAACCTCATTATTCCGAGACCACTAGAGGCACTCTCTAAGAAACTATTGTGGGTATTCGACAGGCGTCTCGAGCAAATACCGCAGAACTATGGACTCATCCACCCCTGTGATACAACTCGTGAGCTGATTTTTAGGTAATGATGTAATTTCCTTGAAAAAGCACTCTGTCCAAGAAGAGTTAAATGCCACTGATTACGTAATGAGTTTCCACGTTATCGTAAGTGAGAGATTCCTCTTTCAGCCTTTCAGTGAAGGTATCCATATAATTGAAACCAAATATTTGAAGTTGAGTTCGGTAAAATTCGATTTTACCATGATTGAGGGATACTTTAACGATTCACACTGTTACTAAACCGGAAAAATAGGGCGAAATAGGAATGTACATGATATTGGAATGTAGATGGCTTTACCAACGATAAAATTTTTCGTTTACAACTGGAACTCTAAACTAGTTGTTATTCTATATGCAGTAACGGGTCATAATCTAATCTCATAAAAAGACTCAAGATACCGAAGTTCGGCAAAAGCAAAATTGGGGATGTTCATTGAATCTTAGTTCATTTCGAAAGACTTGAAAGACTAGTAACTTGCATTCCTTTATTCCATCCTCGACTTTTAGAGTTCATCATATATATTTCCATTTCATTTTTACCTAGAATCTTGCATGTGTATATTTCTGATCCTAAATGTATAAATATGAGGGAATGTAAATCGTGAGAGAAATAAGGTGGAACAGGAGAAACAAATTTTGCACTGATTTCTGCTGATGAAAATATTTTGGATGGCTACAATTTCCTCAGAAATGATTCTTAAATTTTTAGAACTACATAGTAATAAGGTAGAAAAAACTTACTCAGAAATCAGTATTGAAATCAACTTTATAGATACAAATAGTCCTGAGAAGAACTCTATTTGCATGACCCGAAAAGTTAACGTTTATGCCCACTGATTTCGCTACAGACCAAAACGTTCCTAATGCGATTCCCTTTCGTATTATTCCTATCGACGCGACGCATTTATAACGAGATAAGATTCGATAATTTCTCCATTACGACCAGATAACGGGGCCAGTCCTCGTCTTTTCCTCAAATACCTTCCGAAGGAGATTTACGAATTCCGGATGGAATCACTCGTCAGCCGCCTAATAGCAGCAGCATAAAATCCTTGCGATTTAAGTTCTCAAAGAATTTGTACCAATTACAGTGTCTCCACCCAGGTGACATCAATTTCCTCTACGCCTCCGCAAGTAATTTCGATCCATATACAATTCGGAAAATATTTGATGACCAGCAATAAGAATAAAAACCCACATCCTTTCGATTTTCTACTGCGAGAGGAAAAACGTAAAATCAGATGGAATAGAAATAAGATAACAGAAGGAAGCAAGGCAGTAACGTAACGAGATGATTGTAAACCGTCTGATAGTCTGCTTTGATTCGACTCGGACGCTGAAAGAGTCCGCATTTTTATTCACGAGAAAAGCTTTAAGTATCGGAATTGCTTAAAGAGGTATTAATGAACTCAAACACTAACGTCATATCCGAGGCAAGCAAAGCATCGAAAAGATTCTGATTTCGAAATAAAAATCGACATTAGTCTCTTCATTTTAGAATATGACCAATGTTATTGTAAAACTGACAGTATATTAAAAATGCCTTATCTTAATGTTCCTTTCCCTACCATGTACGCTATGAAAATTAAACTGGAATAATGTAATTATCTCATGATACTTCACTTGGAATAGAGCTCTAGAACTTCATGGCTTTTAAATTTAAAAATTTGCTGCACATCCGATTTTATCTTTTCTTAATAGGTATACTAACAATTATCTTTAATATCAATTCTCAGATACGAATTTTCATTCAAGATAAGATGTTTTTTACTCATATCTTTGAATTGGGAATACTTAAAAAACTCCGCGACTGTCAAAATTAAAATATTAGAACTGAGAGGTTGTGAAGAGAACTTATTCATCTTTTTAGCATTTGATGAATGCATTTTTCTGGTCAATGATGAAAGAAAGCAGTATTAAAAGCTCGCAGTTCCGCTTTATTTATATTTTATGATATTGCATTGGTGCTGTACTTTAAGTATCATTTCTTTATCAGTAGTTTACCCCCATAAAAAATATAAGTCGTTAAGTTAGAGGACGAAGGTACTTGCTACGCATATAGAAGTTTTATTTTATTGTCCGGGATCCCAACAAACTGCTTGGTTGCGACAAATGTGAACTATGATCTCCAGGTTAGAGATAGAAAACCTGAAAGCTTAGCAATGGTAGCACTCTTTCCTCTCCTCCCCTTCAAATCTCTCACTCTTCCCAATTCCTCCATCATTCAACACAGAGTAGTCCTTGCGCGACATTAGCGTCAACTGAATGGCCGTATTCTAAGCGAGAGAGGTCCGTGGGCTGGGGAAAAAAAGGGTTTTTCGGTCCTGAGAAACGGTTATGTGTCTCCCCCCGTGGCGTGGAGGATGGCCGATCGCCCACTCTCGTCCCATCTCTCTCTCGATGAGAATTAAGGAACGGCGAAAGAAATGGACTGAGGAGTGGCGGTGGAAAATGAGTGTGGGAGAGGCAAGAAGAGTTGCAGGAAGAAAGAAGGTAAGTGATACGGAGTAGGTGTGATTCCGATAACGCCCTATTTGTTTTGGTGATCCCCGCGGTGATGCTCGTAATAGGTCTTCACTCGGTTCATTTCGTCCTCATCTCAATCGCTCACGAGTAACTCGAGACTGAGGCGAGTGTGGGAGGGAGTGGGCGAGGCGGCCTCTTAATGGAAGGAAAGGAGTTTTGAATGGAGAGAGAGGCAGTGGGAAGTTTTTTTACCCTTCCAAAGTTTATATCTTGTTGGAGATATGGGCGACCGTAAAAAGGCTGACAATCCGCATTATTTATGTGGAATCGATTGTTGGGAGTCACGCCTGGAAAACAAAGTGGAGAAATCATCGAAATTGATGAGATATGAAAAATATACGCGAGCGGGAGAGTATATTCATGGCGAGCTGGAATCAGCGTAACGAGCACGATTTATTCCGAGATCATCTTAAACATGTCGTGGAAACCTCCGCAGATAAGAGAATGGCTATATATTGCGAATGGAATGAGAATCTTTGGTTGGGATCGAGGGAGCATGTTCATTTTTTGTTATTCTTCAAATTATAAGCCATCTTTAGTAATCAAAAAGAAGTTTTTTATTAAAGTTATATAAAACTAGGAGACGGTATCTTTATTTCGAGAAAACATTACAATTANTCTCTTTTATAAGCATGCGGATTTTATCGCCTTGAAAAGTTCCAATATGGAGTTTAGCATATAAATATATGGAAATTAAATTGAATATTGGTAACTATAATAAGAATGTTTTATTTATGGCTAATACACAGCTTTTTGGAAAAGAGAAAATAAATCATATATTATAATCAGATGATTAATATTAATGATACGCTATTTATGAAAACACTTTAAATTAAAAGGAGCATAGTATAAAGAGAATGTTTGAAGTTACATTTCATCTACTAGAGGAAAAAATATCCAAATTGCGCGAAAAGTACTTATAGCATATGCTTAGTACTTATAGCATCTGCTGCATTAAGGGAGTCGTTATCCTCTCACTGAAGCCTTTAACATTACCATTACTTTTAACATTAGTTTTATGCATGTCTCCAGGCTAAAAAATTATTTTTCGGGCTAAATTACTCGATATTGTCTGTGCGTCCGTTAGTAATGTAATATAAAAATGGGGAAATTAAGTAAAACAGATGAAAGGGACGAAATCGGGAGCTGAGTGGAAATGTGGGAATCAAGTTGGCAAATTGACGATATTGAGAGAGGATAGAGACAGATAGAAGTAGGATAGGTTGTTAATGCTTGGTCAAATAGTATAGTCGAACGAGGTGACATTCCTCCATTTCAGTGGGATCTGAGAAAACAACCCTTCTAGAAAGGCATGCCATCCTCTCTCTACCAATAAATCCCTTTCTCTTTGCTTCTGGTAAGAGAAGGCGTAAGAAACCTAAATAATCGTTATGTCCCGTAGTCACGAGATTTGTCGCGTAACTCCGGCAGTTTCATATTTTTCTCCCCTTTTAAAACCTCAAAATACATATATTTGTGCACGTTATTATTTCCATCCTGTCTTCCCTTTCCCACCGCTAGAGTGGAAGGGCGTGAAGTCACACAATGGAGTCGCGAGGAGGTGGGTTGTGGATGGAAACCGCAAGGCAATAACAATAATAATAACTATAAATACTGAGAAGGATGGGAAGACCGTAAACATTGGCTCCCTTGAGGATTTGGTCGGAGGGAAAGGGAGAGATGAGAATGAGGGAAAGGCGGGTTTGCGGTAACGAAGGGAGGGGTGTTTCCCCTCACCCCTTTGTATTCCTGTCCCGGTGGATGTCCATACATTCTGCAAAGGCCGTCATGAGCGAAGAGGAGAATAAAAATAAGTAGATAAAACGATAGAAATAAGTAAGGGAGAGGTTAAAAGGGAGGGAGAAGCTGAGATGAGGAAACCGAAGTGGGAATCTTGAGGATTACGACAGGGTGTATAAAGGCGACCTAAACTAATCCCTGCTTAACGACGAATTAAGAGACGCGGCGGTTGAAAGAGATGAGACCTGTTCTTAGCACGTGGAATAAGGGGAAACGGCGTTCTATGTTATGGAGGCGATAAACGCGGAGAAAAATTCTAGAGGTCTTTATTCTGCCTTATGTCGCCTATCTTGTCTAGCCGAGGAATTTTATGGGATATGACTCAGGAAATATCCGTGTTTGGGCTTTCAAATAATGTGCAGAAAATGTCGTGAGTGCGCGAAAGGTCTTTACGACGGGGATTATAATGGTGGATTTCCAAACCAAGGAGTGTTATGATTTGAGGAAGTTTAGGAGATCATTCCTCGCCGCAAAATACCTCATCTTTTCTGAAATTGCGAATGAAGATGCAACGCATTTCAAACAGATAATTTTTATTCATCTATCTGCAGCTAACATTTTTAATATCTTCTCTCAAATTATAGAATGTAAACTATAATTAATAAAGAAACTTTTTTTAGCGCAGAACTGATAATATAGTTAGATAAAGCAATATTGTCCCTTTTCTTGTATACTTTTTACCTATGAGTTTTGAGTTCATGATATTAAGTCATTCTTACTGACCAGTTTTATTAAATGCAGTATAATTTTTTACATCAACGCCAAAACTATATTGCTATACTTCTTTAAAAAAAGATCCATACGACCGAGGGGGTAAGAGGAGCCCAATACGGATAATATTGTCCAAATGGGACACATTTTTAGTTCGCCAATAATTAACATACTTTATTGACTATTGGAGCGAGTTGAGTAAAATACTCTGTACTAAATAATTCTGTTTTAACATTTGAATGCTACTTCGACGCTTGAACAGCAAAGAAAAGTTCAGTATCAAAAACGTGAACTAGATACTTCCCGTTTAAAGTTAATGCTATTCTGTTAAGATACAGAATGTCCCGTGGAAAGTCCAATTGGGGTGGTTTGTAGATGAATAAACTTGCGCTGTAACATTTTTTTTGAAACATCAACCTTCTTTGTGGAGCAAATTCTCTTCTTTTCAAAGAATTTTCAGCACTCTTGGCTCTGCTAACTTGAAAGAATTTCCGTCTGTTAGTTTTTCAATTCTTGGCATCAATTCCACAGCAAGTTTCATCCTAGAAGTAATTACAATTCCTCCGAGAAAACTAAAAAGTCATTCTTCAAAGACGAGGAGTTACAAGCGGAATAAACCAGTATTTCACTCGGAAGATAAAGACAGGTTGATGTGGAAGAGAAAACTGTGTAGAGGGCCGGTTATTGGGACGACTTTAGCTTTAGGAAATCAGAATACAAAAAAAACTAGATTCAGAGAGTTCCAAGAACGAAATGTGTGGGAGGAGGAGGAGGTAACTGCGAAATTATGCATACTGGACCAAGTGAAATGTGATACGTCTCACGATTCTTGCTTCTTCCCCCAACTTTCTCCCTCTCCTCGTATTTGCAACCTTCATCCTCGGCTGTCAAACACTCCTCTCCTACATCATCGCATACAACGATGCAAAAACAAACCCTTCGGCTATTTTAACCCCCCTTAAATACTCTTGGGGACAAAAGCGGGCATTAGACCGAGTAAAACCTGACGCAAAGAATCGCGCAACTGCGACCGTGATTAAGATGTCGAAGGCGAGCATTAAAGTTACTCGCGTAAGCTTGGAGTGGTTATTCTACGGCACTCCGTGAGAGGGTGTTGGTCTCACCGTCCTCCTCCTCATATTACGCCCCCGTGAAACAGAGAGCGGGAAGTTTGCAAAATCGTTAACTACTCTTACTCATGGTTTAACAGTTCATGAAGTGGAGAGAAGCATTATAAATTTTCTACTTTAGTCCACTATATGGTTAGATTCATACCTTCATTTCTTGATACTCAGCATCTTCATGAATAATGATGCGCGATTTATACCTTGGGAAGAAGTACACCGCCAGTAACTATTAACGAAATCCAACCGCGGGTAAATCTCGCATAACACGTTTGGCGACTAGCATTGGTAATTACTATCTAAAATTAAAATTTTCATCTTTCTACAAAAAACAAATACTCATCAAGTTAACTTGGCAGGTTTTTTTTTAGAGTCATCTGAATATTTATATGAAAACCATGGGGGCGAAGGTGATATAGGCAAAATGGGTAACACGCTGTTTTGCACCGCCTCCCCGAAAGGTGCGCTATAAGGCGGAAAATCGCTTCCTGATTGGCTGGCCCAAACACCTTCTGCTATCGGAGGTCCATTCGATATCCATCCTTCATCCATGTACATCGAGTGTTTGAGAGTAATAGAGAATGTTTGAAGTTACATTTCATCTACTGTTAAATACTAAAGTCTGGATGAAATCCAAATAAAAATTTGTTCTCCTCTGAAAATGTATCCAACCATCCTATCCGAATGCAAGGGACATTTTCATAATTACTTAGAAATTCCTTTGATTTCTCAAAACAAATCTCTTCAATAAGCATTCATTTCTATAATCAATCATCAAGTACTACATGTGTTTGTGTCTGTGTGATTGAGGATAGGAGCTGAAATCTTGAAGGTAGGAAACACCTCTTAATTGCTCGTTAACTCTTTCCGATACATGATACTTTGAAACATAATCTGAGGGTAAAAATGTACGTTTTATTATTCAGCCTTGGTTGGAATTTCAGTATTCCAGCCAACTATGAGGGTGGCTACATACTTATCATTTTCGTTCATCAAAAACAAAGAAAACTACCAATATTACTATCCTTTTCTAATTTAAATCAGAGACAAATTATGAAAGATATCTCTTCTTTTAACTTCCAAACTAATAGACGATAACTGCCAAACATTTTCCAAACAAAAGTGCCGCAAACATTTCCGTTTGACTGTAGACTTCTCACCACTTTTCTGTGTAAGTAGGCAAACGAAAAGTATGTGTATTTCGTGGGTATACTAATTGGGTTTACACATGGTCAGCCTAGAAGGGTATACAGGATCAATGAAGAATAATTGCGTGTTATAAAACTATTTCTAAACAAGAATGCATAACATTTTGGAAAGTATCATCAAAATTCTTTAGCGTAATATATCTTTAATTTTCTGTTTATTTTTAAATTTTAGAAAAGCGACACTTTATCTGAGAGCATGCGACGCAATAGTATAAAGTATGAAAAAATTCAGTAGAATCGATTTTTATAAGCCAAAACTTTCATCCTAAAATTTCATCTAACATAATTTGATTTCGGAAGACGCAAACTTTAAAATTACAGTTAAAGTCAGCTCATAAGTAAATTATACACGTCATACTTTTGTATAAGATACCTACATGTATTTCAGATAGAATCCATTCAATAAGTAGCATAATATATAATGCGAAATGGATACTAGATTTTTCTTTATTACCTGTTATTTTAATAAGGTTTAACTCTACTAAAAATATATTTCTTCCGTGATTTTTTCTGGTTATGCGGCGATAGTAGCGTATTTCTTCAGCTACATATATATAAATAAATATAGTAACATAATTAATGCATAGAGTTTTATCGCCGAAAGTATTTTTTAAGGATCGTCGCATTTGTGTTGCATATGTTTACTTGCGTCTCCCTTTTAAGATGCTATATCGGATGTTTTAGACTTGTGACCAAATGAGATAACGTTCTATCGTAAATCTGTTGAAAATGAAATTTAAATGCGTTGAAATTGTGCAGTTATTCCGATATTCAAGCGCTAAAGAAACAGTAAAAGTTCGCAGAATCACCCAAGAGAATTTTTGAATCCGGAAAATGGTTCTTATAAAAAATAAGTGATAAGAAACGTGGAGGTTGATGCATTTGGAAGAAGATTCCAAGCAATTGGTTTCTCGGAATATAAACTCTCTTTTTGCAACTTTGTATTAGTTTCTGGATGCAGTTTACTGAATACCTCCATAGCAGTTTGTCCTTAATAGTTCCGGTTTCCCTTACTTGTTTTCCTTGGATTCAACATTCATACGTCGGTCGGAACGCCCAAGAGACCAAATACTGCATCTCTTGCCGTAAAGGTCATCCTCGTAAGGGAGAGCTGGAAAATGCATGAGAATTTATTATGGTGTAGCTTTACAACTGCAGAAATATAAGTTTTTCATGCTAAGAAATTTAGAGAAAGTTGAAAGTCCTGAAACTGCTGATTCAGCTTTGCAAAATTATTCTATAATTTGATTAAATTTTCTCGATTAGAGTTTTTATTGTAAAAAAATGTATCGAAAACTGTCTTCTTTCTAAGGAGAAAAAAGAGAAAATCCATATCATATATTAACTTGTACACTTTCGGCATCGGTAATATTTCAATAATGTGGTAATATTTCTAAAAAATGAAAGAAATAACGTTTACCTGATTTTGTTTCACTCTACAGGACCATGTTGATGAATTTTAGTTTCGTCTGTACCAGATCACTGATTGAGCAATCGAGAATCGTTTACCAAATAATATTTTCTATAATGATTGAATTAAAATAGAACGTGATTCACAGTATGAGTTTTACTTATTATTAACTCATTATTATAAGCAATGTTATGAAATTTCCGAATCTAAAAAAGGTATACGTTTTTGGAAAATAATGAAGAAATACATATAATAAAATGTAGCAGCATCAAGATGTAAATGAAACCTGCCTTAGTATAATCGTGGAACGATTTTAAAAATCAATTTATGCATTTCTTGATGCTTAAATGTCTTTCTTTTATCATACTTTAATTTCCTTTCTTGATCGTATAACATTGACAGATGCTCCAACGATATACTAATTCCTTTAATTCTGTTCTCAATAATGAATCCAAAGGAAACGTACCCCGTTTATTTTGTTGAAAGAATCTGAGCTACCGAATCAACTACTTCGTTTCCTGAGGCATCGATGGATTCAACTCCTTTTATGCTCTTTTGCTAATGGCCTCTTTCCTCATATATCGCCAAAGGCTAAAATTGCATGATGATGACGAACGTGAATCATCTTCATTCTTCGTGTTTGAGTAACTAGAAAGCGAAATATTTCAGCCCGTTGAATTGAAGCGTCAGTCATTGTCGTCTTAACTGAATTGGGAATCGGAGTTTTAAAGAAACGCATTACATTTAAATAGATATTTATGACCAGTTACTCAGCTATTCAAGTAAATGAAATCTCATGATATTGAGGAAATTAAATTTCGTCCTTTTTCTTTCATACCTGTTTTATGGAGAACCATATAACATCGTAATATTGTCGAGCGTGGCACGTCTCATAAACAAATCCAAAGCTCACTGAAAGAGGTAATTGGTCGACTGCAGCTGTATCCGGACTCGTACTATTCCAAAAACCTTATGGGGCTTCCTGAAAAAATTCTCCCCTCATCGGTTTCACTATTTGCATTAATGAAAGTTCACGAGTGGATGTTGAGGTACACCTTTTGCCAAACTCAACCTCTCTCCTTTTTGTCCTCATAATCGTCTGCGGGAAATGAAAGGGACAAAGAAAGGTGTAAGGACAGCGAATGCCTCATATAATAAATATCCCTTGCTTCCCTTTTCCCACGATGAGAATCATCCGAGTGCGAAGACTGGGCCGTAGCTCATGGTCATAGAAGAGGTTACAGAAAATGGAGACAGAGTTCAGCAAGACGCTGTCGTAGACAATTTTCGAACGTGGGAGTCCAAAGTAAGAATACAGATTAACTCTTGACGAGCATAACATTATTAAAACGATTCTTCTATATATTGATGAAAAATTACTAGCACCCTTGTGTACTAAATTATTTGCATTTTACACTATTATTTCCCAATTCTAGAAAACCATCTCGGAAGATATCTTCGTATTCCTTTTAAAAACCGAAAAGAAGATGAAATGAATACGAAACGAAATCTCTCGAAACATGGAGAGGTTATCTATTTAAGAAAGTCTATGAAAATAATCACATCATAGACAGATTATAACCTTAAGGAGCGTTCGTCAACGATCGATATGAATATGAAGTGCTCCAATTTATTTTATCAAAATAATAATTTTTGATTCACTCGTTCCATCGTAAATTTCTAAGGAAATATTAGTGTGCGAAACTGATGACCGACATGAGGGAGAATGAGTATTGCATGAAACATTATATCAGTAGCTTTAAATGTTAATTTTATTGTTGTTTATTTATAGCAGCAACATAAGCGACCAGTGTTATCTCTTCATGGGCACTAAAACATGTGGTTGGTAAAAAATGCCTTCGATATATAATGGTAAACGTCGTAAGCAATGCCAAAATATTTTCCCTTCCCACTTAAGATACAAAATGAAAGCTAAACTCGATTATAGTAACACAGATTTAATATTATAAANGTCTAATAGTATAGTCGAACGAGGTGACATTCCTCCATTTCAGTGGGATCTGAGAAAACAACCCTTCTAGAAAGGCATGCCATCCTCTCTCTACCAATAAATCCCTTTCTCTTTGCTTCTGGTAAGAGAAGGCGTAAGAAACCTAAATAATCGTTATGTCCCGTAGTCACGAGATTTGTCGCGTAACTCCGGCAGTTTCATATTTTTCTCCCCTTTTAAAACCTCAAAATACATATATTTGTGCACGTTATTATTTCCATCCTGTCTTCCCTTTCCCACCGCTAGAGTGGAAGGGCGTGAAGTCACACAATGGAGTCGCGAGGAGGTGGGTTGTGGATGGAAACCGCAAGGCAATAACAATAATAATAACTATAAATACTGAGAAGGATGGGAAGACCGTAAACATTGGCTCCCTTGAGGATTTGGTCGGAGGGAAAGGGAGAGATGAGAATGAGGGAAAGGCGGGTTTGCGGTAACGAAGGGAGGGGTGTTTCCCCTCACCCCTTTGTATTCCTGTCCCGGTGGATGTCCATACATTCTGCAAAGGCCGTCATGAGCGAAGAGGAGAATAAAAATAAGTAGATAAAACGATAGAAATAAGTAAGGGAGAGGTTAAAAGGGAGGGAGAAGCTGAGATGAGGAAACCGAAGTGGGAATCTTGAGGATTACGACAGGGTGTATAAAGGCGACCTAAACTAATCCCTGCTTAACGACGAATTAAGAGACGCGGCGGTTGAAAGAGATGAGACCTGTTCTTAGCACGTGGAATAAGGGGAAACGGCGTTCTATGTTATGGAGGCGATAAACGCGGAGAAAAATTCTAGAGGTCTTTATTCTGCCTTATGTCGCCTATCTTGTCTAGCCGAGGAATTTTATGGGATATGACTCAGGAAATATCCGTGTTTGGGCTTTCAAATAATGTGCAGAAAATGTCGTGAGTGCGCGAAAGGTCTTTACGACGGGGATTATAATGGTGGATTTCCAAACCAAGGAGTGTTATGATTTGAGGAAGTTTAGGAGATCATTCCTCGCCGCAAAATACCTCATCTTTTCTGAAATTGCGAATGAAGATGCAACGCATTTCAAACAGATAATTTTTATTCATCTATCTGCAGCTAACATTTTTAATATCTTCTCTCAAATTATAGAATGTAAACTATAATTAATAAAGAAACTTTTTTTAGCGCAGAACTGATAATATAGTTAGATAAAGCAATATTGTCCCTTTTCTTGTATACTTTTTACCTATGAGTTTTGAGTTCATGATATTAAGTCATTCTTACTGACCAGTTTTATTAAATGCAGTATAATTTTTTACATCAACGCCAAAACTATATTGCTATACTTCTTTAAAAAAAGATCCATACGACCGAGGGGGTAAGAGGAGCCCAATACGGATAATATTGTCCAAATGGGACACATTTTTAGTTCGCCAATAATTAACATACTTTATTGACTATTGGAGCGAGTTGAGTAAAATACTCTGTACTAAATAATTCTGTTTTAACATTTGAATGCTACTTCGACGCTTGAACAGCAAAGAAAAGTTCAGTATCAAAAACGTGAACTAGATACTTCCCGTTTAAAGTTAATGCTATTCTGTTAAGATACAGAATGTCCCGTGGAAAGTCCAATTGGGGTGGTTTGTAGATGAATAAACTTGCGCTGTAACATTTTTTTTGAAACATCAACCTTCTTTGTGGAGCAAATTCTCTTCTTTTCAAAGAATTTTCAGCACTCTTGGCTCTGCTAACTTGAAAGAATTTCCGTCTGTTAGTTTTTCAATTCTTGGCATCAATTCCACAGCAAGTTTCATCCTAGAAGTAATTACAATTCCTCCGAGAAAACTAAAAAGTCATTCTTCAAAGACGAGGAGTTACAAGCGGAATAAACCAGTATTTCACTCGGAAGATAAAGACAGGTTGATGTGGAAGAGAAAACTGTGTAGAGGGCCGGTTATTGGGACGACTTTAGCTTTAGGAAATCAGAATACAAAAAAAACTAGATTCAGAGAGTTCCAAGAACGAAATGTGTGGGAGGAGGAGGAGGTAACTGCGAAATTATGCATACTGGACCAAGTGAAATGTGATACGTCTCACGATTCTTGCTTCTTCCCCCAACTTTCTCCCTCTCCTCGTATTTGCAACCTTCATCCTCGGCTGTCAAACACTCCTCTCCTACATCATCGCATACAACGATGCAAAAACAAACCCTTCGGCTATTTTAACCCCCCTTAAATACTCTTGGGGACAAAAGCGGGCATTAGACCGAGTAAAACCTGACGCAAAGAATCGCGCAACTGCGACCGTGATTAAGATGTCGAAGGCGAGCATTAAAGTTACTCGCGTAAGCTTGGAGTGGTTATTCTACGGCACTCCGTGAGAGGGTGTTGGTCTCACCGTCCTCCTCCTCATATTACGCCCCCGTGAAACAGAGAGCGGGAAGTTTGCAAAATCGTTAACTACTCTTACTCATGGTTTAACAGTTCATGAAGTGGAGAGAAGCATTATAAATTTTCTACTTTAGTCCACTATATGGTTAGATTCATACCTTCATTTCTTGATACTCAGCATCTTCATGAATAATGATGCGCGATTTATACCTTGGGAAGAAGTACACCGCCAGTAACTATTAACGAAATCCAACCGCGGGTAAATCTCGCATAACACGTTTGGCGACTAGCATTGGTAATTACTATCTAAAATTAAAATTTTCATCTTTCTACAAAAAACAAATACTCATCAAGTTAACTTGGCAGGTTTTTTTTTAGAGTCATCTGAATATTTATATGAAAACCATGGGGGTGAAGGTGATATAGGCAAAATGGGTAACACGCTGTTTTGCACCGCCTCCCCGAAAGGTGCGCTATAAGGCGGAAAATCGCTTCCTGATTGGCTGGCCCAAACACCTTCTGCTATCGGAGGTCCATTCGATATCCATCCTTCATCCATGTACATCGAGTGTTTGAGAGTAATACATTATTTTTTTCCGAGTTTCTTAACTTTAGTCATTTGTGTTCTCTCATCTCCGAAGTGTAATGGAGAGGAATAATTTCCTGCACTACGTTGTAGAAATTTCTGGTGGGAAAATGCTTGGTATAACTAAAGTGCAATAATTACGTATGTCTTGTGTATGTTACAGGTGTAGAACTCGTGGTGATAAATTAAGACGTTAATTATATTGGTGTAAATAAATGTTATTTATAACTTTGAAAAACGTTGTTGCATGATAGAATGTTCGTCATGTAGTGCTAGTGGAATAATCAGCCAGTATTTCTTTTATTGAATTGCACAATTATTAATGTAATGTCTGTTTTGTTTCTTACAGAATCAGCACCTGAGGACTACAGATTTATGATCATCATGTCTTTTTTCCTGTTATTATAATGCCATTTCTAATTTATAAGTGGAATTGTTTGAATGTATTTGTTGAAATTATATCTGCTATGTAATTCACATTGACTGAATTGTATCTATGAAGTTTGTTTCAAAATAAATGTGTCAAATGAATACCGATATCAATGTAATTTCTACAATACCTAGCATACCTTTAATAGTGGTTCGATAAATTCTAAAATATAAACAAGCTGAAAATATATTCGGGATTCAAGCGCGCCAGGAAGGCTATGAGAGCAAACTTTTTCATACATTAAGTGAATTTGGAAGTAAACATTCTGATACTTAGTTTATCAAGCACCCGACCAGGAGCGTCGACTTCGTTCCTTGTTTCCACCTTTTTGCATGGACTGTACACTTCTCTTAGTAGGTGTTCTGTGATGAAAACCCTGTTAATTACAAAATCTATATCTTAATTGAGACTCTTCAGATTGATTGCAAAGAATAGAAGACGTGTATTTTCTTTCTTAGTAACAGATTTTGTCGTGAATAGTTTATGAATCGCGAACTAAGACATTTTAATCTGATTATAATTTTATTCTGAAGCCTACAATATCATTTAGCTTATCTTTCTCCTCATCCTGCCTAAATTACTGCATGGTTCTTTAAGATTTTGATATTCGTTAAGTCTGCAAGATGAAGGTCAAAGATTTGTCGTCCTACATACTTCTCTGCAACTTTATTACCATGATTGTAAGTCAAAAATTTGTGATTTTAATTGAATTTTAATACAGTCATAATAAGAAGTATTACAGTAATAAGTATACATTATACAAAGATGAAACTTAGCTCTTTACAAAATGTTTATCAACCTGTTTCCAAAAAAATTGGAGAACAGTTTTATTTTCATCGTCAATCTTTAATGTTTATTCGTTAATATAATATCTGAGTTACATTTACATTTCACCAGAATTAAATTTTAACTTATTGATGGTAGTTTCTTGATCGTTTAAAGCTCAACATTTTATTCCGCATTACCAGTAAAACTTTAATATTTCTCCATTTGGTATTTAACGACGAGAAAACTAGAATATATAATATTCTCAAGCATTATCACTGTTGGAAACCCCAGTGAGCATCAGAGTAAAGACCGTCATTCAACAGCGAGAAAGGAAGAAATCCAGAGGGACCCAATGACGGAAAATTACAACATGACATTAATGTTCCTGCAACGCCCCACAACGCATTTTATTTTACATAAAGGAGGAGGAATGTGACACTTGAGGGAAATCCTGAAGGAGAGGCTGGGTTGGGAACAAAAGGCGGAAGAATTAAAAGCCGGGCATAGGTAGCTGAAAGAAATAACGTAGGCAGAGGGAATCGGACGTTAGAGACATTAACGTAACCGAAAACGGTTATGTCCCTGGAGATGATCTCTCTTTTATGAAATATCGGCGTAAGGGCGTGAGAGAGGACGGAGAGGATGGTGGAGAACAAGGCGGAGGAAAAATGGCCTGGTTGTGCACAAAACCGATCCTTTCAGGTCCAGAAGGATGCTATCCGGGTAATAACAGTAATATACAGACGAATAAGCAACGCCTCAACCGAGAGGCACTATACTGGGAGCGGTTGGCTTAAGGACATCTCTCTCTTTCTGTAATGCATTCTAAAATTCGGAGAAGAAAAAAATGAGACGTGGAATTATGACA
The DNA here is from genome assembly GCA_000376725.2 of Ladona fulva. Taxonomy (NCBI): domain Eukaryota; kingdom Metazoa; phylum Arthropoda; class Insecta; order Odonata; family Libellulidae; genus Ladona; species Ladona fulva. The sequence goes on from KZ308168.1 coordinate 701,910, forward strand.
GGCCGTAATGAAGACGTCACAAATTGAGGTGTATATAAGGAGACCACTCAAATGGCTCCCGTTTCGAAGGCCCACCCACAAAGTTTTGGGAACGCTTTAACCGCGAGAAAGGCTTACATAAATATTTTCCATCCCGAACCGGTATGGATATAATGGAAGGAAGATAGAGATGCTATTTTTTACGTCGCCTTGACTTAAATTGTTTTCAGAGGGACGAGGCGCTTCATACATGGCCGAAGAGGGACGGAGGTTGGGTTAGGTCGTTTGCGGGGTTTAACCAGCTCTGGTGTGTAATAAAAGGGAGTGTCTAAGAAAGGAAGGGTTTCTGACGATTATGATGGGATTAATATATTAGGTGGATTGAAGAGGGGAAGCAAGGGTAGTTCAAAAAGAAATCAAAAGGAGGCGTATGAAGTATGTGGCAGAGAAGAGGGATACTTAGCTGGCCAGGAGCGATCTTTTTCGGGAAGTTACATGGCTCCTCAAATTATTACACTCCATTCGGATTCATAACAACAGCTAAATTTAAGTTGCACACCAGATTTTTATTACATCTTTTTCTTCTGCAAACCCATCTCCGGCTCTCTGGATCGAATTCCCGCAGCGTTTAAGGGCCTTCCTTTATACTCGGGTACCTCTTCAATTACTACCCCTTTTGCTTTAGGAATTTCCGCTCTTTTGTGAGTAAGGAAATGTTTAACGCTTCTCTATTAATCCCCTATGAGATGCGTTAAGGTTTACATTAATATCTTTTAAGCCAAGATCCGGGATTTCATTTCACGAAAATTTTTATGATCCGGATTTGGATGCTATTTACCGATTATCAATGGTAACATAAGCAGTAAATTCAGTTTTTGACTTGAAATAATATAAATCACAACAAATGTGAATGTGTGAACTGTATCAATATTAGTAGAATTTCCTAACTAACCGACGTTTAGGGTGAAATTTTAAATTCATTATTGGCATGTGGAAGGATAGGTTGGATCTCAAACAGCACACACTATTTAGAACGTTGAAATTTACAAATTCGAAAATCTTTACTTAATCTTACCTACATCCGTTTCCTAACTTTTGGAATAAGGTTAATTGTAACATTCATAAATAGTGCCTGGTAGATTGTCACCAATTTGTCAAAGAGTTTCCACAATCATATTTGCATACTTGATTCTTTTTTATAAAAAGCATCGCTAATATACTTGTAAACAAAAGTTAAAGGGAGAATCTGAATAAAAAGAGTCAATCGACTGAATATATTTAATTCGATTAAATGATTTCTTCATTTGCGGTCCAAATATGAAAAAGGTTAAGTTTAAGTTAATTAATCACGATTAAAATCAAACCATAACTTTTTCTTATTCTGAAAGTTAAATGTAGATATTTCAAGCTTTTTTGTATTTTTAAATGATCTAAGGAAATATAAATTACATGGGATAATTTACGTATTTAATCCGAAATTTACTTTCACTAGACAAACAAGTAGTTATTTCTGTCTTGTGACATATATTGCAATTAAATTATAATGGAGAATGATAAAGACAGACAATAGCAAAAATCAACATCCATCCATCTACTTTCAATTGAAATTCTACATCATTCATTATCTCTTCTTTACCGACTTCCATAACCAACACACAGACGTAATAAAAGCTCGAGATGGAATGATACGAAAAGCAAAGCATGTGCATTGCTCCCTTAACTTTCTTCCTCATGGGAATGGATTACAAACAAAAGAAATAGGTTTTGGAAAGTGAGAAATGTTCTTCTTTATATTGCTCCAAACAATCATCTCACGCCATCCTCAAAGGAAGTCGGTATATCGCAATCAGCAAGTCGAGCCCAAACAAAAGAGGGAAAACATAATTATGAGCAGTTTCCTTTTCTCGTTGCATGACTACATTGCCGTCGGGCACATAGCTAAGCCCGCCCTCTTTAATTTGAATTTTACTGCTTTCCGTGCCTTCTTTCACCTACCGTATCAAATTAGAAGATTTCTCGCTCTTTGAAATCAAATCTTTTATCCATCCCCTGCTTCGCTATTCTGAGGTATCAGCATAAATTTTATTTATATATATATTCAATTTAAAACAAACATCTTTAGAAGAGAATTATTTTCTCTAATCTTATAATCGTCCTTTACGAAGTAGTTTACAGATTTCACTGACGGAGAAATACTAAAATGAAGGGTTAATCAGCTGCAGTGTAATCTAGATTTGCTGCGGAGGGCAAAATATGTAAAAGTAACCAACCGAGGACGAATAGGGATTTATTCTTTTTATTGTACAATTTTACTAATTTTAATGACATCTAGTTAGGGAAAAATACTTTCCGCATTATATATTTAAGGTGATGTTATCATCACATTTTACTTTACGCATAGTATATTTGTTACAAAAATTTTCTTAGAGAAACCGGAAAACAATCGTAACAAATAAAATGTTGGAAATACGCAATCTCTTACTTCGGTAATCAAATGTTAATAGATTTTAAGCTAGTAAATTACGAGTAGATACTTCTGAACACATACTAAAATTCAAAAAACCAAAATAATTACAAAAATTAGTCCATATCTTGGAATTTTTCCCTCAAATGTTGCCGGAAAAAAATGAAAAATTAGCGACTTGCTCATTGGCGAGTAGAAATGCAAAATCGGTCAAATGTGAGCGAAATTTGACGCATAGTTCTGGAAGAAAACCGCTACTCAGAAATAAGAATGGCTTGTGTTGATTTCTGTTCATCGCGTTCAATACAATACAATTTGTAACCTAATTTAGTTTTACTGACATTTTAAAAATTGATTTAAGTCTCAACCGCAGTTCTTCAAATCTAGGAAGCAGTTTATGAACTATATTTAACTGTCTATTAACTGTTATCTAGCTATAAATTTAGAAATTACGAATCGTTAAAAATCTAGTGAGAGACACCAATACACGAAAAGTGCGAAGAAAAATTGCATAAAAGTCTTATTAATTTTAGAAACATTAGGTCAAGAGACGGCTCCATTGCTATAAATATTAAAGGAATTATGAATGTATTGTGGAAACTCTTTTATTTTAGAGCATACATTAAATAAATCTAATTTTTCCATTGATTTAGGAACTTAAACAAGCAATCGTTTGAACTGGGGGCACACTTATTATATAATAATCTCAAATTCCTAGTGCTTAATTCTACCTGTTCTCCACAATAGTTTTCTTATGTGGAATAATTTTAATGTCTTCTCGACCTGGCGTCACCGAATAAACAAATATACGTGGTTCTTGTATCTGCATTAATAACCCTTTTCTCAGCTTCGAACTAAAACCTCCGAACAATCATTTCATGGACGATGAGGCGGTCCGTGTTTTTACGACATCCGACCGAGCAGGATTAAAAGGGGGATCGTTGGTGGTCGGCGTCCGAGGAATGGGCATTATCTTCGGCAGATTGGGGTGCAATAAACTGGTGAATGGGAATGGGCGCAGGAGGAGAGCCTTCTTCGCATGCTCTCGTGAGCTACATCACTCCGTGCGACACTTATAAGGAAACGATCATTAAGAAAGAGGATATTTCGCCGCTTTTCCAGACATTGTTCCTCAGAGAAAAAAACTAGAAAAGGATAGGAATCTGGGAGTATATTTTGGATTATGAGCAAGCAGTGTGTGAATGGAACGCAATGAAGAAATGACTGAATCGTCCGAAACTGTCTAAAAGTTCCGAAAACGTATTACTCCTTCTTATAAGACAAGTGGTAATTCACGATGCTTTATCCCAAAAGAGATAGCCCTTTTTATAGGTTCTTTCATTATACTATTGTAAATATTTATCTGATTTGGGTTGATAGAGGTGGATAAGTTTTCAAATCGTGGGACGGAAAGAAATAATTTCAATATTAGAAATAACTGAATGTATCTCAAGCAGTATGCTAGAATACGAGTATGAATACAGACATTTAATTTCTTCACATAAAATGAAAGCCTGCGAGAAAACAGTCTATAATAATGCAAAAATTACGTTTCAATCTCAAGCGTTACGAGAACTAGATCCAATAATTTTCGAGCAAAGTATGATAATTGGATGGAAAGAAAACTTTCAATGTTTGCGGATATTGAAACGGTGGTTGGTAATTGCTTTCAAACTTATTCCAAATAACTTTGCAGAGCGGACGTATTGAGAGATACTCGCACGATTAGCGCCACAGACTGGAATAGACGCAGACGCAGAATCGACTGGAATCCGTAAACATCTCTCATTACACTTGAGTTACCAGGGTGTAAAACGACTGCCGTTTCTTTTTGAGTCCCAGTTTAATCAAAAGAGTGGTAACGAGATAAATATACAACGTCTCTTATATATGGTGATGAACTTTAATATTTCGTCGATCCTACTTTAATTCTCCTGATATGGAAAATGTAAGGAAATCAGGAATTTTTTAATTTGCCGTGGAGAGAAGTGGGGAAATAAAAGAAATCGAATCAATACAGTGAAGGAAAGAAAACCTTGGGGCGTAAAATAAAAGAAGAAGTGCTGTTATAGGGAAAGGCAAAACAAAGAGTTGAACCGAACGTGAGGAGGAAGAGAGAAAAAGAGTAGTCTGAAAAGGGGAAGCGAAAGAACAACTCAGTCGTTCGGACGAGGAATGGATAATTCACGATTCCTGCTTTTCCTTTTACTTCTTCTCTCCCAAAGAGTCGGCAGTTGGTAAGGGAGGAGTCCATAGGAGGAGAAAGGTTGGATAGGAGGGAAAAATAGGAGGAGAGATTTGAAAAATACGATTCGATTCACGTAATTAATTAAAGCGAGAGGTTGTGTGGTGTGAGAGAGAAAAGTCGGAGTCTGGGTGTTGACGGTGAAGGAGCGAGTGGGACGAGAGGGCGAAAGGAAAAAGAAGCAAAAGAGTTGGGAAAGAGCTGAAAGCAAGATTGAGGAAAAAGAACTTCGGAGACGAGACGAGCGGAAAGCGAATATTAGCCAATATTTTCTCTGGGATGTTTCCGCTGCTCTGACCGAAGTTTTTGTGTTATATATATTAGACTTTTCCCTTATTATCTCTGTATGTTGTTTGCTCTAATGGTGGAATTTAACTTAAGAAATCAGAAAGAAAGATCAGAATATCAATATTATAGCCAAATATCTTCAACTTTTTATAAGTCTAGAAGTAGTAAGACACGAACTATTGCATCGTTTGATGATTTGACAAAATGCTACTTCATGTTTCTAATATACGACCATAAAAGATTAAGGTTATGAAAAATTGGTCGTTGTGAAAACAAATCGCTTGAAATATTTAATCATGCTTTAAGGTAGTCTTCTAGTATTTCTTGTAATGAATCATTGTTAAGATAATGGCTGCGTAATCAGTATGAAGGAGTTTTATACACATTGAACACATGGACAGAAAGAAACTGTCTAAGATGATCTATTCCAAAAATTCGGATGAAATGCAAGGGTGAGGAAAAACGAGAAAATACTGGTTGAATGCGATGAGCGAGTTAATGAATAAGAGAGACTTACATACCTGAGGTTTAAAGGGTAAATTTCAAAGAGAAGTATTCATGTGTTTGAAGCGAAACGTGTATAAAAAATAATAAATATATTGAAGAATATTGTGAATAAGCATGACAAATAACCTGCATACTCTGAGATAGCTGAGACTGAGAGATAAGTGTAACTTATAACCTGCATACTCTGAGATAGCTGAGACTGAGAGATAAGTGTAACTTATACGCATATATATTATTTACTTGTTGGGGTTTTCAGTTTCAATACTTTCATGTAATTATTTACCTCAACACAAAACGCAGAACTTTTCACTTTATTTAAAAATTTCAGGACTGATTACTCAGAACTGAAGTTCAAGTCCCAGTAAATATTAATGAGGAAATAAAGACGTTACTAAGAAAATACCATATGAATTGCGTGAAAATTTCATAAATTATAACCAATGTCTCCCAAGATACTTCAAAATTTATTATAAACGTTTTCTTCCACAGAGTTGAATTCCCTCTGAAGTACTGCGGGTAATCCAAGTTCTGCAACCGCGCTATTTCCTGCGGTTGTAATTTTTTTCGCAAACGATTTTGCATAAATGAGACGTACGTAATACTTTGAAACTTATATGATTTGCCGCTAAACCGCGGTGGCAGCGCTGCTGCGGAATTCGCGCACTTCCGCATCTCACTTTATATTGTGTAAATTTCGAGGAAGTATTTTTTAATAAACTCGACGGAACGGCGATTCACTTTGTAATATTCCATGACGAATTGGTGAATGAAATATAACCACTTTTCAAAAAGAAAAGTATTATTTTATTTATTTTGCAAAGAACCAAATTTTCTTTACTTTGAATTATATTGATTTGATTGAAACGTCATCATGGGTATTCTTTGTGAAATTGGAAACTCGACCACAAATCGTAGGATACTATAAGTTAACAATAAGATATTAGCTACNTCATTTAATTGTAATCGATTTTATTCGAAGCCCTTTTCCTTTATGTGAATACGAATTTAGTTTTATGTGGGCGTTCTCTTGTGAAATAACATTAAAAGATATTATATTAACAAAAATTAAAATGGATTTTCTTGCAAATGGACGTAATTTTCGCTAAAATTTTTCTCTAATGCTAGCTACTAAATTTCACTTAAGTTATAGTTAACTTAAACATTAATAATCACTGGCACTTAAATATTTTTGTGTGAATAATATTCAATTCGTTGGGAAGGAAATGGAAAAGATAAGAACTTATTCTGGACTGAGAAAAACGCGGGGATTTAGAATCGACGTGGTAAAGCACACTCAGTCGTTCCTCTCGAATGACGGCCGACACAAGGAGTTGAGGGAGGGTCGGAAAGAAAAATAATCGAGGGAACGGAGGAGTAATAAAGGCTAACCCTTACGGGAAGAAGTACGAGAAAAGAGGTGGAATCAGACGAAAACAAAAGAAAAACACACGTTCCTCGGGGATGAGGGCGAGGCCCCCCTGGCCTTCGCTAATACGTCACCTCGTGTCGGCCCCGAAGGTGGCGACGGCGTGGCGGTCTTTTGAGGAACCGTTCCCTCTCCCCGCAAACCACCCTAACAACCTACCAACCCATTCCAGTGGAAGGGGTGGTGAAAGGGGTGGGAATCGGGGGAGTGGAGAAGACCCATCGCTTGTTATAGGCTCACTTCTTGTCCACGGTCCTTCTTTATGTCCTCGCCTTTTCCCCAACTCTTTTTAAGCCGAGGAAGTGGATTCGGTGTCTCAGAGGACCTTCTCTGTTTTTATTCCCAACTCCTTCGTCGGCGGGTTGATGAAGGGAAAGGAGGAGTTTGCAGGAGAAAAAGAAAGAGAGAGCAAAAAGAGAGGGCGAGAATGGATGAAGAGGATGGAAGGTAATGGAGGTGTGAGAGACGCCCTTAACTTGCTCCCTTCTTCTCCTTATCAATGCCATCTAGAAAACTTCTCAAAAACAGACCCTCGGACTCTTAACCTCCTTCCATTTCCCCATTAACTTTTCTCACTCTTCCCTCACCTCTCTTCCATTATTTTCGCCTCGATCTCTGATCTATTTCTTCGTTCTATTCCAAAAGTTTTGTTTTCCACACTCTCTAACTCAAGATCCACTCTGCTTATCTTCTACTCTCTCCTCATATGGTTGTCCTCAAGGTCTCCACCAGTTCTCGTTTTATATGAATTTTTACTACGATTGAGCACTATCTATTAGTATGAATTTCTTTAAGTACTATCGCTATTATAATTGAAGAAAAACTTTTAATTCTTCCAGAAGCAGATATTTTATAGAGCAGCAGAGCTTTGCCATCCCACGAACCGTCCCATACCCAATCGTTACCTATGCTTGTCGGAAATGAAATTCCGGACCTCTTCTTTTCCTTTTTCTGAAGAGAATTCCTATCATAATCCCATAGAAAGCTTTGTTTCCAAATTTCGACGCAATTTTCCAATCAATGTGAATAAGGAATAGGCGAAGCCGAATTAGTAGATAACAAACAATGATGTAAATGTAGTTTTTCTACGAAACTTCCAGTCTTTAAATAATTCAAGGAGACATAAGCTAAAAGTTGTCACATATTCTACAAGACGTACTGTTTTAAATACATAAAATCGATTTTTAAAAGAAAATAGAAACCGTACGATAGAGAGGGAATAATTGCTGCAACTCGATTGAAATCTTCAGGAACTTATACGCATATATTATTAGTAGTAAATTGATCTGTTTTATATATATATATAGAAAGGTTGGATAGGAGGGAAAAATAGGAGGAGAGATTTGAAAAATACGATTCGATTCACGTAATTAATTAAAGCTATAGCTGTCTTGTGACATATATTGCAATTAAATTATAATGGAGAATGATAAAGACAGACAATAGCAAAAATCAACATCCATCCATCTACTTTCAATTGAAATTCTACATCATTCATTATCTCTTCTTTACCGACTTCCATAACCAACACACAGACGTAATAAAAGCTCGAGATGGAATGATACGAAAAGCAAAGCATGTGCATTGCTCCCTTAACTTTCTTCCTCATGGGAATGGATTACAAACAAAAGAAATAGGTTTTGGAAAGTGAGAAATGTTCTTCTTTATATTGCTCCAAACAATCATCTCACGCCATCCTCAAAGGAAGTCGGTATATCGCAATCAGCAAGTCGAGCCCAAACAAAAGAGGGAAAACATAATTATGAGCAGTTTCCTTTTCTCGTTGCATGACTACATTGCCGTCGGGCACATAGCTAAGCCCGCCCTCTTTAATTTGAATTTTACTGCTTTCCGTGCCTTCTTTCACCTACCGTATCAAATTAGAAGATTTCTCGCTCTTTGAAATCAAATCTTTTATCCATCCCCTGCTTCGCTATTCTGAGGTATCAGCATAAATTTTATTTATATATATATTCAATTTAAAACAAACATCTTTAGAAGAGAATTATTTTCTCTAATCTTATAATCGTCCTTTACGAAGTAGTTTACAGATTTCACTGACGGAGAAATACTAAAATGAAGGGTTAATCAGCTGCAGTGTAATCTAGATTTGCTGCGGAGGGCAAAATATGTAAAAGTAACCAACCGAGGACGAATAGGGATTTATTCTTTTTATTGTACAATTTTACTAATTTTAATGACATCTAGTTAGGGAAAAATACTTTCCGCATTATATATTTAAGGTGATGTTATCATCACATTTTACTTTACGCATAGTATATTTGTTACAAAAATTTTCTTAGAGAAACCGGAAAACAATCGTAACAAATAAAATGTTGGAAATACGCAATCTCTTACTTCGGTAATCAAATGTTAATAGATTTTAAGCTAGTAAATTACGAGTAGATACTTCTGAACACATACTAAAATTCAAAAAACCAAAATAATTACAAAAATTAGTCCATATCTTGGAATTTTTCCCTCAAATGTTGCCGGAAAAAAATGAAAAATTAGCGACTTGCTCATTGGCGAGTAGAAATGCAAAATCGGTCAAATGTGAGCGAAATTTGACGCATAGTTCTGGAAGAAAACCGCTACTCAGAAATAAGAATGGCTTGTGTTGATTTCTGTTCATCGCGTTCAATACAATACAATTTGTAACCTAATTTAGTTTTACTGACATTTTAAAAATTGATTTAAGTCTCAACCGCAGTTCTTCAAATCTAGGAAGCAGTTTATGAACTATATTTAACTGTCTATTAACTGTTATCTAGCTATAAATTTAGAAATTACGAATCGTTAAAAATCTAGTGAGAGACACCAATACACGAAAAGTGCGAAGAAAAATTGCATAAAAGTCTTATTAATTTTAGAAACATTAGGNATTTTTTGTAGTAACCCTCACTACAGTCTGCTTCAGAACGAGCGCAAATCATTGAACATTCATTTTTTATCATTATGCGTCATGAACTAAAATCGTTTAATATTTCATTTTATTTTAAGGCGTGACAAGATTCACGCAGCATCTCAACTTGCAAGTTTCCCACATTAACGTGTTTGCAACGATTCCTTCATCTTGTAAATCATTCCCATGATTATCATTTAAGAAAATAAAACGGTATTGCCGTACCCGAATAATATATTACATTTACAAAACTGTTGAGGCATTGAAGAGAAAAATAGAGGATAACCTCCTCAATTTTCACAGCCCTTATCGAAAACAAACGGCGAAAAGTGATTAAGAGAGAGTGTCGCAATCCTGAGATAACGAAAGGGGGAAGAGTTGAAAAAGTTAAGGGAGCAGAACTTCCTTGTTGGCACTTGGTTTCAACATGGGAGGTGCTGAAGATCTTCGAACCGTAAATTGGTCATATTGTGTGGAGTTGTAAAGGAAGACGAGGGAAAGACAGGGATTGAGGCAGAGTAAGTTGGGTCACTGGGGTTGGAAATAAAAAAAAGAAGGCGACGGTGGCGTCTGGATTTATCTCGAGCATGGCATCGGGGGTATCATGCCAATGGCGCCAAGTGCTTAGGGTGGTCTAAGGAAAAGGGTGTTAAATAGAGGGCGTTAAGACCCCAATGGGGCAAAGGTTTAGGATAAAAAAGAGAAGAAAAAGGTCTGTAAGTGAAGACGAAATGATGGTAGGGAAGAGAAAGAAGCGGGAAAAACCGAACGAGGCGCCAGGTAGGAAAAAAAAGCCGTGAAAAGTATTTATTCACGTAGGTACCCAAACAAGAAAAGCGCATTTGGAAAAAAAATCGATAGGTTTTTGTCCCAAAGACAAGGATCTTTCGGATTCTTTGAGATGAGAAAAGATTGCACCATAAAAGAACGAGGGAAGAGGAAAGGTTGAGAAAACAAACTCGCACAAAGGCAGTCTGGGCAATAAAATTGTGTTATACTGATGTATATAACCATGGATACAAGAGTTTTCAATGATGCAGTACATAAAAATGCCTTCTGCTTTTTTGTAGCAATTACTCGCGAATAAGGTCTTATAGTACAAAAAATGTCGGTTCTTGAACTATTGCTTGTAGATCACTTGAGATCAAAATCTTCTAAAGAGGATTTTGAGAGATCAATGCATTACGAAACAACGTATTTTGCATGCTTTTCATTGATAACAAAAGTGGCAAACCTGTGAACTTGCAGAGGCACTTAAAATATATTGTGGGTTGTTTTGATAAGAGAAAACATAAAGATGCCGAAAATGTCGACTCCTTTTATCGTACAAAGTAAGTCTTTCACTATAAGATTTAATTTACCCGATTAATGCTCGAGCAAATGTAAGGATTTTATCACTCATAATGTTGACGGCTACATGTTAACAGAGAACGCTTATTTAAGCTATCCCGTTCAACAGCCTTTATCACACTTTCTAACTTAAGTATTTTTTTAAATACTTGGTGTGATCAAAATTGAGAGAGGGATAACTCATATTCCAGAGCATGTCTGTTTAAGATACAAGATTTATAATATAGTTTCCACTCATAAATACATGAGGCTTGATATCTTGATTTGATTCCCCTGTAAACTATAGAGCGATTATACACAAAATTCAAATCTAAGATATTATTACACAGGTATCAATAACAAGAGCTCTACAATCAAAGGAAATTAATGCAATATTATCGCATAATAAACATGAGCTGAAAAGTAGTCCTAATTATAAAATTACTACTACTCATAAGTATTCTAACTGAGAGTATATTCTGTTACTCTGAGAGAATATTCGGGTTTGAATATTTGAAGTGACCGGAAAAAAAAACAAAATGGACGCGAATGTACAATGCTTACATGCTGATTTCAGTTTGAGTTTGTAGTATTATGTAGTTTTTCTATTTCAGAGATTACTGGGAACTTAATTTTTGTTCAATAAAACTTTGTTATGTATGGCGCATATAAGGTGTTTCTGAAGGACAATTGTTTTTACGGATGTGCATAAAAATACATTTCAATATCTCGTGATTACCGCCGGCAATAGGTGGCTAAGTCGCTAAATTGTCATCACCGTGACAGTCTATGGAATGTGTGTCGTCTAAAAAAATTCTTTGCTAAGTAATTATTTTTACAGCTGTTTTATTTGATTAATTTGTATTGTGTTCATAAATCATGAAAAGAAAAAGGGTTATGCGAAGGAAGCAAACGAAATTTTGATCCTCTTTGAAGGAATGAGGAAGAGTAAGGCAGATGTGTAGAAAATTCGGAATTAGTAATAAGATAATGTGTCGTACATTTATCAGCCTTTTAAACGATATAAAATAAAAACTGCTGTTATGTTCGTAAAATAGTAAAGAATAACAAATTTAAAAGTATTATTTTATTTATTTTGCAAAGAACCAAATTTTCTTTACTTTGAATTATATTGATTTGATTGAAACGTCATCATGGGTATTCTTTGTGAAATTGGAAACTCGACCACAAATCGTAGGATACTATAAGTTAACAATAAGATATTAGCTACATTGTAAAAACACAAAGGAGAAACCTATGGTACGGGCTTTAACGCCTAATATATGTATTAAACCAAACAAAATAATTTAAGATTTTAGTCAGCTACATAAAGTAAGTGACAGTAACAAATGTATTGTATTTATGAGGTTACGCGAGTTTTTGGAAGTATCCGGAGCAATAACGAAGAAAATGTTGCAAAATAAAAATAGCAATAAACTATAAAGATCTGGACTTGAACGTATCGAATTATAAAGCACATTTTGGAATTTAAATACAAAGATTAAACAGTCAATCTTCTGAAGTCATTGTGAAGTTGTTCGAATCCAACGAGAACACAAATAAACCAAATTATCTATATTTTCTTGTTTCCAGCACCTGTCTTCGAGAGTAAGAATTCATACTTGGTTTCACTTTAGGAAGAAATTTGCTAAGAAAAATAAAAGAGGAAACAACTAACCCGCTTTCTTCCAAAGCACACGTACCTCGCCCCCTATAATTGGAATAGTTCCGTTAAAACTGAGTATTCCCTCGCTTTTTCTCCATTTGCTCCATAAAACTTCGCTATTGGAGGAATTTTGACAACCATAGCTCTTAGTTCTCATCCCTTTCCTCCACTGTAATAGCCTTGCGGGAAAGGAAAACACACAGAAAGACATTATATACACCTCATTCCTCCCACAAACCTTTCCCTCGAAATAAAAAGGGCAATCTCCACCGGCTAATCCTTTGTGCTCTCACAAGACACCGCATCAACGACTGCCCTGGAGAGGTAAGATAGACACGGAGCCAATAAAACAGTAATAAAGGTTTCCCTGCCACCGGCAAACTGGAGAAAGGGGAGGAAGAGGCAAAGAAGATGGAGGAGGATATCGGGCAGAAGGTGTGCAAAGGCGGCTCTTGTGAGTGAGTCTATCGCAAGTCCCGACAAAATGAGACCACCCTCGACTCCTTAGAGGCACGAGGCTTACGAGAATCATCTTCTAGATAGAGACTTATGATATCTCCTTATTTGAGATCGTCAATGACGGCGGAATGTTCGTCCCAACATCCCTGTACCACCATTACGATAAGCTAAGTATAATGCCATGAAACTGAAAACCTCGAGAGTCTCATCTTTCCTTTAGCCTCTGGAACAACATATGCATTGGTGATTCGGAACACGACTGAAGGTTTGAGGAAACAGAATGAAAAAATCTTCGGATCCTAAGGGTTGCTATTACCCACTCGTTGAAATCTCCAGATTGTTATGTTTTCATTAATGTAATACAATTGCACTTCCGTGTGATTTTTACAGATTTATCTTAATATTTACGGATACGAACTGTTATATAATATGATAAATCGTTAAATCATACATTTATGCCTTTAAATCTTCCGAGTATTTGCAGTAGCTTTTAAAAATATGGAAAGAAGATGGGAATAGAAATATGATCTTAGCATTTTTCTTTTTTCTGAGGCAAACAAGGTCGCTTTTCCAACCTCGTGATACGTTGAAAACAAACGACTAGGCAATAAGAAGTATCATATCGTCCATTGCATTGACCGTGTAAACCATTCTGCTGACAATAATAACAAAAAAATGTTCTCATCTTACACTCAAGCAGTGAATATATTTAAATACTTATTAATAAGTATTGCGGTATCCTTAGTAAAAAAATCCACTCTATTTTGTTATTATTCTAATCGTCGTGAACTCATTAAAAGCGGAAAGAAGAAAAGCGGTTATGATTAGAAAGCTAACTTGTAGTGAGCCAACCGTTTTGCATAAACCTTATATTGAAATAACTCAGGAATAAAACTGCCACTATTTCCACTTTAATATAGTAAATTGCCGGCAAACAAAGTAATATGACTTTCTTAATTGTCACATATAAAATGAATAAATCCAGTATCAATATCATTCTTACTTTTATTTTTGACAAAAATTGAATAATTTTGGAGTTGATATCAATTAATAATCTCATAAAATTTATCAATAATTTCCGCCCTTTTGTGAGGAAATTCCATTTAACGGATTCTTCAACGAGCTGTGAATTGCAAGAACTAAATTATAAAATGAGAAATAGCTTGTTCCGGAAACGCACAAAGTATTGTCCAGAAGGAAGAAACGGTCCTGAAACTTGTAAGACTTCCTCCCTTGTGAATCTACTTGATCGTGATGCTAATTAAATATTCCCAGCAATGATTTCTCGTCGACCGTTGAAGCGACGCATAAAATTCCATTTCAAGGAATCGCTTGAGATCGTGATGGGGTCATAAGCATGACACGCTTCCATCTCCCTCCCTGCGAGAGGCGTGATGGACGATCACAATAAAAAGCATACGGATAGGAAGAGAACCTTTTGAAAACCTCTCTGTATTATAAGTAACTGGGCATCCCCACTCTTATACGATTTCACTCACCCGCCCCTCTCCCCTTCCTCGTGAATCACCACCGATAAGAAACAAAAGAACAGGCCAATGTTTTTCGTGATACAAACGCAACCACCTTCTCGCTGCCTATTGCCGAACGGTATACTCAAACCAGCGCAGGCCACACAAAACCAGCAGGAGCTATTCAAAGTAGTCGATTCATGTTTTGCATTCCCTTGTATCAGTCCCCCTCTTACTCCTTCGTTTTTCTTGAAAGGTCAAGAGCCAAAGGTGACCTCACATTTCATAAAAGCGACTGAGTTCAACCTCCATACAAACATAAAGTCTCTGCCAGTTATTCCACCTCGTGTCTCTTTCTGACGCGTACGTGTAGGGAAGTATGACTGACCATGTAGACTTCTCCAGCTCGACAATGCAATTAAAATTCATTACAGCTTTGGGAGGAAGGAGGACAAGTCGCGATATTCAGATCTCTTGCGCGGGTGGAGAAAGGGGACGGAATAGAAGTGCTTGGAATAGAGGAAGGGGTGCTTTTCTTATCGGGTCATGTCGTTTTGTTGGATGAAAAATAAAACGTGGGTGGGGTGAATGCTTCGGAGGTGGGTGTGGGTAATGTGGGTCCTAAGAGGGATGTAGAAGGTCTCATTGCACCCTTTCCACTTCCCCTTGCAGCATTCCCATCATACATCACTTCTTCCCATTTATGGAATCGGCCGTGACCGGAAGCATGAGGTAAGGCTCACGTCTGATCTCCGCGGATAGCGAGCGATGGCAAGTGCTCTATGAGAGTGAGTCGTGGGTTGCCTGTGAGGAAAAGGACCCATTGGAAGATGAAAAAGGGACACATATAGTTTCAAAAAGTGTGTGTGGATCAGACCGAGGACTCAAGATTTCACTAAAAATTGAAGGTTCTCTAAACCAGTGTTCTCCAATCTCTATGGTCTCTAGTCACACTTTTCGTACCTTAAAGACAACCAAGAGTTCGTTTTACTGATTAATATTTTACGAATACTTAGTTTGTTGGTAAACAATAGGGAAACTATTGAAAGATATATTTTCAATTAGGCAAAATATTAGAAAAATAAAAGCAAAACGAATAAATAAAACGAAATCAAGCTGCTATTGTCCCACCATATATGCTCGTATGTCCCACTAGTGACGCGTCCCATCACTTGAGAGACACTGCTCTAAACCATATATTGAATCATAAACATCTTATTGATATAAGCACGGTTGAACACCCTAATTTCGGAGTCTCTCTTTGAGTGAATAGAGGTTTTCCTATCAATCAATTTTCAAAGGAAATGTTATGCTATTTGTGTATATTAGTGTATATTACATACTAACGGATGCTAACTGCTGTCAGGATTATGATATTGCTCATCTTTTCTTGAAGGATTTTTGATTATACAATGTAGTCTCTGGCATATACCTACGAGTCAAAACCTCAAATTAATGAGAAAATTATCTGATAAATCCATGCATTCGTTGTAAAACTCAGTTATGCAAAAAAATTAAAGGTTAAAAATATTTTAATTTGCAATTTTTCTTTCTTTCAACCATTCTTTCAAAAAGTAATTATCAGTTTTAGCGAAAAAATAAGAAATATTACTTATTTCGGGGGGAAGCACGTTTTCCTCAAATTGTCCGAGGAACTTTGATTCACAAGTTACTGAACCTGGTAGCATATAGAATGGACGTAGGATACGCAGTAATATATTATACGCAGATGAACTAGCGGATGGCAGTTTGCCTCAAAGTGAGTGTTGCATATTCATTGAGCTCTTCTGATCTACGAAAAATTCCGAGAGAAATATGTTTCCCATTCTACTCACTGTAATAAAAGTTAAACAACTTGTTTGAATGAGCTAAAAATCTACAGTTTCTTATACAAACTGAGAGATGCAATCTTATTTATATAACTGTTAAGAGGGCATTGGCAACGTTTTCTTAGAAAAGAAAACTTGAATGAAATAAAGTTTCAAGAGATAGAGTTGAATATTAAACGTTCACCTTTTCAAAAGTGAATTGTTATCATAGCAACGCAATCTATCATGATTTTTTGAGTGCCGTGTCCAATCAATCCAACATGCGGGAGGTACGTCTATGAATAAAATTTTGATGTTGAAAGCTTACATTTCATGGTAATTTACTTAATGAATCATGGAATCAAGAAAGAAAACACTTCTCTCTCACGGTAAGCAACTGTAACTAAACATAGCGGATAATAAAACATCTTCCGCGCCGCCAGAGAGCTGCGATTAATAGGCAAGGAAATCCCACGTCAAAAAAATACCGTCTAATTGTAATTGGCCGCATAAATAAAGAGCCGAGAGCGTGAGGGAACATGCCTTCTCGGGAAAACAGACTATTCTCCTGCAATGGGAACACATTTATTGAAAGGAAGAACGAGATCCATCCGGGAAGCATAAAAATTTGATAAAAAGCACAAAGGACGACTGAGAGGGCATGGGGAAGAGGCGCTTCATGTAGAGGAAGAACCCGGAGGTGAGTCACCACCGGAACCACGGGCACAACCCGAGCAACGCGACGCATACGAAAGAAGCGGCAGAGAGCACCTCACGGCGGACCTCAGGAATATCATCAATTACCATCTTTTCTTTATTTCTCCTCTTGTATTGCATTTTCACTGTTAATTGTTTTTCTCTCTCTGCGATATGGAGGACACCTTTTAAAACCTCGAAGTACGAAGCAGAAAATTCTTCAGAAAACTTAACTTATTATATCGCTCTTGTAGTAATTTCCCGATAATGGCGATAATTTACCTTAAGAGAAGTAATGCTTAGTCACTACGCTTATCAATTAACAATTTTTAATGATCTTAGTTTCGTGATAACCAACTTCGCTATCCTGCAAATACCGACTATAAAATTGTACCGTAAGCAGTAAATATCTTTTTCAGGACAAATAAGGAAAACTGAAAATACTATACATATAAATCAAGTAATTCTTCCTCAAATTTATCTCTTAAAGTATATCTAGTAGTTGTCCATGAAATATGGACACGGCTTTCGTATTCCATTCTCAAAGTGACAACGAAATATTTCTGTTAGTCTCTGAATTGCTTCGTGGTATATGAATTTGTTTTCAGCTCTGATTTTACTCTGCAATATTTCTTTAATATGGAATATTTTTTGTTTTAAGTTTAATAGAGGATTCGAAGTAATAATTACATTTACATCCTATTTTTGGGTTTGGTTACATAAATAGTTTTCCCTTAAGATATGAAGTTTTTCAATATGGCCGATGTCATTCAAGGTATATTTTTCTAAATATCAATGGTAGCTAAAACATTCTTCATTTTATCTCAATAAATGACTTTCTTTAGTAAAGAGTACCTGACTGAATGGTAATTAAGATTTTGATGTAAAATTTGAAATGAATTGCAGCTGTTTTTTCTTATAGTAGCAGTATTTTAGCATTAATAGAAAGCAGGTCAACAGCTGAGATCGTCTCGCGTGTAGGCCCACACCGGGAACCGAACCAGGGTCACCTTTCACCGAAGACTAACCGTTACCCACTTGGCTATCCGGCAGCCTTTGTTCTTCTACTCACAATTGATTTGATGTATTCGCAGATCGAGGAGCTATCATAATTGGGATCACACAGAGCCTCCATTTACTTCATTTTGTTGAAGATTTTAAAATTCAGCATTCGCGGCAAATCACAATTTTCCCTCACGTACAGTTTTCCCTATACTATGATAGTTTCTTAATATGTTCGATACCATTCAAGGTGTATTTTCTAAATTTCAATAGTAGCTAAAATAGTATGTTGGAAGAGTTCTCTCTATATTTTCCATTTCATTTAATCTTTCCTCTTGTTATCTTAAATGTAATCTTAAATAGATAGCCGGACAAGATTATGCAATCTTTTGGCTATCACAAGAATCCTAAGATGTTTATTTTTTATAAATCTTGGTAAATTGCATTATTTATGTATCTGAAATATCCTTATCCTTCTACACGGCCAATTATTTTTTCTCTTTACCGTCGCCAGTGTATCTATAGATACTCTCAATATTATTTCTCGTATGTACAATATTCGTTCCTAGTTATTTCAACTCCTCCATTTTCACCGGTTTACCTCTCAATCCTCCTCTTCCTGCATCCCTTAATTTTATGCTTTTCTCCTCGTCCATTGCTCTTCATCCGGTCTCAAAGAGCTTTACGGAGAAAGATCGCGCCTCCCTCTTCAAGTGCTTGAGTTGCGTCAACGTCATTATGGCGGAAGCTATTGGGCACTAACTCATGTTTCAGCTCCTTTACGGCGGGCATCCACTTGGTTGTTAAAGGAGAGGCGAAGATGAAGGAGAGGTGGATGATTGATTGTGCCGTATAATAGTTAACGTCGTGTTGGTCGTATTTTGAGAAAAAAATGCGAAAGGGATCGTAAATCAGGGGACTAAGAACGTCGTTGCATAAATGCCTAACGATGAGCGGATGGGGGTGACATGTTTTAAAGGAGACAAAAAGAGATTTTTAATACCAGTCGCTTATATATCGATCCGTAAAATGTTAAACGCCATTATTACTCGAAATATAATTCGGATTATTTTGGAATTCATTAATTACTTCTCAGATATCCTCGCAAATTTCTCGTTGATTGATTACATCAGAAATCAAATGGATGGGTGCTTGTTTCGATTTGAGCACTGTGTGAAGCGGGAGGAAAATTAAAGGAAATGCATGCGGGATTTTTTTTAAGAAATTTCGATTTAACTCAATTTTTAACTCCACGTTTATACCTGCAGACACCTTACCTTTGCGAGTTGTTTTTTCGTTCTTTTCAGAATAAGAACCCCAAAAATTCGAATTTCATATTCTAGTGCATATAACGTACAGAACTTCCCACGCATAAACTCGCAATAAGGTAAGTTTTTTGCTAGGCAACATTATCAAATATAGTTTGTCGGGTGAAATATTATAAATCGTAGTCGTATTCATTTTTCAATCAATTCACATTCAATCGTATACTCATTTTCTTTCCAAAAGAACACACAATATCTCGGATCTATCTTGCATTAGGTTGATAATGAATTGATTCTAGTACTTCCGCTCTGATTCAAAGTATAGGAATCGTACTGTCTACTTCAAATCCATTTATAAAGCTGATGTTTCCTTAGAAAACATTAAACCAAAGCAGTCTGCAGGAAGGGAAGGAAATCTACTGCTCGTAAATCAAAAGAGAAATATAAAAACAATGTAAATGATGTGAAATTCGAAGTTAATGAGTGACACTTTTAAATGATGCCGAATTGGAATTCAGCTCTGGAGAGTTCCAATTCATATGGCATACATACTGGAAGAAAATGCTCGCATCCGTTAAAAATTAAGCGAAGGTAATCAATCAAACTAATGTACAAAAGGATAGAAATACGTATATCATTCAAAGAAATCATCGAAAAGAACCGTGAAACATCTGATTCCCACGCTATATTAAATTAATATGAAATAATTTTAAAACCATTGAATGTATTAAAAACGTAAGGGGAACCCTCCGTAAGTGATAACTGATATTGAAATCTGACGATAATGATGAAATAACTAGAAGATCTTATTGATTATTAAAGGAGAGTAAAGGATTAGTTATGTCTTACTGAATGAGTCAGCGATGCGAACACAAGTAGTATTATCGTAACATAAATATAATTATATCATTATTTTAATTGGTTTTACCCTTCTATTTCTACATGAACAACGTTATTAGTCATACTGATTTCTCCATCTCCTTCTGCAACTGAAACTTCATTCTTTCTTCCCTCATCTATAGAAAAAATTATATAACTAAAGTGGTTATTACTGGTGAATTCTTTGATTGCTGTTATTTTATTGTTATTTCTTTTACTGACTTATGTTGTAACCTAATTGTTTGTATTTCATAGCGGTTCACTTATATATGCAAATATATTTATATTTATTGAGTCCTTCCGAAAGTCTACCTGAATTGTTTATTTGTGTTTCAGATCTTTCTGAATCTGCTATCTCCTTAAATTTTAGTTAATCCGTTGGTTTCACAATTTTTCATTCCTCCATCTTTTGGGTGATTTTCTTCTGCGGTGTATATCTTTATAAGTACAAACTTAGGTTTAGAAATTATATCGATATCGGAAGGCGTGACTTCGCGGAAAGATATTGCAGAATAAAAGAAACATTGTACTTTTCCACAGGAACTTTAATTCGCTACCCGTTTCGTGAGCGTTACTTTCATCTTCAGGCCTGAGGATGTAAGTACGCTTAAGGAACCGGTAGCGAATTAAAGTTCCTGTGGAAAAGTACAATGTTTCTTTTATTCTGTTAGGTTTATAAACCCACAAAGTAGTTCCCTGCCCCATAAATGCTCTGTACACTTACTTCAGGTTCTTTCTTTCGTCTGTTTTCTTAAATTTTTATATAACGATGGTTTAAACCCAAGAAGAGACAACAGTCTCATTCTCGCCTTGATGAAGTCTTTTATAATTATGATAAATTCTGCTACTACCTGTTTCTCTCAACCCCTTTCCTTCGATAATACACTTCACCATGCATTCTTCCAGACGATGGCCATTCCTACCAGGCTTTTCACTTGGTAATATTCTTATTGGTTTTCTGCTCTTTCTTTATATTTCGCATTTCCTAAGTTCGCATTTCTTAACTTGCTAGTCTACTAAATTTTCTTAATCTAAATGCAAAGATCAAAGCAAGAACATTAAAACGGAATCCCGATTTTCTTAATGTAAGTTGCAGAGATTCCCTTATATTTTGAATAATATCAGGTGTGAAAAGTTAGTTTTAAAGATTTCACTTGACCCTTTGCTTGAGGTAAAAATTTAAATAAGATGGGTATGTATTATTTTGAGAACAGTGGTAGAAAAACTTGCTTACAGATGTAAGCATTGGATTTGAACTCTCATTGATACATTCCTTTCTAGCATTCCTCAAAGGCCCTTGTACAACGAGTATTTTTGGTATGAGCGATTTCCATTTGATAAACCTTCAAAGTTAGCACCGATGTTAATTTTTTTCGGGATAAACGTTCCACTTACAGAATAATTAAAAGAATTGCCGCATATGTTGACCGGAGGAGGCCTGATGAATTGACGCTTCTTTAACATACAGACTGTCCACATAGGCTGGAGTTCGTAAGTAATGAAAATGTAAACAGCGATAACATGCTCAAAAGTTGAAGCTCTTCGACGTAGTTCAACAGATTAGTAAAATCAACTAACAGAGGCTGCTGGACTGAAAAAAGGATCAGCAGGGATATTATGAATTTACAACGAGAAGCAAAAGTATAATTAAAGATGAGTAGAGATAAAACACAAAAATAAGTCTCATTTTTATATTTTCCTGGTAATTCTTGGGCTATGGAGTCATAAAATATTGCCAGGTACGGGTGGTCATGCATTTATTGCTACTGAGAAAAATCGCACACTTATGATAACTTGAATTGCTATTTTTATTTGAGTAAGTATCATTCAATGTTATGCTTCTTATTATTTCATCAAACGACCTAACCGAATTAAAAATTAATTTTAATATAACACGGCTGAAAACTGTTTATTATATTCTTATTTTAATTCTTTCGTCAAAGATGACGATGCTATTAGATCCCTTTGAAGACTATCAAATTAGCAAGGCCAATACAGAAAATCAAGCAACACCAAAATCAATCGAAAAGCGAATCGAATAATTGAAAAAACAATTTGTTAAAGTAGGCAATAATTATCTTCCACAATATTATCTCGTCACTGATAATCATCAATATCTGCTAAGTTTCCAAACTCACTTAATTTATTGGAGAAATGATATATAATAACACTTTCGGAAACGGGAAAACTTCTTATCACTGTTACTTATGAAATTGATGATATAAGTATTTCGCATCTTCCCATTTGAACATAAAAAGAGTTGAATCGTAGTAGTATTGTTAAAAGTGCTTCGACTGCTTTGGTCATTTCGCACGTAGGCCCCCACCGGGTATCGAACCCGTGACCGCTTTCACCGTAGTCGAACGCGTTGCCCACTTGGCTATCCGGGAATCTAATAGATAAATCTTATGAATAAACTCACAAACTACAGTAATATTAGTTTCAGATGTGTTCTGATCTAAATGAATTACTTGATGCGAATGACGAATCACACGATTAATGAAATAATCCTCCAAAAGTTACCAAAAAAAAACAATCTTGTATGTAAATTCTGGAAATATTCTGGGGTATTATTGTACAGAATGCCTTCATAAGTTGCTTTGTTGACAGCGATGAAACAGGTTTTCAATAAGAAGTATGGAATTTAAAGGGGATATTTTTACTAGTGTAGCTTAACTTTAGCATTGAACTTCATTTTAAGTAAGGTTACTTACCAAATATGTTTTGTTAAATATGTAATGGTATAAAATAAGCAATAAGTATCCTAATTACAATATAAACAATATAATAGCATTCTATATTTGTACATACATCACGACCTAAGGTTATTTTCTCTTTCGAGGTTTCACCTGGTATCAAGATCGGGGTCGCTAATACCGTTGTCAAAAGTGTTACTTGCTATGATATTAGAGGTTTGATAGGGATTAAATTACTTTTGGGAATAGAGCACGAATCAGACTATCACTAAAGAATTAGAAGATGTTATCCAAAATCTCCTTTTTTCCTTTCCCGTTTCCTCACAGATAAGTCCTCTCTTCATCGTCGAGTCCCTCTCAATTTAATTCATCGAAACAAACATAAGAATGATCCTGTTATTTTCATTGCTCCTCGTCCTCTTCCAGCCTCCCCCTGGCGTCTCCAATCCACCAACTTTTTTCTTTTCCTTCGTAATGAGGAGCTGAGAAACCCGTAACGATGGGCGGAATCCATCTCCGGACTTGAAAAAATAAACCAGCATCGCCCCTTGACCGAAAGGTGTGATGATGATGAGGATAGGTCTCGTTGGCTCCGAGGGGAGGAGCGGTCGGGAATGGGACGAAGGGGGCGCAGTCGCCGGGATGGCGCCGTCCGTCCGTCCGCAGTCCGTCGTCAAAATCTCCTTGGACTCACCTATCCTCTTCGTTCCCACGAAACGTGGGTGACACCTCTCCTCTTGGACAAATTTGCCGTTGCCTATCCCCGATGGCGATCTGCGATGGAGACGAATCTATGGGCAAAGCATTAGGAGGATTGTCATGGGTCGTAAATAATGGGGAGTTATAGAGGGACGCACCTCTCCTTCTCCTATTAAGGAGTCATATAAAAACTCACCCATTTTAAATCCGGGATAGGATGAAGGGAATCGCCAAACGATCGCTCGCACGATTGAGACTCCCTACCTTGTCCTTTTCTCCTCTACTTTCCTTTCACAAGATACATTTTAGAGATCTGCATTTACACCTGTTTATGACAATGGAAGGCTGCGAAATCGGGATATGTGGTTGGGGTTTAGAGAATAAAGGCGAGTTTGTGAGCGTTATCTTTTGTTTTCGAATAACAATCCCTGTGTTAATGCTCTTTCCTCCTTATCATCCGGGAATAACATAAACACACGTTTCTATGTTATTTATTTAATGGTTTAATTTATTGGTTTTAAGATCAAACTGTCATTATTTATTTTTCCAACTTGCCTCAAACTAAGCGATCTCAGAAAATACCCTGATGTAGTAAGTTGCAATTTTAAAAGTGCTTCGACAGCTAAGATAAAATCCAGGTATTATGCAACTATTTTGCTTTCCTCCCATGGTTTCTTTATCAGGAGATTGGTTTGTCGCTGTCCTCCAGCTTATCTCAGCCGAACTTATCAAATTTTCATATTTCGTAACTGTAGTCTTACTATCTGTAGTCGTTTCCCAAACATTTTAAATGTTCATCTTCATCTCTCTCGCACAACTCAGGCTCAGTCTTCCTCTATAGCTTGTCCCAAGCAGTCAATAGCTGATTAATTCAGTTTTCCTTTCAGTTTAGAATCATCTACATAATTACCGTATAGCTTCTGGATTGGAATAGAAACGCTTTTCAAATTATTTAATGCAATTGGTCAGGATGAATTTAGAAACTAAAATTTCCAACCTCAGCCTAGTCTAAATAAACCTTTTGAATTACTGATTCTGAACGTTTTAATTCTCGAATATTTTCCTGGTGAACGCATTATATCTGCTACACCAACTCTGAACGTGCTTTCTTTGAATTTATCCAGTAAATTGATTCTTTGTTGAAATCGTCTAACTTCAAAAGATTTCCATCTTGCGTCCTGAAGCATCTGAGTGACGCTCACTGATTTATCGTAGCAATTCTTCACAAAACGTATCGCCTTTTGAATGCATGTATTTAATGATAATTCGATGACAAAGCTTAATAAAATAGTGAAGAAATATAGAAAATTATTGTAGAGGAGTAAATTGAGTCAAGATGAAGAAAAACTAGCATTCTTAAATTCACTGAGAGAAGTTCTGCGAAGGTATTAAAGACGAAGAACTAAAATAATGCTCCTTTTTATCTTTCTAGTTTTATTCTTCTCCTTGTTTTTTTTTAACCTTGCTCCTTCAGCTTCAACGAGTGATTTTATACAAGAAAATTTATCTGTTAATGGTTAATGCGTGATGATAATTTCATCACCCAACACAATAGTTCATCACAATAAATCTACACTCACGTATTAATCAATTCTATCTTATTAATTCCTTAGTCGTAATTTCTCTCGATCTTATCCGAATACCCATTTCGTTTCATACGATTACGAATAATGACGCAGCTATAACGCACGATTGTCATGGGTGACAAGAACCTTCTATGGCCAGGACATTAAGGACATCCGCAAGCAAGTGAGCCTTCAGGAGGGGAAGAGCAGTTCAAAAAGCGCCCGCGACATTAGTCGCCTTGCGACCACATATGGACGCGACCGTAATAAGAAGAGAATTCGTGAAATGTCGTTCCGCCACCCCCGGCTGGAAGAGAGGGGAGACCCTCATTTCCTCTTAATATTCCAACTTCGATTAGTACAAGCGGTAAGTAATCCCTTCGAAGGTCACGGAAGACACGATGACGAGGAATCCACGCCCCTTTCCTTCGGCGACTCAATCACGGTTCGCGCCCCGATGACAACAGCGTTTCCGGGGGAACGACTGCGTCCTGTGCACACCCGCGCGCCTTTGACGATTTATCAAGCGCGCCTCCAAATAGCACGGCTTGGTTCACGCATCGGGAGGGAAGGAGAGCCATTGACCTCATTCGTATTCCGTATCGGATAATCTTATGTACCCCATCGTCTCCCACCTTCTTGCACCCCCGTAAATAGGCGTGGGCGGCACGCGTGCGGTCGACAAGCGGTTGTTAAATGCACGGAAGGTATGCGAAAGGGGAAGAAACAGTATGAGGAGAGATTGAAGAGCGTGCGACGCTAAAATGGTTATGCGACGATGGAGGAGGTACTTCCGCGAAAGGATTCACTCTCGATGTTAAAGGTAAGGAACAGGGGACATTATTGCTTGAGGAATGGGCAATGCCCACCCACACCTCGATTGCTTTTCGAATGGGGTAGGGAAAATGGGATGGGGAAGAGGAGGATGACCGGTGTTAGGCGGAGCAGATAAGCGTATTGCATGTTACGTTATATTCGTGGTATAAGTGCAAGGCAAAGCTAAAACTGTTGAAGCGTCCGTTAGTAGTACATACATTCCACCCCTGAAGCTGAGAGCTTCAGGAATTAATAGTACGGGTATAAAGAGAAAGTAGTTCTTCATCACTCACTTGTACTAGTATTATCTACAGAATTGACAAAAAACATGAGTTCCCATCATCTTACCAATATAAAAACTAATTCGCAATCATATTTTATGTGCGGTCAGATCTTATAAATATATGCATTGGTTTCTTTTAATGTTTCGAAACATTTTCAAAACAAGAAAGATGCAGGATGAGTTCGGTTCCAGATGGGTCGGTAATGAAAGAAAAACGCTAGACTAGATGTACTGATATTGCAAAAGCATACATATACATGTACTACACTTACGTGTACGCATACATAGACATTTTTGGCTGTTAATTGATACAAGGATGATATTTATCAAAACCGCCCCAAATGAGAATTCAGAAGATTTGATAGAACGCTTAGAAGTTAGGAACACAAAAATTGCTTATTTATTCCGTGTTATAAAAATTCAAGAATAAACGATTGCAAAACTTTGCAAGAGACATTGTTCTATTAGAAAATGAGCTACTTCGATATTCTTTTTGATAAAGAAAGGTTAAAAAGGACATAACAACAACAGGGCAGAATAAAAGGAAATCAAGAGTCTGGTTGTGTGATTGCCATGATAGATGCCAATTTTTCTTTTATGCAAGGCTATTTCTAAGGATAAGTATTAGTATTATTCGTAGTGTTCATTGCACTTCGTCTTAACTTAGTCACGCTTGAGCTTCCAAAAAATGTAGCCACAGCTAGTTATATTACGGGGAACTGCAAGGAAATATAGTTACCTAGTCTTTCAATCGAAGCAGATTCAAAAGTAAAAGGTTTGAATTACAGGATTATATAAGAATCTGAAAATGGTTAATTCTTTTGCAAATAAGCGATAAGAAAACTGTGATGAATGTTTTATTTACATTATATATATATTAAATAATCCCATTGATGGAAGGCAATTAACAAGTAATATAATTAATTAATAACTCAAATTTTTTTCTCCGAAAATAATGTAGTGACTAGGAGCAATAAATATATAAAAAAATTAAACTGTCCACGACCCAGGTGCTCGCTAAGTTGGCAAAATTCTCATAGCTTTTGCAGAAAAGCAATAAAAATGACTCCCAGAACTTCATTCCTCCCTCAACTTCGGCTTAAGTTTATCCATTTTATTTTATATTCTCGTGGAAAAATCTCCTCCGACATTATGCTAAAAAATACCGGCCCTTTTTTTTCTGGAAAACTTCCCTCCCGCAAAAAGGGAGACGGTTCGTTGGGGAGGAGGACAGTGAGCGGTGGTGTAGGCCGTGGTATGAGGTTGAAAACACCATTTGGCTGAGAACACATCGTCCTGGCACAGGAATACTGCAAAATTTAAAACACGAGCGAAACTGGGAATTATGTATGTAGAGAGAGGCAAGGGCGTCTCTCCTGAGTTTGGCGGCAGCCGCTGCGGGGAACAAGACTCTGGTCGAGGGAGAGAAATGAAGAACACGAGGCTGTGTTCTTGTGGAAACTCCAGTTGGACTTCGTTTGCTCCCATCCTGTTCTCTATTTTACCTCTCCACTCCGCTGCTCCTTATGCATTCGTCCCTTCCTTTCCATCCGGTCTGCAAAAGGAAGCACCTCGGAAGTGACATGCCATTGTAAAAGCACCCTCGTTCACCTTCCCTCTCCCGATATTACTTTTGTAGTGGGATTTCACTTCTGCCTCATAAACGGAATGGCGGCCAATCGCATCTTTCCCAGCTGCTTTCCCTCCCCTTTCACACTCCTACGCTCCTCTGCATTTACACGCGTTTCAGAATATGCTTTCTCTCCTCCGATTCCTTTCTATTTTTTTTTCCATCGCCGCGCTACGTTTTCGATTGTGATTTTCTTCCCTTAGATCAGTGGTATTTCTCCACTACCACTGTTACCACTCGAGCGAAATTATTTGCTTGTGATATCATCATGACGCAAACGAAATGTATTAGTATCGTTTTTCGTCTAGTGATTTTCATTCGACAAAATAATATTGCATCCGAACTGGTCTGAATAGATTAGTTTACTTTTAAACGATCACAGAATTTATCGATTCAGTCGTTTGGGTCGGAAAATATCTAAAGAAATATTTGACTCAGAACTCAAACTTCTCGAACGTTTCGCCTGTAAGAAAGGTTTTCCATGAGCATACAATGGTGAATTTAACAAAAATTCTTTTAGGAAGCGAACTGAATTAATGACATTAATGCAGAAAAGTTTTTAGCCGCAGACAAAAGTGAGATATGTTAAAAATGAGTATATATGTTTGATTAATTGTTGGGTTAACGACAGCATAATCTTAGAAACGTGTAGGTAAATTTTTCCTTATCTTTCTTTTTGTAAATGTTCCTTATCTCCACATTGTGTCCTTACAAGATTGTTTTCCTACCTTTATGTGATATTTCAATGTTTCCTGGTATATTTATGTATTATTGCACAGTTTCTCTCTATCTTCCTCCGGAAAATATATATCCACAGACTAGTTCTCGAACTTTAAAACAGTTATAAAACGTAAATAGTCTTAAAACGTAACTCAAATAGATAACGCGAATAAATTATATTTATTGTAATCTAAAATCAAAATAAAGTGTACTCATTAATGTCGTTTTTTCCTTAGTTCCTTTAATGATACGCTCATGGTGTTATAACACTTTAAAAGCACCATTGCCACTACAGTCAGACAAGAAATCATCATATTTAAACAAAATTCATAGGATATCACAAATCCATGAAGAAAACATTTCTTTTCATTATACTTACAAATCCTGATAATTTTTCAGGATCAAGGCACAAAATACAGATTAACTAAAAAGGTATGGGAGATAGTACTTCCAAAGACTGATTTGGAAACAAGTAGGTCTCTTAACCGAAGCTGAGTACACAATTAATGCGCTTACATGTAAATTTAAGTCGGTTATGATTTGAACTTCTTTTTATATATTTTCTCTTTGGTCTGTAGGTATCTCCCCTTTAAACCAAATACATCCCAACCTTTGCTACCTTTATTAATATGACTGGGAATGTAAAACCAGCGTTATTGATTATCATTGCAGGTTTTCAGATAGGTTGTTGGTTTAATGTCAAACCGAACTCTTCATCTCTTCCTCACATCTACTTCTAATTTCAATAAATACATACAACTCTTTCTTATTATTATTTTCAATTCTCTTCTATCTCTCTCTCTATATTATATTTTATTAACCAATTATTTCTATAATAATTAAAAAAAATTGACAAATGACAACGGATGGAACCTCAGCCATTCCGGTAGGATTTCTGTAGAAAAGTGTAGAAATAAATTTAGAATTTGGGCAGCGTTAGTATCCACATAAAGCCTTCGAGTACAGAAAGAAGTATCAGTTACAGTAAATGAAGGGAAGACGGAGTGAATTAGAGGAGAGTTTCAAGAGGAAGAAAAGAGAATGATGTCGAATGGAAGAGGAGATAGAGAGAGGATGATAGAGAGAGGAAGATATAGAGAGGAAGATAGAGAGAGGAAGATAGAGAAGAGGGGTTTGCTGGTGCGCTCACGTCATTAGACAAGGAAATTCAGGTGGGCATAGAGTTGAGCTTGCGCATGCGCTTTTCCGTTAAACATCCGCAAAGGAATAGATAAGAGGAGAGAAGTTAAATTTGCGGAGAAAAAAACCACCCAGGAAGAATAGATCCTCAAGAGGAAGAATGGAATGACACAGCCTGAAGGGAAAGGGAAAGACGCGATACAACCAAATGGTATGGAAGGCAGAGGAGAGGTAAGTATTGTTTAGTAGCTGGGATCCAGAAATCTTGGCTTACATGGAAAGGAAAGTTTACGGCCAAAGTTTTATTGTGGGCTTACGCCGAAGAAGGAAATGTGTGCGAGCAAATTTATTGTACGAAAATCATTGGAAACTCCTGAATGAATTTAGTAAATGCAGATTGGGTAAAAATGAGAATTTCTTTGAAGCCATCTTTGAGTTACGACCACCATATCTCCGGATGGTGTCTAGAGCTAACGGAAAAGATAGGAATCGAAATAGATAATTTTTTCCGTTTATATTTGAGAGGATTTAAATCTTTTGAGATTGTTTTGAAACCAGAAAATCATCGAATTTTTGTGTAACTTTAATTTTTATCTATGTAAAAATGACAGCCCACAAGTTTAGCAACAGATGTGCAAATTTTGGAAAAGATAAAGGAAATGCTTCATCTTAACTAACTCAGTTGGAATGTAAAAATGTAAGCAGTAATGTCTAAATGTTTATTCAAAAGAGAAAAGTTTGTAAACAATTATCTTAGGGTATGAAACAATTGTTATTTTGATAATATTTTAATTTATGTAACTGCCATAAAGTGCATCTTATGATAAATATATTTTATTTTTATTCATTGCCAAATTTGAAGTAAATTAAACCGGGAAAATTTTTCTAACAAATTATTTCTAATAAAATCCACTGTTTCGGCCTCGACTTTGTGGTAGCTTTTCATGATGAAAGAATAAAAACAGACTTGTACACGGTACCACAGGATTTAATATTTGACGACATAGGTTTCAGCGCATCGCGCTGAAACCTAGGTCGCATCTTCACCTGAAGATTTCACATCTTCACCTGAAGATGGCGCGATGCGCTGAAACCTAGGTCGTCAAATATTAAATCCCGTGGTACCGTGTACAAGTCTGTTTTTATTCTTTCATCAAAATTATTTCTATTTCTAAAGTTGGTTAGATTGGTAAGGGTACAACCATCGGCTGATGAAAACAAAACTTAAGGAATGCAAAAAATTCCGGGATCTTAAAGAGCCGTTCCGCGATTTTCCGCGAGTTAAGACTACTAAGTTGCATTCATTGTATCGTCTGGAAGATTGAAATCGCACGACGGTATGCACTCATGAGGACGCCAAATAATAATAGGTAAAGCTTGTTGGCAACTGCCCCTTCGTCACCTGCCGATATTCAAATTCATTCTCCAACACGCCGCTATCTCGGCATTTTATCATTGGGGCAATGAATCCAACGAAGATTATCTCTCTTCGCACCCTCTTCATTCGCAACGAATCCTTTAAAACTCAAAACTCTCTTTTCTTTTACAGCCGCTGAATAACAAGGCGATGATATACACGAAATATTGCATGAGGATCCGGGGAAGGGGCAAGAGTACGCCAGCGTCCACGTACACCATCCACTACGTAATCTGCCATCTTCCTCCCCATTCTCATTCCCAATGCGCAAATCTTTAGAGCGTGCTCACCCGAGAAGGTTCGAACCGCGCCGCCGCCCATGACGTCGCCACCGAACGGCGGAAAGCTAAAACAACGCGTCTGAAGCTGCGCCTTCGAAAGAAGAGCGCGGCAGAAGAGAGGGCGTCTGCGGCGAAGCGGCAGATGTCTATGAGAGGTGGCTCGAGGTGCGGTCAGGGGAGCCGGTGCTCGGCCTCATAAACACAGGATCCTTCGAGGCACGCCCCTCTTTCCAAACCGCCTCCTTTCTCATCTATTAACTATTGCCGTTAGGGCTCCTTCTAAACTGCCTTCTTGCTCATATTCCTCTCTTCCTTCACCTTTACCGCGATTTCCCCATCATATCTTCCTTTTTGCTCCTTTCACCCGACAGTATTTCAAGAATAAAACAATACCATTGACTGGTTTTCCCTATTTCTAAAGATAATTTTAGAACTTAAAATGACATTTCTAATTGAACATAAAACGAAATGAAGATGTGAATGCCCGTATCATCCTAAATATCATTCTTCTTTTCTTAACAATAGATATGGCCGATCTAAAAGATCTTATCTGTGTAATATATATTGTCGTGAATCATTCATATAAATTCGAAATTGTGAGAACTTTGATTAAATACACAGAAAATTCGTATCATTTTTCGGAAGTAAACAATCCATCCCTTTGACGACCAAGGTAATTGTTGAACATTGATTTCATGAATTATCTCATATAAATACTCGAGGATAATCAGTTAGTATATTTTTCCATAAGAAATGCTCGTAAAATAGGTTTTCGTTACTTGCAGAAGTTGTTTCTTTTACAAAATTAAATTGGAAACAATATTCCTACGAAGTTGTGACGTATCTAAAGAAAGGAAAATTATCGTATATTCTNTCGAGGATAATCAGTTAGTATATTTTTCCATAAGAAATGCTCGTAAAATAGGTTTTCGTTACTTGCAGAAGTTGTTTCTTTTACAAAATTAAATTGGAAACAATATTCCTACGAAGTTGTGACGTATCTAAAGAAAGGAAAATTATCGTATATTCTTATATCATTCTTGAAATATTGATATAGATCCGAACTTTCGAGGATTTTGATGAAACACACGGAAATTTCGTAAAATTTTTGGGAAATAAATAACCCATCCCTATGACGACTAAGGTCATTGTTGAATGTCGATTTCATGAATTATCCCATATAAGTGCACGGGGGTAATCAGTTCTTATAATTTTTATGAGAAATATACGTCAGGTAAGCTTTTATGACTTGGAAATAGTAGAATAAATATTATAAATAATGGCAAGAAATATATTGAGTTATTATGATCTTACGGCTGAATTATTTTGTGCTTAGGAGGACCAGATATATACGATAATAGATATATTTTTAAACTAAATTAAGTTCCGTCATGCTTGACGGGGGCGTTTACTGGCACCTGTATAATATGTATAACTATTAAATAATGAATGCAATAATATGTTGTAATATCAGACCATTTTACGAAATACTAAACAACTTCGGAAATGTAATATAAAAAGTAGGCTGACTTTCCACTTTCTCGATTTGAAATTTAATGAAGATTATTTGATTTAAATTAATTATTTTTTCTGTAAAATATCCTTAGACTTATAGATAATGCCGACTTGTGACAAAATCAGTCAACGAATAGAAAACGTATCAGTTGAGAAGTATCTTTTCCGTACATAGCAAACTAATTCTATCCATAATCTGGCAGAATGCCATGGAAGTAACGAATAATTTAGGTTCCTAATGCGATTCCTACTTTATTGGAACTTTCCCTATGGAACTAAATGTTCCCTTTTCCATATTTCAGTAAAGTTCTCTTGTTGCATTCTATTCCGGCTTCAGCAGTATGTAACTGATTTATAAAAGTTCTTGAATCACTACGCAAAAGACGCACGACAATAATGTGCAATTATTGTGAATTTATTTCATAATTAAAAAAAAATGTGAAATTATTTTGAATTTATTTAACATACATATATTATTGTAGTAGTAGTTTTTTTAAGTGCTACGACTGCTTTGTCATTTCACACGTATGCCCCTACCGGGAACCGAACCCGGGACAGCTTTCACCGAAGTCGAACGCGTTGCCCACTTGGCTATCGGGAGAGCCTCGAACATTTCAAATGAAAATAATAAAGTCAATGTCATTATAAGATTGGTAAATACATTCAATTATTATATCTTCAACCTACTTTCCACCGAAACTATTTTGTCAGGATGTAAATCAATATTATGTGTTACCTTTAACCTCCATTATCAATTTCAAATCCAGGATTAGAATGTAATTCATGTTTTACCCTTTCAGTAGCTCTATTGAACGGACTGGAGGATTGTCCAAACTTAAGGCAAATATGGGCTACCTGCAAGAAATCACTATTGGGATTTAACGTGCGAGGAGAACCTCTTACCCCAACTAAGATACTCTTACTTTCCTTCTCTACCGTGTGCGCATGAGGATGGAGATAGGGAAGGCGCAGATTTTCCCGAAAGGGTGCGCGCCGAGAAGTATGCATATGTGCGTGTGATTCCAGAAAAACGTACAGCGAGTGCTGTGGATGAGGGCGTGCGACGGTTCCTGTGTGTTGCCGCACACGCATAATGCGCGTAGTTTCTCAACCTCATGAAAATGAAATGAGAGATCGTAAAATGAAAAGTGTCGAGTAGAGCGAGGGAATAAGAAAGCACTTTCGAGGAAAGGAAATTTTCAGGTCGAATCACACCCACAGGCGCTTGCGTTTTCGTCTTCAAGACCTAGTTACTAGTTCAATTAAATCAAAAGCGATGGCTTAAATTGTGAGCGGAGGGAATCTTTATATATGAGGGAAGAATTTTCCAAGTTTGTATTACTTCACTGGGAGTAAAGGAGTTATGTAAATAATAAATAATAAAGATAGAACACTTCTACCGTTACCACCAAAAATATTTATTCCACGGCCATAGTTTCGATCCTTCGGGTCATCTTCAGGTCCCTAATAATCTTGACAAAATTTGAATTCAGTAATTTTAGAGTCCTTTTCCAATAAAATAATCATTTAAATGAAAATCAATGTTAAAATAATTAAATATCTTAAGAAGTGTGCTTAGAAAAAAACAATCAACATTAAAATTTTAATCGTAGCTCTTAGATGAATTCTAAAAAATATCATGATAAATGACATGATACACCTTCCTTTAGTAAGAAAAATATTTCTTTTTGGTGAAAAGTAATTATATTTTTTTAGTAATAAATTAAAAAAATAGCTCGAGACATGATTAAAAATATAGATCAAATCCAGCAATAAAGAATCTTCAGGTGAAGGTTCTTTATTGCTATATTTATATTATTTCTAGATGTAAATGAAATAAACATAATAATGCATAAAATTAAAAATAAAAAAAATATATACAAAAAATACGAGGAAGCTGATGAACGTTATTGAGAATAAAATCTACATTCCCTGGTGAAACAATGATGGGAAATAATCCGAAGGAAGTCATTTTTAGCGAGATACTATGAAAAGAAAAATAAAATGGGTTGGAAGGTTTTCGGGTGGAAACGAAGCATACTCGATAACTTCAACAACGTAGTTATACCAAAAGAGACACCGAAGAGGAGCCACTGAAGCAGAGTGGCTAAATTTGAGGAAAATCCAGGAGATTAAAGATAGTCGAGCGGCCTAGGAATTTCGCCCTCCGGTGTACGTTTTCATCCGCCCAATAGCTTAGGGAAAAGGAAATAAGCACGATCCCTATCACATCACCTTCTATCCCATTCTATCCGCAAAACTCCCTTAACCTCCGTCGTCCCGGAAAGAAAAACACGTCGAAAAATCTCGGTTCCGGTGGTTGTATGGACCATTTCAGGCACAGCCGATTAAGCAAACCCTATATATACGTATAGCTGCCTTTAGAATGTGGTAGATAGAGGGGAAAGAATGGTTCGGAAGTATAAATGGAGAGGGCGACATTCTGCGGCGAAGGGGAGCGAGCCAAGGGGAAGTGCAGGTGAACATTAATCGCAGAACCTCTTTCCTTCGGGTTTCGGGAATTCGTAAGAGCGGAGAAGTGGAGGTCGATTTGTTCAGACCGCGCTCATTTTTATATGCGGGAGAGAAAGGGAGAGCCGCGCATTAAGGGACCATTTACGAGAAGAAAAAGAAGCTTTGGAGAGAGATGGGAAGTAATGTTTGTGGATACAGAGGAGTGGGGGGAGGAAGGGGATACAAGGTGAGGAGGGTGAGACTGGAATAGCTTAGCCTAATGCGGTCATTATCCTTTCCTTTCTCGAACCTTTGCAATTGCTTCACTTATCTCTTGGTCCGGCTTTTTTCCGGTTATTTTATTTTCACCCATTCCGATCTACTACTCAGCAGATTCTCCTGTTTTCCTCCACTGCCGGGTTTTCATGTCACATAATCTTTTAACCTATAGTCTTATCCGTAAGAATTAGGAATTTAAGTATGAAAACACTTTGTACTACTGACGGAAGTATTTTCCATAGCATCATTTAGATGTATTCAAAGCCGAAATTAGTATTATTAACGCATTTCCCAACTAATATACTAAGAGAAAATTTATTCCTGCTCGTAATTTGAAAACAGTTGGAATACCTCGAGAAACGGATAAGGTTTTTAAGCAATTAGGAGAGAATCAATTACAGTTTGAATTTAGTGATAACTAGTACAGCCATGGGCACTGATGTTGATATGAGGATTAAGTGGTAGGCACTTAAAGAAATGGATATCTGATAATCTGATACCGTTGAGGATATGAAAGTAATTTATGACGTCAATGTGTAGGAATAAGAAGAAAAAGAATCTTTAATTCCATAAATAATCTTTTTCATTTTAATAAAATACTCAATCCGATTTTATTTAAATGTTAAAGAAGTAGAAGGAAATTTATTGAGCAAATTTTAATCTTTTATTACAGCTAGAAAATTTTAAGACAAATATAAATCAACTATTCATGAAGACGGATAAAAAGAGAGCATCCGCTTTCAGAGAATTAGATGTAAAATTTCCCAAACATCGCTTGCAATTTATAGCATCGACTAACGTTCTCAAAATTTAATAGAAAAAATAACTAAATACTTCAACCACTTTTGATTTAATGATTTTTATTGGAACAGTATTTCAGATTAATGTCATATCAACCTCCTGAGTGTGTGTGTGTGTGTGTGAATTAAGTGAGTGAAGTTGAGTTGAGCGAATTGCACAAAATTCACATTAAAAAACTCCGTCAACTAACTTCTCATCGCCATCAACGCGACTCCCTCCTGCATCCCCTTGCACTCGTTCAAAGGCGTTCATTAGCATATTCCAACATTTTATCCCAACATCAAGCTGATCTTTCTCGCTCCTCACCCGCACTGTTTACTTGAACTCCCGTTGCCTCTTTTTTCCCCTCAAACAAGCTCAAAGAGAGAAGATTCGGGAGACATCTATTGGGTCAGTTTAATGAGCCGCGAGAAAAGTAAAGAGAGCAGCAGAGTTTAAAAAAAGCTGGGAATAAAACTGGGAGAGGGTAAGGTTGTATACGGAGGGTGTAAGTCACCCCAAATGAGGGTTGAAAATGGGGAGCTTTAGGAATCGCTAAGCAACTGAGCCAGAAAGAAGCGGGTAGGTAGGAAAAAGGGAAAAAGTCGTTCTTTTTAAGGAGATAATCAGGAGGGGCGGAGAAGAAAAAAGGGGGTGATTAAGCGGTATTAGAGGGATTGGGGGAAGAAAATGGAGGGTGAGGAGGAAGGAGGATTTGGAAATGAAGGTGAACAGGAGAGGTAGACTCTTGTCATTTCCTTGTTCTATTCCTTCTTTTTTCCTCTCATTTCATCCCTTATTTTGCGAACCGTTGGAAAGTATAGAAAGGTGTTATTTTCCTATGGAGTCATTATTCGTTTAGGTATCTTCCTATCTTGGAATTCTCTACCTGATTACTCATTGAAAAATTGAAATAAAGTACACTGAAACGTTTTCGCAATTTTTTCGTGCTAATTGAAAACATTGTACATTGAAATAAAAAAATAAGAGGAAGACAGGCTCTCTCGGGCTTAAACTCGCCAACGAGTTATTTGAAACTGTTGCTTTGAAGCATTAATTAGCATTCATGACTGTAATTTTTATGTCATGGAATCGATTGCTCCGAATTAAATCTCGTGAATGCAAACTCTATGCAGCGATAATGGCTGTAATTTATATTCTGACTGAAAGTTCACTGTATATATAAAATATAAATAAATAGTACTTGGAATCTTAAATATAAAATAAATAGTACTTGGAAGTATATATCGATACTTTAAATCCCATACTTATTATTTATGAAGTCGATTTTTGAGTGAGTTCTTGATATTTTGTCTTATAACAGCCGCGTCGTCTATTTGAAGAATATAGAAATCGATTTCACAACGAGGCTTTATCAATACTGTGGAATCTCGGCTCCTCTCAAGAGTAGGAAGAGGTTTGTAATACTTCTGAAGAAAAGGAAAATGATGGAAGCTACGATGGAGTTAAATATATAAAGATCAATCTTGTCTAAAATTAAGCTTATAAGAGTCTCTCAAATATATTTGTCTACGTAAGAGAACAATGTAATAAGCAGTATAAAGGCCTTCAACGCCCATACTCGAGTTGTTAATACACAGCCACTCATATAAAAGATCAATTTAGATCGCATTCTATAATTATATTATAAATGGTAATAAATATTTATTAAAAAAATTTGCATTGTGGAAAAATAATACTTAATTCTTGGATATAATTCTGTATTGGGGCTCTCGGATAGTCTTGTGGGTATCGCGTTCGCTTTTAGCGAAAGAGATCGCTGGTTCTATTCCCGGTTGGGAATCATAAGTGCTAAATGATCTCAGCAGTCGAAGTACTTTTAAAATCACCACTGCTATTCTGAATCCATGTCTTTATCATTCTATTTTCATTTCCAAACAATAAGAGTGTCAAAAGAATGAACGAAAGAAAAATAATATTAACAATGATCTTGAGTCTTTATTGAGGCGAATTTTAGTCTATTGAGACCACTCTTACAACGATTATTATCATAGAATCCAACAAAGAGATAATGATTTATAAGCGCAAGAAATGAAAGGCAAAAGAAATCTTGAGGATAGCTTTAGGCATCGGATTTCTTTACGAGGATATTAAAAAATATACGCCTTTCATCTGAAATGAGAGTTATTGAGCTGAGAAGACGAGGAAGAATAGGAAAAATAGAGAACTTTTGTCATAACACACGTCGGTTGTTTGAAGACTAGAGAAATCGATTGAACAAGGTTGCTCTAACGTTAATGTGGAATTTTGGCTCGTCTCAAGAGTAGGAAGAAGAAATTTATGAACCAATAAAGAAAAAAAACTCTTTTATCCAACAAATCAGTGGGATTTATTGATATGACCGTATCAAGGTATGGCATCTTACATTTTAAGGATTTGATAAAAAATCGATAGCTGTTTTCTCCAACCATAAGATTCTAGGCAAAAAAGATGCAAATAAAATTAGTTCATTGTGACTACATTAGCATGATATACAACCCTGATTTTTTTATTATTTTCTGATTGATTTTTCTCGATTCATAAGTTATAAGTTAGAAAAAAGTTATTTACAAATTTCTCAATCAGTTTCATGATGTCTTCATGTCTCACGGCATAAATATATGAATTAATCGCATCCGTTACTAACTTAGGAAAATGGAATATTTTATAGCTGATTTAACCGTTTGCTGACTGACCAGACCTATGAATACTCTTCTAGCTCTTCAGGACCATTGATCTACTTCTCTTCTCTATCTCCCAGCATGCCAATGTTCTGTAAACAAAACTTTGTAAATCCAAACGCATTTCAACTGAAAACCACACATAATACCATTCTATTCTTTCGGATGCACGCAAGCTAAACGTCAATTCGATTCATTTGGCGTGATT
The DNA here is from genome assembly GCA_000376725.2 of Ladona fulva. Taxonomy (NCBI): domain Eukaryota; kingdom Metazoa; phylum Arthropoda; class Insecta; order Odonata; family Libellulidae; genus Ladona; species Ladona fulva. Next base: position 741,461 of record KZ308168.1, read on the forward strand.
TTGTTATGTCGTCATTAATATATTTTATTTTTAGGCTAACCAAAAAACAAGCTGTTATTGTATTGCTGTTTATTTTAGACTTTTCTTGATATTCATGATGAAAATTGATGCGTACAATTACTTTTATCGCATACAGGCTGATTTACTAATCAGCCACATTATAGTACTAATTATTGTATATGACAATTATATTGTCATTTTACAAAATTCTTGAAGTTAGTAAGTAATAAACTCAATATGGGAAGGCGTTACCTCGTGGAAGGCCATTACAATGAAATAAAGACCGTTTCGTACACTTCCACAGTAATTTTTTTATGGCAACATGTTTCGCTAATGTCCTAGCATCATCAGGCTAGGATGCTGATGCTAGGACACTAGCGAAACATGTTGCCATAAATAAAATTGCTGTGGAAGTGTACGAAACGGTCTTTATTTCATTGTCTTATTAAGTAATATCTATTTTACTCGAAAAATCATAGATTAAACTGTTGCTTTCAAGAGGTTTTTCTCTTCCTTTATCAGCTGAACGCAACTAGAAATATTTATCTATACTCTATTAATGTCATACTAAATGATGCATTTCAAATGCGAATTAAATTACGTTACTCCTTAATTTCTTAATACCATTCACAAACTCGCTACCTTCTTAACGCTCATCAAATGTTCTTTCCTTATTAGCAATTCACTACCTAATACAACCAATTAAGCTATTCTTATCTTCTTCCGACTCAAATCAAAGCAACGGCGTCCATTCGCTTCAATCCACTGTCGCTACATACGGCAGCCCCTCGGTGATAGGCAACCCAATCTACATCTGCCATTCCCCCGATTATTCCCTCTCGATGCCATCCTCTGCCAATGTATGCTAACGAATTCTCGCTTTGCCCCACCAGAATGTGAGTGCAACTCATCGGATGGAGATGGCTTCACCCTGTCACTCTCCCCCCCCAAAAGAGCCCCTCCCCATGCGCATCCTATCTCTATTCCCCACATTTCCCCCAATCCAAAGCCAATGCGTGACAGAATCGAGGCGAAAACAGCGAGGGGAGGAGGAGACAGATGAGATGGGCAGAGATGACTCTTTCAACGTGTGCTGTTAATGGAAAACTCCGAAAGGGAGGAATGATTTCGGAATTTTATTCGGTGGGATAAAATTACTTTCCGAATAATCCCGATTTCAATCTTTGCTGAAATCGTTTTTGTATCTCCCGGGCAAATTATCTGATTCATCTCAGAAAAAAGAAGTATTCAATGAGCATAACCTTACACATTTCTCGAAGGTTTTCTTGGTGAGATCGTGATTTTAAGCGACAGTGTGTAGTATGTCGTATTTATAAGACCTTCATATCATCAAGGGAATATCGCACTGCGTTTCTCTTCTACTACTATTTCACGCAATTGCTCATAATGTTTTGATGACATGAGGAATGATTGAAATCCCTGAGGGAATTTGTCTTTCTTTTCTTGAAAAAGCACACAGAAAATTCCTCAAAATTTTTCCACAAAAGTCCAGTAAAAGAAGTTGCAAATCTTTTATATTGGGGAACCGCAGCAAATATCAGATGTTGCATTGGCCAAATCCAAATACATGGATATGATATGTTTTCTTTTTAAATCTTTGCATTGGAATAATTTGAATTTCGTCACGTAAGCATACATTTACTTGAATAGGCGATTTCCATACTAAAATAAGATTCGGTCTGAAGTAACTCACCTTTTGTAAAGCAAGAATTTCTCATAACAAGCGAAACCTATCTCTATTCTAGCTAAACTGGGTGACAACTAACAGCATTGGTTATAATTACAGACATTTGACGTCAGTGAGATCATGATCATTCCCGCAAATGGGAAAAGAGTGAGTGTTTTATCTAAAGATTTATTTTTGCGTAAATATTAGATAAGGTTCCTATATAATGATATCAAATAAATTGTTAAAAAGCCTTGAGAAGAAATCTATAATCACTATACAATAAATATGGTGAATCAACGAATAAAAATTCAACATGAATCTTCAGCTTAAACGCGTATAAATACTTAATCATAAGATGAACAGAAACTGGGGAAGAGTTATAGAGGGTAAGAGAATAGATAAAGTAAATATTAGGGTTGATAAATCCACGTCTTAACTCACCAAATTCTTCATGATTTAATCGAGAGCTATATTAAACTAATATTACAATGGTTTTGAATTCCCTTAAATCACTATATTTTCAAAATGATAGAATGATTTTTGGTGCAGATAACCCTGCAAATTACATGTTAAAATACGGGTATGTTAAAATGAAGCAAAGTAAGCCATCAGTTACTTTGAGTCACATTACCGACTAATTTCAAGCGATATAACCCTTAACGCGGCAACCAGGTAATTTAATCCAAGTTAATTGCGACACAGAGAGAGTCTCCGTAAGGGCAAACCATAACCTATAAAGATTTACGACTCCGAACTTATAACGTAACACAATGAATAACAGATCTTTTTAAACACCGTTTCGACCACAAAAGTCGAGCTAATAGCCAAGGAAAATAATCACAGCGGAAAGGGATTAAGGGAAAAAAAAGAAGCGAGAGAAAGGGAGAGAGCGTAGTGATTTAGTACGAGAAGTTCCAAGTAGTGAAGAGAGAGCGGCGAATAAAGAATAGAAGGGGAGGGAGAGAAAGGAACCGGAGAAGGCTCTTTCTTTCCAGGATCAGAAGGACCGCCGCCGCGGGGCCCGAAGGAGCGATGGATAGAGGTTTTCGGGGACAAGTGAGTGTGAGAGGCGTTAATGTTTCTCGGCGAGGGAAATGGAAATTAATCTGACGTGTATAGAATGGGATTCTCCGAGGATGGGAATGGAAGAAAAAGAAGAGGGAGGGAATAAAAGAGTTGGAAGGACGGAGGGGAAATGGCTGGGGAGGATTATTTAGGCTCCGCGGTGTGGGTATCCAGTGTGGACTCTTAAGGGAAAAGAGGCGGTCCGAAGTTTTCAGAAGGGATATTTTTTTAAGGGAGAAGAGAAGAATGGGCAATATATGCGGCGAGAGGATGGAGAAGAGATAAAAGGACGTGATGTGTGATAGGATAGGGATATCGACTTTAAAAGGAGTGGCGGATGGCACTTGGATAAGTAAATAAAAGAAAGAGAGGGAAGAAATGGTTTTCGGAAGGATGGAGATTTTCGGTGGAGTACGGAGTTCAAAGCTTCGAAATAGATACAAAAGAGAGAGAGGAATAAAGGACAGAGCTAGAGGAAGGAGGTTGAAAAATACGAGGTTTTAGAAAAATAAACTTTGGATGTTTTTTGGAGATATCGTTTAGACACCTAAAAACATGATGGAATGAATAGCTAGGAAGATGTGAATCTCCGTCTGAGAAATGTGAGATAGTAGAGAGGGATACGGCGTAAATTTGGACGCGAACATAAAGATAAAAATAAGGAGTGGCACGACGCGTGAGAAACATGAGTTACAAAGGATTTGAACAAAAAGATCTCGAAGGAGTTATCATGGGGGAGTGAACCCCTCCATCGACATAAAAGATTTCCGCTCAAAATATACCATAATTAATTCTTTCAAGGATTCCAAAAGGAAAACGTTTCCATTTCAATGTAAAGTATTGAACTGTATATATGTAAGCTGAAAACCGGTTACAACGAAAAGCGAGATTGTAATCGATATTTTTGATGTTTTGCCCTCACTTTGAAACTAATTTAGGTACTAAAAGAAACAGTTATATATTTTAGCCTTTAATCTTACCATTAATCTAAAATCCATCAATAAAACACAATTTACGACATTAAATTTTAGGTTAAAACAACTGGACTTTTATGCACAGTGCTCGATCAGAGCAGTTTTATTTTCGTATGAATTATAAAAAATAGCAAAATCATTTTATGACAACATGAGTAAGTTACACGTGGTAGCTAATATATTATGATTATCGTCGACCGTGATTGGTCAATCATGGCTAGTCATAAAAGGGTTTCTAAAACACCGAATTATTTTATCGCAAATTTTGAACTTAAAATGTATGCTAATTTATGAAACGTATCAGGAGCCCTGGATTTCTAATGATTCCTTGGAGTTCCTTGGATTTATAACTATTCAACGTAGCGTAAGCTATGAAGGTAAACTGCTTTTCTATATTTTCGGCTTTGTGAATCCTCAACTTCATCCAAGTCGACCGCAGTCAAGATATTCGTATCGAGGAAGATTGCAGAGGGGATTATGATTACCATATCTGAAGAATGTGATTGTTATTTTTTCGATGCCGTCACTCATTTGAAAAAAAAAGGAATTTGAAATATAGAAGGTGAGTTTTTTAAGGTTTGGTGAGCTTGGCACCTAGAAGAATGCAAAACTACGGATATCATCTAAGAACGCTATTAATTCAAATAAACCGTTCATAAATACTCGGTAATTTTATATCCGAACGAAAATTTAGCATTTCTCTAGGGTGAAATCTCCATTTAAAAAATCGAATCATAACAGCATGGATGGTTAAAACCCATTGAAGGACGCAAAATTAAACGGAGATGATGCGACAGTTGTTTAGGAAGTAGTGCGGAAAAGTTTAGTAAAGGACTTAAATGAGCATTCAGAATGGCGAATGAAGAGAGACAAAGGAAGGTTTGTGGCCTTAGTAATTACTTTCTTTCCCAATCCAGCAAACCTCACTCCCTCTGTTAGCAAAACGAATCTTCATCGAACCACTTTCGTACTTCACATTCTTCTTTCTATACACTTGTCGAAATGAATTTAGAAATGACAGAAAGTAGAAAAAAAATTCAAAGATTGATCTATACAGTTTTTTTTTAATTCAACTCCCCAAAACTAATAAAACTTACAAAAATGGAATATTTAATTATGAGAAATATAGAATTATCGTTTGCAAATCAGTAATTAAGCAAGTACAGAAATAAACTGAAAGGGAGGATTTCCATTTATCAGTTAAATTCAATGATAAAATAAAGAATGAGAAAGAGATATAAATACTAGTAAATGGTGTAAAGAAATAAATATTGCTCAATTTATTTCAGCACTATCGCCGTATTTAACTGACTTTAAAAATAGAATCGTTTGCTGCATAAACATCGAACACTCTGTAGTATTGACAGATCATCTTCCCTGTGAAATCAGGTGATGCTAATATCACCAGGGGCTAATATACTTGATTTTTACTATAGAATTCATAAAGGGGAGTTGGTATAAAAGTACTAAACTTTGAGGAAATCTTGACGATAAATAAATGTTTATCGTTATAGAACTGAATATATTCGTCAAATTGCAATTAAGCAAACGAAAATAAAGGGCTCGTGAGAGAAATTATCATCAAATATTGATTGAAACAAGTATATCATTTATAGATGGCACTTAAAGACGCGTTGAAATTGGGCGAAAGGGAAAAGAAAATATGTCGAGATGCGAGAGGAAAAAATACAAGATTTGATGAAATTAATGAAAAGATTCAGGACAGAGGGGGCTGAGAGATAAGCAACTTTAGGGATCAGGGTAAGGGGTTGCGGAGGTATAAGGAAAAAATAAGTAGGAGGGAACACCTCTGTAGCGACGGTATCGGCCTCTTAGAGCAGACGGCGGTTTCCGACGGAAGTGGTGCCGTGTTGGACAGTGGCGCCACGTCGGCAGAAGCTGGAGAGAGGGAGGGAAAGAGCCGATATGATTCAACCGCCATAAACATCAGGTGAACATGAGTCAAGTTCAAAGAGGTCCTGTTTTTCGGAGATTAAAAAAATAGAGGGATGGAGGGAAACCCCTCTTCTTATCGGGAGCTGAAAGGTATCGAGTATCGCTGTACGGAGCTATTTACGTCCGACCCGAGTACAAAGATTTGTTCTCCGAATAAGTGTCACTTGAAATACTCCATTGTCATACAGGATAAGGTTTCTCATTAGCGCTACTGAACTGAAGGATGTGTAGAACTGGAGATCCATAGTCATTGATAATCTCCTCAAGAGCCTTCATAAAGTGAAATATAGTAAATTGATTTAACTTTCGAAGCCTAGATTTTCTAAATTTCATAGAACGATTATGAAAATTGAGATAACATGCTCAGCGCCTGATTACTGATATCATTAAATTTTCCATAATTTCAACGTATGGAAAATTCAAACCATCTTTTAGTAACATCAACATCAGAGTGTCTAATCATATTAGTCACGTTAGAAACTTCATCTACCACGTAACTCCTTCTTTCGTTTAAATACTCGTATATTTTATCTTTTACTAGATTTATGCAGATCGTTACCAACAAGCGCATTTACGACAACAGTTTTTTTAAATCTAGAAACTATAGATTCGAACAGATTGGTAAGATATTCGTACTGGAGTAGTAACAAGTCTTAATGGAAATTAAAATATTTTTAAAGACAAATTATATAAGGTGTTCTATAAGCAACTTTTATATCTATGATTAAATTGAAAAAAGTTGCAGCATGTTCGCTGGTAAAAGTTGAGTCCTTTATTTTTCTCATCGGTGAAAGGTTACTTTGCTTATTGAGATGTGCACCTAGAAATATTCACAAGGAGAAACGGTTATGTAAAAATCTGACAGGATCGGGACTCGAACGCGGATCTTCCACTTACCACCTTGCCCTCAAAGACTCCCGAACGGCACGTATATTATTCTGGCACGATGGCATAACTGACTGGATCAGTCACCCGGAAATTAGACGATTCGGGTTCGAGTCTTGGTCCGTCAGAATCTTTTCATGTATCTCCTTGGGTCTCTTGATCGCTGATGGATTTCGGCTACTGAATCAATCTTAAATTGACGAACATTTTTAACTAACACATACATTTACTTTAAGATACGTATAGATAACATATTCATTAGAGAGTTCAATGACATGCAAACATTATAAAGAAGTCACCTTCCCTAATGATTGCAGTTCGTATTTGATCGCATTCGAAGAATTTACTTCAAAGTTGTAGTCAGGTAAAATATTTTATATGATCTAGATAATTTTTGCTTTCCATTTTTTGTTGAAAAATAATGGCATAGAATTCTTATCGAATAACTCAGTTCCAAATTCATATTTTAGAATTGAAACCGAAGGAGAAAGACAAGCTGATCTGCGCACATCTCACAATGTGAAAACATGCAACAAGTGAAATATGTACGCTCAACTTGTTAGGAGGTTTCGAATCAGTGCTTAATAACTATCATTCTTCCAACATTTATTTTATCTCCTCGATCCTAAGTACGGCCTTTACTATACGTCAGACTCTGGTATATCTTAGTGACTAAGACAGACATATTAGATCAGTTATTCATGAAAGATGACCCGATAGATTCCGATCGTTGAAACTGAATCACTACTAGATCGAACGAACGAGGCTTAAATTAAAGTAAAAAAATTCGCCTGCCCGCAACTCCTAACCTGCCAAAACACAACGACGGACAGCGCATCTTCGTACGCCCCCAAGGCGTATCTATTTAGAATGTCCTCAGAGAGGACGTCTTCGAGATGGCTGAGAGGGAAGAGGAACGGGAGGTTTAGGAGGTCCAGAGATTTGAGACGGGCCAAGCGGGTGGGAAAGGAGTGGGAGGGAGCTATGGTCGGACACATCAACACCGTTATGGGCCGTCAATCCCATTCCAGGCGCCGCGTCTCTCATTAAGGGACATCCCAGGGCCTCTCTCCTTGGGAAGGGAAGGGAAGCACTGCGTTCCTCCACAGGAAAGAGTCGAATTAAAAAAAAAAGATGGTCGCACACCAAACCTGGCCGCTCATTAGGCGGCTTTTCTCAAAGGAAAAAAGTCAAAGTCGAAAAATAATTCTCCTCCTCCAGTTGTCCTTCTCCATCCCAACAGCGCATCTGAGGGAAGATGGATCGATCACGCGTACTGAGATCCGTGTACTCTCTCTTTAACCGCCTCCGCCCATATCCGCTCTTTTTTTAAGGATCCTAAAGGAACGCGATTCGGACATGACTCTCGGAAGGGTGCTATCTTTTGTTTCGTCCGAAGCACATGAAGCGGCGTTCGGAAGGAGTTAATTGGACGGTAGGAGGTATTCCCAGACGAGGAAGTGTTCCTCGGTCCTGTGCGAGATCCAAGTCGTTGTTCTTGAACTTTTTGATCGATTTTACCTCCCTACTTTCCTTTTTCGTTTTCGTAAGAAACGACGGATTCCTCGTTTGGCGCTATCTCGATCATCCCTCCATCTCACTCCGGTTTTAATACTACAAGATTGTTGCAGCCTCCGATGAATTTTTTGGAGGATGTTAAGCTTTTCGTTTTGAAGGAATCGAGCAACGTGTTAAGGCCTACCGACCGTCGGCTTCCCCATGTCCTCGTCCTACTTCATGTCATTCTTCTCGCGAGTGAGCCGTTCCGCAATTATTTCGATTAAAATGTCTTAACGGATAGGTGACATGACGTCAAAATTAGCGTCATCGTTTATGCTCGACTTGAAGGAGATCTTTCTAGAAAGAATAAAAGTCGCTTTTAAGGAAATCTAAGATAATGCTGAACGGAGATGTTGTCTCCACAGTAAACGATGGAGTACTGAATTAAAAGGGACAAAAGACCAACGTGCAGACAGTGGCTTTGACTTTCATTCATCCTTAAAACAAAAGAACTTTGACAATTAAAAGATAAAAGTAGTTTGATGTATAATTATTTATGGCATTAAATTTGGCGTAACGCAAAGGACATAACATCATTTTATAATTTTCAAGGCATAGTTACTACCACTCGCAGCGTACGGTTTGGAATATACTGCTCTAATGCAACGCAATTTGCTCAAAACTAAGCAATTGCTTTCAATTCTCCCTGTTAGCTTTTGGGGATCTCGTAATAGAAAAATTAGTAGGTATTCATATTTTTATGAATGAATGAGTGACAGAATGAATCATGATACGAGATGAGGAAAATCTTCATGAAAATATTCGACAACAACCTTAATTTCTATAGCATTCTGAATGGGTCGAAAACATCGGGAATCTGTCAAAACAGTACTTCGGTGAATATATCAGAGAAGGAGATGTCTATTCATTTCAAAAATACAAATAAATGGCTGAACTCCATCGGAATGAGCATGAAGATAATAGAATACAATAAAAATGCAATGGAATAATTTAATAATACAATAGAAAGATATTGTTTAATTTATGACAATGAATTTAATTGATGACTATGAGAGAAGATATAGATATTTAAGACAATCAACATAGAAAAGGAGTTTCTAATCATGTCTTTGAATGTAATGGAGAATGAAATCATGAATAAGCAATGCTTTAAAATATCTCGGAAAAGGTCCATGACGAATCGGAGATTTGCATGATACCCAAGCAATGTTAAGTAATGTGTCCTAATATAGGTACTTTTAAACATAATTAAGTATATATCAGAATATTAAGTATCATTTTTGCAAACCTTCGCATTCCTTTACTCCCTATTTCATAACTAATTTGGCTATTACTACAATGTAAGTTAAAAAATTGCTCAAATTTCCTTTAATGGAATAGGACAAGTTAACGGATTGTAAGTTGACTTAAAGGGAACATTGTCTAATTATGGAAGGGCAATGATGGCTGCTTGTCTTTTCTTTGCTGACCTCTACTGAATTTGAAGAAGACTGATGAGGGGTTGTTAGCCCCCGAAGCTCCTATGACGTAGAATATTTCATTCCGTTGAATAAAAACAATAAGCAAGAGAATAATGTACTGAAAGTAATATGAATTAAGAGCAACTTAATTTAGGAATTTTAAGAAATCGAATTGCTCGCTTGCAAATATTTTTAGGAAATGATTTAAAACTTGTTTTGGGGAAGTGTATGTTCCTTCTTCCCAGGAAACACTAATCCTCATTTGAAAATTTCTGAACGTAAAACTCCAGGAGCATTTGAGGAATCAAAAATTTCCACGTGCAAGTTTTTGGGAAGAATGCGAAGGGCGAATGGAGCGGTATATGACGGGAAAGGAGGACAAAATCGAATTCAAGTCATGATATGAGCCGTTAATTTAGCCGTGACCGCAGTGCACGCTATCGTGAGCGATATCCTTGTTTTACGCGCTTTTCTCGGACACAATCTGCATGTGCGAAGGCCAAACATAAAACAAACGAGAGGGGAAATACTCTTCACCGCCATCCTTCATCGTTATCATTCCATTGCTTTGCGTGGTTCCTCTCAAGGGTCGCATTCGTTATTTTTGACGAATTTCTTCTTCCTATCCTCACATCTTACTTTCTGAGGTGCAACCGCTTTTAATAGTCTCTGATCACGCTCAGTTTGCTCGAGAAAAAAGCCTCTTCATAATTACGCAGACTTAACGCAAACTTACACCATGTTGGCGGTGGCTATGCGATTCAGATAAGAAAAATATTATTCACGACTAACAAATAAATAAATAAATAAATAAATAAATTAGATGCAAATGCACTACTGTCTATGTGTAGACCATTCTCCATGGTGATTTAAAGGATACTAATTCAAATGCATATGAAATAATATTTTACTTTTTTATTTAAGTTAAATGTTATGTATCCGTTGCATCGTTCTGTATTTCCCTCAAAATTTGGTCCTAGAGCGTTCAGAATTCAATCATATATATAAAAAGCAAACGTCTGTCCGTCTCCCTATTTATCTCAGCAACGGGTTGAATTAGAGATCTGAAACAAACTTCATTGTGTTCCTACGATGCTGAAACCACCAGGAAAACTATTTTCGTCTCTGAAAAAGCCCGGGTTCGAACCCAGAAGCCCCATAATACGTTTCCATAAGAAATTAACGTAAATTACGTTTTCATGACTTGCAGAGGTTGTTTCTCATACAAAATTTAAATTAGAAATAACGGTCCTACGGAATTGAGACAAGTGTCACAGGAAAGGAAAATTATCTTATAATCTTATTTTAGTCGTGAATCATTCATAAAATTTCGAAATTGCGAGAACTTTGATGTAATACCTGAAAATTCGCAATTTTTTTGGGAAATAAACAACCCATCCCTTTGACGACCAAAGCAATTGTTGAATGTTGATTTCTTGACTTATCCCATATTCACGGAGATAATAAATTAATATTATTTTCCATAAGAAATGTACGTAAAAAAGGTTTTGGTTACCTGCAGAGATTGTTTCTTTTACAAAATTAAATTAGAAACAATGGTCCTACGAAATCAAGAGAAGTGTCACAAGAAAGGAAAATGATCATTGATTCTTATTTTAGTCGTGGAATATTGATATAGATCCGAATTTTCGAGGATTTTGATAAAACACACGGAAATTTCGTAAAATTTTTGGGAAATAAACAATTCATCCTTTTGACGACTAAGACCATTGTTGAATGTTGATTTCTTGAGTTATCCCATGTAAGTGCACGGAGATAATCAGTTCTTATAATTTTTATAAGAAATTTGCGTAAAGTAGGCTTTCATGACTTGAAAACAGTAGAATAAATATTATTAATAATTGTGAGAAATATATTGAGTTATTAGTATCTTACGGCTGAATTATTTTGTGCTTAGGAGGACCAGATATATACGATAATAGATACATTTTAAAACTAAATTAAGCTCCGTCATTCTTGGCGGGGGCGTTTATTAGTACTTTATAATATATATAATAAATATCTGAAGTAGTTTTTGTCCTTATCACACAAACTAAAACACAAATTGACATGTATGGAACCGCCTCGATATTTTTGGATTTTCTGGAGAAGTATAATTTATCACTTTCTGTTTCGTAGATCTATAAATCTATATATACATATGTACCTTGCAAGCCACCTTTCGACGTATGGTAGGGGGTTATTTGCAATATCTTGCTACAAAATTGTGCGATATGTTTGCTACAAACTGCGAAAAAAATTAAGTTGATAAATAAGACTTCGGATATCTTGAATTAAAATTGGTTAGCGTTATTTGGTGTAACTCATCTTCACTATAACATACAATGATTATATTTGTACTTTTCCACAACGTTTCTTGAATGAGTTACATCTTGAATTAGTTTATATTTTCGCAAGATCTTAAGTCGAATTCAATTCTTAGGGAAAACGAGTTGATTGACAGAGCTAAGATGGCTGAAATATAGAGTATTGCTACCTCGATATATATTTTAATCCTTTATTTTGTGTTTTCATTGGATCTAAAATAAACGTTTAAAAATTTCCGAACTTCTCTTTCGACCACTCTGCATTTAATATTTTTGCGTTTGCTTGCGATAACTTCGCAATTTGCTCCTCGGATGTTGATTCAACTTAATGGAAACTTCCTTTTTACTGTCCATTGGAACTTCGGGAACGCCTATTACTAGCCTTTTATTTATGTTATTGAGATATATGTGCGGTGTCTTTAGCAATACAAAGAGAACAGTAATCTATTCCCGACCGGATGCTTGTTCAATGTCTTATATTGGACAGTAAAAACAAGTAATCAATGACTTATTATAATGAACCATGTATGATCACATTATTCCATCAATGGACAGAACTCGTCATTGCATACTGAGTTTATAGTTATCACAGGCGCTCACTTTCAGGAGAGTGTGGAATTAACTAACAATAAGATATTATTTAAGGGGTTGAATTGTAGTAATTTCTCCAACAACACTTCCAAATCATATTCTGAATCGCTTATGTTACCTACATTAACCTAATATATTTTGCATAACCTGTCGGATGACATGGTGCCACATTTTGTAGCCTCATTGACGCGGAAAAGGTTCCTGTGTTGCAAGTAGACAACTTCCAAGGTGCCTTTGAAACGCTCTTTCGCAACATGACCCCTGACATGGACGAATTTAGAGCGAAACTGTTAGAAAAACTTAGGCGAAAACTGAAGAAGCCTTACAAAGTGGTGGTGGACGACTTTTGGTAACAAGTTTCCCTTCTCGTAGAACATTGACAGCGGTCACATGTCTTTTATATAAGAAAGAAGATGTCTTTTAGACATCTGGAAGTCTCCCCTTCTAGATACAATACGTAAGTGGGCCGGAGCTGTAGTAATATGTGGGTCGGTTGGCAAGTCTATTTTATCGACCAGTAAATTTAGTTATATAGACTGACAGATGAGATACGGAACCGATACTTTGGTTCGCATTTCTTGGCGGAATTTAAAAATATTTTATATGCCTAGGATTATTCAGGTTCTTATGTCTCTTCTTTGACATGATTTTTCCAATGAGTGGGCATTCTTCAGTTTTGAAAGCAGCAGCCGCGTTGCTTATTGATGAAGTCGGAGTACCCACTAAGAGAAATAGTTTAATAAGTTACATTGATTACATTGAAATAAAATAATAAGTTCAAACTGAGCGATAAACGCTCAATGACAGCTGAATTATGTACCACTCTGATTCCATTTTAAAAGTGACGCTATTTCCCTCCCTACGTTTAAACAAGAGGCTATATCTTTAAGAGAAAAGGGCATAAGGATGTGTTGAAAAGCTCGAAAAACCGTAGTTTGCAATGAAACGAACCATGAGGTAATTAGGTAATTTTAACTTACGTGATGGTGAAGTTTTCCGGGGCTGTGACTTTCAAGGGTGTTATTCTAATACGGTATTTCATAACTAAGTTACCATCTTTAGGGGATAAAGAGACTTTAAGGCTTTTACGTACAAAGTATGAGTGTGTTTGTATGGGTGGTGCGCCTCCCCAATAATATGATGTTTCATATTTTCGATGTTTGTCATCAAATATATTAACTGATAAAATTGAGCCTTTCTACACCGAAGGAAAGGATTCTAGGTGACTTTGCACGAAAGTTGAGGCTGTTGCGAAAGTTGAATTCTCTCCAAGGTAGAGAATAAATGAGGAGCTGGTCGGCAAGTACAATATGCGTGTTCGTGTCCCGACCTCATCGGAGTTATTTCACGTCCAATTATCTTTTGGGATTTTTATACTTAAGTTGGCACAGATTTTAATCTCACTGTTCCCATTCGGGGTAAGTACACGTCATGTCTTCTCCTAATAATAACATTCCTCTATACTTCCATAATTGCTTACTATAGTTATCCTTGCAAATATTATTCACTTCAGACACCTCCAATCGTCTTTTCATAAAAAATCCTTCATTCTTTAATCTTTCATTAGGCTTTCCACAACTATTTTCTTTTGGATCTCATTCGCCTAGTTCAACCATTATTCCTCAGACATTTGTTGATTTAGTTCACATTCTCACCTTTCACTATCTTAGTAATTCTTTTTTTTGTCCCTTTTCACATTTATAAACCAAAGTGAAAGACCCCTTTCATATTCTTCCATTGGTTTCACGCTCATTCTTTCGGTCCTCATTTATTCCGCAGTCACCACTGACTTCGTCTTTCCGGTTTTTCCCATATTATTCATTAGATCTGCATTAAACTCACATGCTTCTCGTGACAAACCAACATTTTGCTGCTGCCATACAAAAAGGAGGCCCAAAACTAACTACAGTTCAAAGCCGTTTCGCCTGTTTAAACGATTCCTCGATGTTAATTTCTAAACATTTCTCTTCCTTTACGCACTTTAATTCTCCTGCGTGAGTATTAACTTCCAAAAATTCAGTCCGGCTTTGGAAGTTGATCGATGATTTTTTAGGGATTAGATATAGTTGATTTGAATGTATCATCTAGATTTTCCGAAGTTTAATAAAATGATGATCGCGAGTGTTAGGTTCGAAAAACTGGGAAGGAAACCAAAAACCCATCAAGAACTTTTGCGTAGACTTATTCCTGAGTGAATCCACGCTTAAAGAGGGAGGAACTATTTTTGGAAAACTGTGAATGGAATTTAATCGTTTCGTTCATCATAACATCCTCATATGACTTAAAATTCTTATTATTTATTTTTATAACGAATAAAATAAAATAAGATAAGACATTTGCGTCGCTTAATATTCATTCCGGAACATATCCAGCCTTAAAAGAATATATTTGTATGCTAAATTCCAAAAAAAATGCTTGATTAGTCATTGGCTCTGAATTGGCAAGGTTCGTTATCGTTTAGGAATGAAATATGCTCAAAAACAGCGTAATTGAATTGTAACTTCACCATCACGGTTCGATACACGAGTTGGTGGAGCCATCCATGCATCGCTCTGTGTTAACGATCAATGAATCTTTAACGGCGAATCCAAAGAATTGTAACGACATCTCCATACCGAATGAATTAAGGGCAATCAAAAGTTTACTAACCGTGAAACAATTTAAGTGAAGACGAACTTAATCTTTGAGGGAAAAAAAAACACAAAAAGCTTAATGGCCGCTTCGTGTTGGGTCTTATTTCCGGATAACCTTGACCAACAGAGTAGTTAAAACAAAAATATTTTTCGAGGGTAAATCGTCAGGGTCCTCTTTTTTATCGGCGTGAAATTTTTTTATGATCTTCCATTCCGAACGTTGGCTTCGGAAGCATTTCACGATAGCATCCCTTGTTCTTGGGGCGAGTGCGCCGCGGAGACAAGGAGACGGCGGGGGGCGCCCACGGCGTAGAGAGGGTGGGGTCAGGTGAAGGGAAGGGTGAGGAGAGGTAAGAAAAAAGGAGAGAAACCAAAAGAGGCTGGCCGTTGATTGGCTCCCACATGTGGAAGATCACCCGGCCACCAAGATGAAGAGGGCAGGTTGAGGAGACTTGGAAGGCTGAGGATTGGCTCTCGTGGGATACTTGGGTGGGAGAAGATGGAGATGATGGGAGAGGGGAGGTGAGAGGAGGTGTCAGGGGGAGGGCCTAAGGACCATGGAGGGATGAGGATAAAGAGGGTTGCCATATGTTGTTGTTGAAGGGGGAGGTAAGGAAAAAGAGGGAGTTTACCTCGGGATGAACTCATTCTTGCCTTGGTGTTGCGGAGTGATGCAACGACCGAGGCTGGAAGATTCCTTCTCTTCCAAGGCTGTGACAGAGGATGACTGAACTTTGGTAGAGATGGCCATAACAGGGATGATCGCTAAAACAACTCTAAGAAAGTAAAATAGTAAAAATAGCACTGGACGAGGAGAGTGATGCTATAACGTGAAGGTCGTTAAAAACGCAATTAAAGAAGATCGCTACTGCGATGTTAAATGTAAGCAGGAGACGAATAATTATGAAAAGAAGCGCATAATGACTTCAGCTTGCGATCGTTCGATATCTTGAGTAATAGAAGCTATTCGAGGTATCGTAAACACCACTAAGTGGTATTTACAATACCTCGAATACCTAAGTGGTAAGAAAAAGGTAAACCAGAAAATGTTGGGGTTGAAATGTAAATGATTAGGGCAATTGATCCCATAAAACTATAAAAAGAATCATATTATTACTATTTCATAAGATTCTAATCATAAGGTATAAGGTCATACATTTTTTCGATGCAGATGGAACTTATGACATTATAAACTTGTCAAGACTTCCCTTGTCCCTTAACCATATATTTTTATTTTTTATTTTTGAAAAATGTTCGCAAAGAATGTTCTCTATTTATAAAATTCATAGATATCAGGAGATATTTAAATAGAATATAATTGAATAAACACTCTTTGACCCTTACCATTATGACCCTTATCACTATGACCATTTTTTCGACGCTTCGAACCAGAACTGAAAATATGATTGTGAAATAAATAACGTATATTGGTACGGGTAAAAGTTTTTTTCTTCAATTATGGAGTCCTAAATCAATATTGTGCCTTAAACAATTGACAGGTATATAAATATTGACAAAATTATCGTGATATCTTATACCAAAATATTACAGATTCAAAACATTGGTGTTGTTAAAAAACATCAAATTGTAGAATTTGGATTCTAGTTACGCATCTGACTCTTGGGAAGAAAATAAAAGTAGTAGTATGATCAAATAATTTTTAACAAATTTTATTTTAGAAATTACCGAACACTAGCAAAGAAGTAATGATAATTCTTAAATGGAAATTTTCCTGAAACTTTTTGGAAAACTAATGAGGCGAAAGTCCGTCATTTTTAAGTGAAAAGTGGACTTTGACTGTCATGAGTACACTTAAATGAACTACGTTAAACGTCCTTTCCCTTATCATTATATACATCACAGAATTATGTGATTAATACTTACTAAAACTGTGATAAAATTTCATATAGGAGACAGAAAAATTCGAAAAGCGAGAAAGGTTTACGATCTACCTGACACTAGGTGAAAGGCGAACGTCTTTTTCAATCTAAAAATATTCCGATGATCTCATCTCCTCGAGGAAGAAAAAATTACTAAGAATCGAAGACCAAGGAACAATAAACGTCGTCAAGAGAGTCTATTTAAATGGTACTGATACCTTTATTTATGTCATTAGTTTCCCTAGGCAGCAGCTGTTTTGCTGGACTGCTCCTTCTCGCAAAAAATTTCGAGCATCTAAGAAAGAGGCACGAAGAGTCAACTCCGAGAGTAAAAGGGAAGACAGATGCAAGGAAGGGAAGAAGATCGTAAAATATTACGAAAAAAGATCAATAGCATTGGCGTATTTCATCCGACAGTTCTTAGCGCACTTACGCCTACCGTTTCTTTACGCATGGTCGAAAGCACGGTCGCCGGATAAAATGGTGTACATAATCCCTCCTTTAAATTTCAGACCAATGGCGTGTTTTCGCTTGAAAGCATTATTTTGCGTTCGTTTGGACCAGCGAGAAATGTGTATAGAAAGGTAACTTAAAAAATCGACTTTGCAAAGGCATGTAACTCGCGGTGGTGGGAAAAAACAAGGAGAGAATATGAATGTGCGTTGGGTTCTTCCCATAAAAACGGGAGGGTTGGTTTCGCGCGGGAACGAAAAAACCGCAGACGATTTGGAATTAATGGATGCGGAGCAAATGAAATATCAGTGTGGCTTGAGGCGTCGCTCTCAAACAGAGTTATTCTACGAACGGATACTTGGACAAGAGATTTGCGTTTAAAATGGAAAGCATCCTCTGCCTGTTTTTTCAGCTAGCAAATAAAAGAGGGGCAATAAAAATGAGAGAGAGAGAGATACTATTAAAGCGAAGGATACTAAATCTTACATCGATTACGATAGATCAATTATCCCGAATGAGCCAATTGAATGTAGAATAATCAAGTCGGAATTCAGCGAAGAACTGCGATGAAAGACGGATTATGAGAAAATTAAGGTAAGTTTTAAGCGCTGAAAAATGCACTTTCCAGTGATTTCCTGAGGCGATTTGTTAAAAAATAAAATAAAACACATTGTAACATCTTCTGCGTGGATACTGGAATTAAATACTTCATTTATTTTATACTACGCTCATAAAGTACGTTATCGGAGCTCTCTATAAACTGAGACCAATGTATGTCGAGCATTTTCCTTATTATGCTGAACGTAGGCACTGTATACCAGGCCGATAAGAATAATTATAATGCTGAGGTTACTGATTTGGGAAATTTTTTTGCTAATAGCTGTAGTAAATTAACTGTTCTAGAGGGTTGAATACATATGCATGTTTTATCAGGATCTTTTCATATATTATCAACAAAAAATATAGAATCTAAATAGTTTTCATGGACTTCATGGCACCCAGAGGGGTGACTTGAGGCCTGAAGCCCCTTAAAGTTTCTACAATACTTATTGAAAACTAATTCTCAAGGGTCTTATCAGTAAGTGTTTGGGCGCTTAAATCATTTTTTTGTAGGTAATACTTATGATGAGAACCAATTAACTGGCATTACAACTTTAAAGGGAGACTATTGGTAACAAAACAGAAGCTAAGCCCTCCCCAAATGAAAATTCTGGATGCGCCCGTAATGGAAAAAAATGGGTGTACGGATTAAATTATTGGTATCGATAGTTGTATAAATTACGCTAACTACATATGTTATTTAATGGTGAGATTATTAACTATTTTAACCAATATACTAAATCATAGTATTTGAGTGTGTGGTCCCAACTTTCTCATATTCATCATCAATGATGAATGTGCATAGTGCTCTGTAAGAAATATAGATGCAGTATTTCCAGTATCCAACAAAATTTCGCTTGTCATTAGCCAACCATAAAATAAAGATAGTGTTCTAGACGATCATTCTCAAACCCTAGGACAGCTTTCTCAATTTTCTTTAATAACCCGTAGAATTCGGCATCTTCTTATTCTTAGCAATATTTCACATCAATCCGATTTCCTTACTGCAAATTAATATTACTAAAGCTGAGGCTAATTCTGTAAATTTCCATTAAAAAGAAGTCAGTTGATTTAGGCATCAAATTAAAAAGGGAAATTCATCTTCCCCAACAAACCAAAGAGAAAAACAAGCAAACTAAACAAAAAATGCTCTCAATAAAAGGATGATGTAAAGTCGCTATCTGTTGCTAAAAGCATTTTGTTAACGTTGCTGTTCAAGGAAATAATGAAATAAGTACATTCGTTGGAAGCAAAATGTATAAGTTTTATGCTGATAAAATACAGGAAACTATACATCATAAGAATTGATTCATATTTAGGTGAAGGATAGAAAGCGGTTTATGAGGAGATGTGGAAAACAATGGCAAAGAACCTTGTTGCAGAATTCTTAACCTAAATGTTAGTCATGGAGGAAGAAGCTCAAGCGAGATGTTACGTTACCTCGTGATGAGTGAAAGGACGGAAATATAATATCAGATCTCTATGCTTATGGACCACACACGCCACTTTCTCATTAAGGTTATTAGCATGCAATTAATCACGCTATACACACGTCCTGATCGTTCCTCAGGATTCCCGGACGATGAATCAAGAAGTATGATATCATGTATGGAAAGCGAAGATGCTGCTTGGAAGAGGGCAGTAATTAATGCATCTACAACCGCTTGCGAATACAGCGGAGTTAAAAATACATTTTAAATCATGTTCTGTCGTGGATTAAAATCCGCTTGTGCGCGGAATGTCGAAATCAAAATAAAACTAGAGTTCGATTACGCCAGTTTACGTATAACTTCGAATATCTCTACCCGGTATTATTTATTGCCGAATAATCGCACATAAGCAAGGATTGTCGCAGAAGTTAATTAGTACCGCATGGTCTAAAATTTTTATAATATCCGTATTTCTTAAAATTATGGTTTGAGGTCTTAGACGTTTTCAATAATTTTGTATATGAAACTGAAGACGACACCCAACTTCATGCCATTCATTCATCCAAATTTAATTATCCAGTTTTTCTAAATGTGACTCTTTCATCTTAATGTAATCGATCACTTCTGCCTACAGTATTTCTCACATTAATTACTTGAATATAAACGAAGTAGAACCTTCAAAACGACCGACATTCATAAATGATTGCTTCTTTTTATAAGCTGAAAACTCATGTTCAATTTCACAGGAACACTCGATGTAAAAGAACCATATGGCGACTCTAAATCGTAAAGTCCTATGTGTCTCTTATGTAAGTGTTGTAGATACCAAGTCTCGGATTTAACTGAATATATTCCATCGTGAGTGTTAAATTATGATATGATATAATTGTTAGATCTTACATTATTTTGGGCCCATAATAAATTAGTGCGATGAAAAACTTCTTAAATACCGAAACAATAGTCAGCAGCATCAGTGATAGCTAAGGAAAACCTTTAGTGTTGGTTTATTCCTGATATATGGATAGTCTTTGAACTAAATTTTCTTTTCATAGCCTATTTTAGATAATAATTAATTGAGACATTGGTACGTATTATGAAACCAGCAGCAGTTCTGAAATTGGACAACAGAAAATATAATGAAATGTTGCAAATTTGGTATTGAGTGGAGTAAAAATCGATTTATTTCAATGGAAAGTTACCTGGATTTTTTCGAAATGAATACCAAATGAAGCTGACATGGCAAAGCAATACTGAAGATGGATAAAGCAAAAGATGAGTACTTGAAAAAATAAGTTATAAATGATACTATGTCAATACTAAAATATTATAAAATAAACATGTCGCTATACAATTTTACTCCACGACCAAGGTTTCAACGCTTCACGACAGTGGTCATCTTAATTTTATCTTTTGAGCTTAGTAGTAAAGAAAAAATGATAAAATTGAGGTAATAGAAGTGTTACGCATAATGAATTGGAAATAATTACAGAATCAGACAAAAATATCTCTTCATTAGAGATAAGGAATGTGATTTTTCCATCTGTATATTGCTGATTATCTGTGGGATGTGATAAAAAATATTTTCACATATTTTTGACTGATGTTTATAAAAAAATGGAGAAGACAAAACAAATAGAAGAAGGGCGAATGCAAAAAAGTAGTAGAAACAGAGAAGAACTTAGGGGAAGTATAACGGCAACTCTGTTTTATAAAATTTATCACCCCTATAATAAACCATACGATTTGGTTTCGGGAAACCAATCGGAAGGGGAAAATGGGGAATGAGGAGAAAACAAAGGGATAGACAAAGAGATTTGCGGGATTGGAAAACGGGAAAAAGAGAGGGTGGAAAATATAGAGGCATTGAGAAACAGAAGAATTCAGAGTTATTGTTGCGGGGTGTTTAATTGGAAAAAAAGGCTGAAAAACGAGATCAGAGAGAGGGAGAGAAAAAAACAGTGCAAAAGGGGTTGCACGGCTGAACATTACGACAAGATTTAAATTATAAATAAAAGGACCGTTCCTACTGGAAACTGACCTGAAGTGTATTTAATTTTGGTTCCTCCTGCTTAGGACTAATTGTTTAAACTTCAAATGCAAAGAAATATTCATTCGTTGAAATAATCGTTGAAAATACTGATCATAGAAATGAAATCAGTCGATTCTTATGAAAAGGCTATATTATCATTCTATATATAGTAACTGGATCGAACATCAGTTTGCTAACAGATAGGTGAAACTAAAAAACGGCCGGAACACAACTTTTATGTCGCCACTGGGCTCCAGGATAGCTAATTGTGTAACGCGTTCGCTGTAGATGAAAGTGGTCCCAGGTTCCATTCACTTTGGGAGCCCATATGTGTGAAATTACCTCAGTAGTCGAAGCACTTTTAACAATGATACAACTGTCATAATTTTTTCATTATTTTAATCGCTTAAGGGCTTTACTCTGAAAGGAGGAAGGTGGGAGATTTTAAGAAAAAGCTATAATTATCAAACTTAAACTTAGGTCCTCAATTTAACCTCGAACATAAAATTTAAAAATATCAATAAATGTATAAGACTAGAGATTTTATTATGAAGTTAGAAATATAAATTTATAATGAAATATTTTAATCTTTCGTACAATATTTTTCAGTATAAGATATCCACATAAAATTCGTCGTTGATTTTTAACTTCCGTTATAAATCTAAACTCATGAAAATCAGAGAGATTACATCCTCTCCTCCTGGAAGATTTTTTGTGTATCCTCTCTCCAGTATTATTTGAGAATTGATATAAATTTTACTTTAATAGCCTGTAAAATTCGCCTGGAATACTAGTATTTGAAGACCTTTGTTACAATTCGAAAATGAGAATGTTTACTACAAATTGTGCTCACATTCCAATCACGATCTCGAAATTATGATTGGAATTCACAAATATCGAAAATTGTTTTAATCGCATTTTAAACATTTTTAGATATGCCCGATAAAAATATTTTTACCATTTTTTATTTTTACAAAGTTAAAATATTAGTTTCATTCAATGTCTCCAAAATACACCGCGGAAGTAAATCTTTTCATGCTATGATGTCTTAGAGTTAAATGTTAGACCACGATTGTTTTAAGCGTATAAGGGAATTCCTAGTATATTCCAGGAAAGTTCTCCTCTTAATTTAAACCACATCTGTGTTTCAGAACCCAGAAGTTCACAAGAGGCCACTCGCAAGCTAGTAAAACTTGTGAGGAAGGATTTGACTTGAATATGAGCGTACAAACCTGCGCCTGTGCAACGAGTGGTGGAGTGAGGAGACAGCATAGAGAACAGGTTTTGCGCTGCAGAGGAAAGGCATGGGTTTCTCAAGTCGTGAGGTGGTGGTAAGAAAGTCAACGATTGTGGTGTGAGGGCGAATAGGGAGGGAGAGAAGAAAGAATGATTGAAAAAGAGAGAGTACGGGAAGAGATTATGCGAATCGGAGAGGAAGGAGATGGGAAATGAAGGACGGTGCGGTTGAGAGAGGTGACATGTGGACACCATCGCCTATGAATCTATAAGAAGCAGAGGAATTCATCCAAATGAGAATTGGAATTGAAGAAGGATAAAATAGTTATGAAGGAATTAGAGCGTCAATTAAAAGGAATGTACCACGTAAAAGGTAAACGTATTGTTAATTCAAAGTAGGAAAGCGTACATTCTTGATCTAAAGAAGGCTGAGATAGACAACGGTAAGTGACAAATGAATGGACATTTTCTAAGGAAATTTTCTCCATTGTTCGGGCACTTTATAATGAGCTTAATTTTTATTTAGAACAGTTAAATTTCATTTATCCATATACAATAATATTGTTAAAAACGATGAAGGTATTATATCGTCGCTAGTTCTTCCTTGGGATATATTCCTATGTCTATTGCAATCAAATCGAATAATTGATTTTGAATAATTAATCTATGATGCTCAAAATGACGATAAAAGCATTTTGGGAGAGTAGATAATAGTACGAAATTTATACGATAGTTACCTCTCAGGAACTTTTTATTTTTAATGGGACTCCTATTCGTAAAATCAGGAACACTCCTTGGCTAGTAATAGATCAAAAGAATGATTCTAATAACTGTGACAGGAAAGAAATCGCGTTTGAATTGCGATTGTTGGACACTAAATATCAAATCAAAAATATCTCATTCACATGCGTACAACATTCAATATCATAAAGAATCATCATAAAGAAATGAATGAATTTCACCATTATTTCTCATTTATTACTAACAATTTTCAAAAGAGATATAGAATGTGATATCGGAAAAATAAAAGTTTTATGAGCAAAATACAGAATAAACAATGTCGAATTCATTGGAAAGCGAACTATTAGGAAATACGAGTGTTCTTGTCATAGTTTTGGTCTCTCTCTCTTTCGATCTCAGTATGAATTTAAAGGAGAGTAAAAAAGATAATACATCATGGTAAATAAGACCAACAAGTACCGTAAAAGCAAAATATTGCTAATGAAGACAATAAGGTGAAATGAATAGAAAAAGGTTCCAAAAGTGTTTCGTAGTACAAATTCTGTCAGAATGAACATTGATTGATCTATACAAAATTCGAATTATTTATTAATACCGCTAATTAATATAGAAATAATGATGAGATGTTGGTGCGTATGTTTTGTACTTGTATAGACCAAAGTAATGTAAGTAAGTGTTGATATTCATAATGTAAAAATATTCTTTGACGAGACATCTGTTTACTTTCAGAGTTATGTCTGAAATCAACTGTAAACGTTTTTATGTCAATAAACTACTACTACCGCTGTAGACATCCGTGTACACTACTGAGATTTACTTGTTTCTTGATTAAAACCCAGAAAATTCATTCGGCCATCTATCAGCTAACCTATCTCTGTATTCAATTGTTTTTCGTGCTAACCCTGATACATTGAGTATGTATATATTTTTGTTTCGCCTAAGAAAACCAGGAATATAAACAAGTAACATCTGAAATCGCTTTCTGAAACAATTAGTAGAAGTGGTAGGCTCAAATAAAATTAATTCTATATATCTACTTCTTAAACGATTCATTGCTTAGTTTGCTAGCTTCAGCCATAAACCTGCTAATGATCTCATTATCTATGATTGTCCATTTTTTACTACGATTAATTATCTTATCAATATTGGTGATATTTTCTTGAAAGTAATGTATATAGAAAGTAAAGTTACAGAAGCATATATATGTATGGCGTGCAAACTTTAAAGGTAGAATAGCTTTGATATATTCCAACATATAGAGCTAATTTTCTTTGCAGTTTCCATTCGTTTTGTCATGAGAACAAGGATAAATATCCTCATACAAGGAGCTGTAATCCATGTAACAAGAGCTCGTTCATTCCGGAGGTTAAGGCGTAAAAAATCGTGGCATGGATTCATTATACGTCGTGTAGAAAATACAGAAGTTAAATGCCTTCAATTGAGTCGAATGAAAGAACATGTATTTAGAAAGCTTTCAGGACAGCTTCTGGTAAATTACGGAAACATATTTACAACAAAGTTGCTCTAAATAAATCACAGAATATGATTCAAAACACTTGAAAGATAAAACACAGCAACTGCTTATGTTAAAATTTTTATTTAGATGTGTAATTCTTTCATGGTAACATATACCATTTTTTATGTAAAGAATATTGTAATTTAGATTATTAAATTAGATTATTATTAATTTATATTAATATTGTCAAACATTCTTTTAGAGAGACATTCAGAAAATAAATTCAGTCATTGCTACGCCTATTTCTTTCAAGCCATGGAGGCGATTTGCATATTGTGGAAGTTGTGAGAAATATATTTTTTTCGAGAGTGTTTCTACTTTCGATGCAAGAAACAACTTAATTGTGCGGAAGATTGGGGAAAAGATTCCGTTTATTTAGAACGGGAAAAATATGTTTGCTTATTAATTTGAAATAAAATATAATGAGGTGAAGTAAGTACGGCAAACAGAAACAATTTCAAGTACCCTAGCGATACATCAAGTAGTGTAGCTTGTCAATAAGCTTGTCTATGCTTGTCAATAGACAGCTTAAGATAAAATGTAAATTAGAAGAAAATTTTGTAAGTTAGACGAGCGTTTATATGTTAAAGAGAACACATCAAGATATGCGATAGACTGCATAATTTAGAAATGGTTCCAATTCCTGATTTATCTCTACATAAATAACCGAAGCTTATGCTTCGTACTCATTCCCACTGAAACTTCAATTATTTTACATCCCGCATTACTATAATTTTGTGCTTGCAATCCTTTAGTAAACGCAAATAAAGTGATTCTCACTTTCAACTTTTTACGTTGACAAAATTATGAAATAAATCATTGCTAATTTTATTTCTTTCCTTTCAGTCAGCGAAAATGTCCATTAAAATTCTTGTTTTACAATCAGTTCTTATTTGTGTGAAACAATCAGTTTCTTTCAACTTTCTAATGAGATCATTCAAAACAAATATATTTAAAGAAACTTCTTAACGAATCGTCATCTGTCCTTGTCTGCATATTTGGTATGAGTTTGCATTTATACTATCAATTTTTCTCGGTAGTGTTGCCGACACTTTTCTGATTTTTTCGCCCCCTTCTCATGTGTGTTTTCCTGCAGGGTCTCATGTTTTTCCTAAGTGCTGGCCGATGTTTTTTATCCATATAACATTTCATATTTTATTGCCCTTTCTCTTGTTTTAATCCCAAAAGCTCTTTCTTTAAATCTTTCTATGACATAGGATTAGATATAAGAACAGACTAACTGGTCTAAAACACGCCCTGATATAAAATCGTATTGAAGAAAGTGTAATACTTAGCATGGGCCTATCCCAAAGGAATAACAAATAATTATTAATGAATGACAAGAAATCTACAAGTAAATAAGTATTTAAAGAATTAGTTTTTCTAAATCGTAAGCTGAGTAGACTGACGTTATATGAGACAAGAGTTATGAAAACATTTCAAGGAAACACTGTTTCACTGTATTTGTACAAAAAATTTTTGATCGAGGGCAACAGCAAAATGTTGATGATATAATTTACATGGATTTCAGTTTTAATTAGACTATATTCCTAAACGTTTTTTTACTCATTTTTATTACTCTTCAAATTATAAGTTTACACTGATATCATTCGCTTCTTTGTTATTTATGTGAAATTTTGAGGCTATAAAGTATCGCTTCTAACGAATAACCGAGAATAGCCGATAGTCATTCAGAGAAAATTTTTATCGCTAAATAGGAGTAAATAAATAGGAATATAACTTTATAGGAATGGAGGATACTTCATTATTCAACTTTCCTCGTTTGAAGGTCAGACATGTGAGTGAATAGCTAAGATATTGTTATGAGTTATTGAAGTTAATCAGTAATTGAAGCTGCGTGAATATCTAAGGTATTCAGCTTGCTTCAAATAAAGTCGAATTTATCACATAAGTGACCCAATTACTAATTATAATAATGGTTTCAAGAAACTAAAATTCGCCCGATAAACTATGAATTGAGAATGAGATTAAAATTTATAAATGTTAATTTATATTTCCTAAACATGAGCGAGGGAAAATTTTGACTCTTAGTTAACAACATATGTTACCTTCCATTAGACCTGAAACAGCCATTGCGGCAAGACAGAATCTTCATTTTCTTTGATTTTGGATCACAGCCAGGTCAACGTGTAATAAATATGATTTAAATGATCGAGAATGTACGTGAAAATGTTTCTTATTGCATAATTATTAATTACACATCTTATTTTTGTTATTTTATGCAATTCAGAGGCTTAAAATAAATTACTTATATAGGGGCATTTGACTAATATCTTTTTTAAAAAGGTCGTTATACTATCAATTTCATTGTTAATATATGACAGGAAAATACCTTACGGCGAATTTTTTATCGTAACATATGTAAAAGATAACACCCAACTCCCCCTTCTCTTCGTACAAGATATCTTTTCTCAAACGAAGTACGCTTTTATTTCTTACTGGCAGTAGTTCCGAGCTCTTCCCTGATTTCCTACTAACCTCTCTCCATAATTTTACGCTGATCTCGCAACTGAATAGTAAGGAAGACAGATTATTCCCTCGAAAACAAGAAAAAAAGAAATGACAGATAGTAAAGGCATCTCGGATTGAAAGGATCTAATACCCTATACGCTCAAGCGAGCAAAACATGGTCACAAATCATTTCACGGTCAAATTAGTCGTCGGAATTTTTCCAAATGGGCCGTGACCTCTTACGCTACATGCTAACCTTTTTTGCATCTTCGCTGCTATCGGATACCATTCCCACAACCCTTACGCCCGCCCACGCTCTCCCTTTATCCCAACCGCCTACAGCCACCCTTCGGCCCAAACGAGGCCCTCGTCCGAAATACGTCGCCAAGACGGCGCCGGTATCAACCCCCTTAAAAACCCCCGAAAAAATCCCACCCCTTCAACCCTTCTTTCTTCACTTCCAATCGAAACCGGACCCACGGCACCAAAGGGACCGCCTTCGGGAGCATCAGTCACATCCTCCGCTGCCGCCTTCGACCTCCCATCCCTCGCCGGTGCCCTCACCTTTCTCACAGTCTAAATCCGCCCAAAAAATAAATTAAATCCTCGATTCGGTCCGATCGGTTCCCAGATTCTCGAAGGCGCGAGCGGGGGAATAACCCACGGAAGACGTCCGCAAGTGCAACAGACGGACGACGGCCGCCGATTCCTTTCTTCGGATCTCCGCCCACAGACTCTTCGATTCCAGTCTTTCGTACCTTTACCACCTCGCCGACAAAGAGGAAGGCCCCCGCAGAAGTAGTTCCTTTTGCGTCGTGTTGCAATCCTAGCGATTTCTTTCTCCTTCGGGTGGAAGTCTTGTTTGTGGTGCTCATTCGTTATTCGGAGAATTTTACGGGGTCAATTGCCTCTGCATTTGACTAAGGGTAAGGAATTTAATGCTGTTTACATCGGGGGGCATTCATTCATTAATGAACACTATAAATTAAGATTTAATTGGAGACCTAATGAGGTAACGAAGTCCAAGTTTGTAAAGAGAAGTGTTTTATTTTATGGGATATTTCACCGTACCAACGTTAACAATTTTAGGGGTGGTTCGTTTCCCGCAAATTTATCCCAGTGAATTGGTTCCTGATTTCTTCAGTTTATCCTCGAAGATTGAATTGCAATAATGTGTTTTCCCACGTTCAAATAAAATCCAATAAATATCTTTAAATACATTTCAGATTTTCATTCTTTAATAACGATACTACGAAAACTTGAAACACTTAGTAAAAGATTTTTGTATGGGAATGGTTAATTACTAAAAGAGTAATGCAATACTGACCTTAACCACAGTCTGGGTTTTGGTCAATATTGAATTCTACGGCTATACTAAGGTCTCCATCACCTATATCTTGCCGGCGATATATGATGATAAACTGAGAAGATATATGAAAAATACGTGCGTGTACTGCCGAAGTTTATCCTATCGTAATTAATCCAGTTACCGCCATAAATAGGGCGTAGAAGTCGAGCTACGCATCGTCACCTACCAACTGCGTCTAACAGGTCGTGAATATTTCATTGCATTTTATATGCTTTATTATGAAGTCATAAAATTGCTTAGGAACGCGGGTAATCAGAGATGTTATTTATTAGGCGTGGATACGTTATCGGTATCTCTGTGTTTTTTTCAATTTTAAGAATGACTCTCTGAAGTGCAATGTTATTCACAGATTTCGAGCC
The DNA here is from genome assembly GCA_000376725.2 of Ladona fulva. Taxonomy (NCBI): domain Eukaryota; kingdom Metazoa; phylum Arthropoda; class Insecta; order Odonata; family Libellulidae; genus Ladona; species Ladona fulva. The sequence goes on from KZ308168.1 coordinate 770,648, forward strand.
ACGGCAATCGACGCATTCCATCGGATCCATTATCGTCATTCCTTTTTCTTAAATTTATGAAATAATATGGTAAGAAGTGATAGAGCATTTAAAAATTCGATTATTTATTAAAGTGCGGCTTTCCTCGCAAAACCACGGTTGGTTGCCGTAGCCAGCTAACCACGGCAATTGGTCAATTGTAGACATAAAGCTATTAAAATAGAACCTTTTAGCGCATCATGGACAGCATATATCTTATTATTTACAAATATTTTAGCAAAATAAACTCATTTAACTAAAATACCAAAAATATAGCTCATAAAGCAGCTGACAATCCTAAAATATCGATGCATTAGGAGAAAAGTCTCTTCTCTGGAGGTCTAGAAAGTTGTTAGCGAGAAAATTCGCCTTTCCTCTAAGTCTAATTTATGCGTTTTCTTTCATTTGAGTAATAAAGATAAATGCCTTAGAAAGGATGGAAAATCTCAGAGAATAAGAGGTCTCCTTCTGAGAGCATTAGACCTACTCTTCCTCCTTCGGTCAGAGAAATTTTTTGGGAGGAAAACGGAGTGATTAACCATTGACCCTTCCAATGAAGCATTTAGATAATTTAAGGCTGACTCATTTTGAGATAAACAGACCGGAAGCAGTCTTTGGTAGAAGAGTGCTAAATATATGTGGTAGTAAGAAATGGAAGGAATGCTAGCGGAATGCAAGCTATGAAGTCGGTGCCACATTGACCTCGCTAAAACTGAGATCTGTTTGAGCTAGCAAAGCATAGTTTCGAAGAAATTCGTTTACGTTTCTAATAACTTCTTCACAGTGATAGGATTTTTTCAACGTGTTTCCGTCGTCATAATCATTTTCTTAGCCGAACATCGGTATTAAATGCGGATCAAAGTGAAATCGGAGTTGTGACATCAATTGTTGTTCTAGTACTAAAGTATTAAATGCACGAGTGAAGCTGAATAATAAAAGAAAATGTGAAGTTGAGCCTTAGATTCCTATACTGTCCTGACAAAAACATTATTTCTATTCGGAAAAGTTTGAAATTTACTGGTGTGGTCTAACGTTTTCGGCGGGGCTTACAACACAATACGGACGTACTATAGGACATACGATAAATATTGGAGGAAAATGTTAATACGTAAGGAGAAACAAGAGCGAAAATACCAGCATAACTGGGTTACTAATACGGTTAATTGATATCAGCTCATTGAAACATGGTTTCCAAATATAATGTGTTATATTGCGCATGGAACTTCTGGGTAAAGCTGTTGTAATTACTAGGCAGCATTTTCAATTACTATGAAGTGTCAACGTTTCTTGAAAGGCGATATTGAAGAAAGTGGTTCATTAAGGTGTTCGACTAGATAAGTCACAAAAGAACTAACAGTGAAACGAATGATATTTGGTTTCGCCCATTATCAACGACGTTGTTATTAACTTTCTCATTGATTTTAAGATTTTTCATCCATGAATTAGGAATGAAAGGATTGCATTTTTTCTAGCCAGAGTCTAGAAATGTCTCGGACTGAATAAGTTATTTCATTAATAATAGCCTTTCGTTCAATCTAACCATTAAATTGTGATATATCTACAAAATATTTTTTCAAAGAAGATAAGAATATATCAAAGACATAAAGTACATTATCCAATCGATGACACAAAATTTACCCCAGATCGTCCTCTTAAGACATCTTCTTCACAAAAGTGTTTCTGTTCCTCCAGTAATTCACACAATAAGGCGATTCAACTTATTCAAGATTTTCCAAAACTTAGCAAGCAGTTCATCGGCCCCGGCGATACCATTTGGGTTATCATAATCTGAGTTTTATTTACGAGACAAGATACGTCCGGATATTTATGACTGCCTGAACTAATTAACCCCGAGGATCCTGGAGAGATAGTGCCTTATAATAACCGATCGCTAAAAATTTATGCTCTTCATGGAGTGAATTTATGGCCCAAGAAGTGAAATAAGAGCACTCCTTTTAGTCAAGAATTTATGACCAACTTGTCATCCGGACATAACGATTTGTTTGACATTCCAAAAAGAAGAGCTTAAACCTTCGCTGTAAGTTGAGCTTACTATTATCTTTTTTTAATAATGAAAATATATGATGAACAATGCAACGGGACTCTTGCTTAAAAGTGCTGCGGTTTTGGTGTTTACATACGTGACGATAATAAGAAACGCTTGTAAGAGCTCCAATCCCCATTCAGTCAAAATGATATGATTTATAGCAACAATTTTTTTAAATATAGAGCATTTTTAGTAAATTTGATTTATTTGTCTTTCTTGCATAACTGATAAAACTATCAAAATCTCGTCCTACGAAAATCAAGTTGGTCACGCTCCTCTTTGTGAAGACTATGTCATAAGTTAAACAAGTGTTAAATTCGAACACTGATGAATTCCCCTACTTTTTGGGCCAATGTAATTAGTGAAACTGGTATTTAGTCTGCTGTGTTTTCCTTAAAAACTTTTTTAAATACAGGAGTAATGGCAAATTTCCAACCTTTTGAGACCTTGCTTTTGCCCATCTTCTTTTCAAGCATTATTTTAATACGGCTACACTTTATGCTGTTGAGACCTCATTTCCGTCATTAATTGCAGAATTAAATCTCAAACAATATCTATGTTACAGAAACTTTAAACGAATTATGTAAATTGGCTGTCACATTGTCCATGATACGATTATCCTATAGAGACTCGATAGCGCATAAGTTTCACATATATATTACAGAGTATTTGAAAAAGTAATCTAAGACCCATGATTGGCCCCTCCTTTGATATATAAAAAAAGCGGGAAGTTGATATTCATTAGGTCTTGGACATTGTTTCATTATTAAGTACCACACTCTATTCGCCATTTCTAATTTCCCGGATACAATTATGTCACAATCATTAAAGTTTGTGTTGTGACAACTGCAACTCCGACGCTTTAACCGCCAATAAGTTTATTTACAGCGACCGCTGAATCGGAGGCGAAAATAAATGTTCCCTTAGTAATTACTGAAAAGCTTAAGAAATATCCCATAAATTTCCAAACAAATGAGAGGTTACTGTCGAAACTATACGTAAAAACATTGCATGAGAAGAGATTTATTATAGTTTTATCCGTTGTATGAAACGAGTACGAGGGAAATCCCTTCACATTTAGATATTTTAATAGATGTAGCACTAATTTAATTAAAAATGCTTAATTGAAACACATTAATTTTCAATTATTATTGGACAGTTACAAAGAATAACGCCTTCCAATTAAAAAAATAGAAAATCGCGCGTTATCTTATGGGAGCGTAACATTGACTCATATATTCGGGTGAAAACCCTCTGAGAATAGTACACCTTGCGTGTAGAAATCCGATGCAATTAACCGTGCCCCTTTAGTACAAACCGTTTCCGAGGTAGGCGCGCAGACGGACGATTCTTTCGAAAGTGCTCCCATTTACAAGTTTTTGGGCGACGTTTAATTTTTCTACTGAAATGCTCGTGATATTTGCGTTAATATCGTGGTGCTAGTTTCAAGCAGATTAAAATGAAAATGTACTTCGTAGTTTTTAGAGTATTACGAAAGCCATTTCATTTCATTCTAACTGGCGTTCCACCAAACAGGGCCAAATCATATTGATAAAGTAAAACAGATATTAGGACGATGTAGAAAAAAGTCTATACCCTACATTAACTTGTTTCATAGCTGTATTTAATCATATTTATCTACGTGTTAAATTTTCAATAAACATTTGGTAGTTTTTATACGTTATCTTTACTTAGTTATGTTCTTTTTACTCAATTTCAGTAATGGAAAATTTATGAAATAGAACTTCCTATTTACATCTACAGAATAACGGGAAAATGAGCTCATTTCTTAAAAGAGAATATGCAATACGAACGATGCCAATATTCCTGTAGTATATGGGTAGAATAAGAGCGCGATAGCATAAAAAGAGCAAAGTTTCGCATTGAATTTTTCTGTATAAAATAAATCTACAGAATTCTAGAAACAAAAACAACTGTCTTGAAAATAATTCAGCACGATTACAATTATTTTTCTCACATCATGGTCTGAAAAGAGAAAATGTATATAAGTAATGAATCTGGAAATACTCAAGTAATCAAAAGGGAATATGAAGAAGGAATGAGAAGAATTGTGAATGAGAAGAAAAAACAATTATTGTGAAGTATGTCCGTGTTGAAAGAAAAACTCATTATTGAATTACTACTGACTCATTAAAATTGAAATGGAAATATCAGAAATCCTCTTTGTTTCTGTATTCGAAAACGATGGATTAATCCTTAGTACTCTCGCGATACCTGACGTGTCCGCTGTGTCTAGTGTTACTAGCAGTTAAAATTGGTAAATGGAAAAGCGTATGTGAGAGTCGCCAAAGATTCGAATCTCCAAGAAAGAAAGGACCTATTTCATCTTGATAATTTGGATTCAGAAGAGAAAATGGGCGATTCTTCCTGAATTGAAAGGTTATAGCTCGCGCCGGAGGAAAAGCTTGCTGAATAAGCTTAACCATGCAATCCGATAGCATCTTCGTCCCTTTTCTTCACCCCTATTTCATAAGACGTATCTACCTCTCTTCTCCTTTATTGAGGCGTTTCTGGATATTTTTCCGTGTTTTCGTAACTCCTCTTTTACTCACGATAAATATAATAACCAAAAGTAACTGCTATTCCACTGAATAAAAATTCCATGAAAGAAAATATGTAACATACTTTTCCGTTTCTCTTCCCTGATTTCGAAGACAAATTTACTGAGATTTCAAAATATAATCTTTAGTTTTCATTGATGTTTTCATTCACTGTGATTTTGACCGAGTTGTTCTATTAATAATATTAATAATAATAATNACTCTGACATTGAATCCAGTTCAATTTCTTTTTAAATTAACATGCATTTTTAAGTTTTCATACAATATGCTTTTAGTTTAAAAATATGCAGATATACAGAACTAACCTACTAACTTAAAATGCTCTAATAATAAAATTAACAAACCATAATGCATAATATTTTTCGTGAAATAATTACAGTTTTCATAATTAGCTGAATCGGCATCGATTAATTTAATGTTTAGTTGATAGCTAAGCTGTAAAATTGTCATTTATGTGGGCAGATGTGATTATATCTTGAAATACTCTACGATTGATAATAAAACCATTCGTAAATTAAATAGGTGAGATATTGAGAACGAGTATGACACTCTCGGAGTATAAGGTTAATGGTGGCTGTTATTGAAGATAAATGAAACTGTGTAACTGTGAGGAAAGAGATTAAATACGGTAGTTTGCGGGATATTCATCATAAAACAAAAGAAATAAAAGCAACCAGGATAAATAAAAGGAATTTCCAACTTGAAACACAATGTCACTACGTTAAGGACACAGCTGTAACGTCTCATTCTTTTGAGTGAAATTTAACAAGTGTTAACGCTAGCACGACTGTAGATACAAAAGGCTCTTTGAATGATATACCATCGAATTAAGCGATCGTATGTCGGACACGCTTCATTTTCCGGGTGATAAAATACCCACGAAGCCTCCTCATAAAGGACACGTAACTCGTGCAGAATCAATCTAACAACAATTTGGAACTCACCCAAGTGCTTTTAAGTGGAGTACATATCCTTCTCTCGGCGATCATATCCGAGCTGAATTTCGACATTGCTCGATCGCTCAGACTCTCAATGACACAAAATCCATAGTTCCAACCGATCAGTCATCGGGATGATTGATAGGAAAATTAATGTCAATCAGCCATCTTTTAGCAATTGATACGCTCTCTGGAGATTGTATCTTTAACTGTGGATTGGAACAGAAGATGGAACAATGTTATGAATGTTAAAGATTTAATCGATGAACGAGTAATCTATATATAACTAGCCTGCTAGAGTATTTGCAGCTATGAGACCAAGGATGGTTAATGGACTCTAATGAATTTTATTATTTTGATTCCGCGTGATTTTTTTCGTCAAATACAATGATCTACTAATCTGCAATTAGGTAGTCATCAATGTATAAAGTTGAAAATGTTAAAAAATCGTCTACTTAACGATTTCCAGCAATTTTATATGTATTGTTTGCTAAAATAAGAATTTTTGCATTTTTTTCGGGAATCAAGAATAAATAGATAGCTACAAGAAGAGAAATGTATTGTGACGTATTCTTTTATCGAAGAAACGTTTTTACTTTTTATTGCACGTAAGCAAACGCTCCAAAAGGTGCGGATTTGCGTATTTTATTCATAACTGTACATAATAATAAAAAAGCTTTCCTTCTCATACCTTAATAACCTTGCAAACAATCAACCTTAACAATCATCTTAACTGATGGCTGCAATCAAAGACCAGCATGAGTCTACATATGTTGTATAATTATTTAGTGAGACAGCAATAAAAAAAGGTAATCGGTTGTCATGAAATGATTATAACTGACGGTATTTTATAGCAACTAAATTAAATCTTAATATTATTAGCTCTTGGAATTAAAAAGGCGCTACTGCTGAACAAAATTATGGATGCTATGAATGGAAACGTCACGATTAATTAAAAATGCTAACATGTTACGGATAAGATCCGATGAAGAACAACTAAAAGAAACCTACGAAAAGCAGCCGCGCGAACAAGGCCGATAAATATAAAAGATTGTTGGGGAAGGTTGTTTGAAGGTTTTTCGATGGACAGAGGCAACGGAAAAGGCAAGTAGCCCTTTCTCGGAAACACAATTTCCTTTCTTTTTTATTCTGATCTACTTCCCTTGCAGGTTTATCTTCTACTCAGGGCGCGGCGTCTCATAGGAAAATAACACGCTCCAAACCCCAGTTCGCGAATATTCCGTGAATGACGTCGAAAAGCTTTGACCAAGTTTGTCGGAGCATGCGGTTATAGCATGTCGAGTCAAAGGTGGCACGGGAAGAGGACAGAGCCTAGCAAGGGTAGGTCTGATGGGGTAAAACTTTCCCCTCCACTTTGCGTGGGTGTGGCTCTACCAAAGGCAATGTAAGCCAAGTCCTGTTTAAGACCCCGGCGACTTGCTTTCCCGGGGGATGAACACAGGGACTGAGGCGGTCGCACAATTTTCCTTCTCCTTGTGAGGCGCAGATGGGAAGTGTGGGTGCCCGGAGAAGGGTGTGTAATTTCAATCGCGGCCGAGATACGCTGTTGAACAAGTTTCAACGGTAAGGAAAAGTTATGTACGCGATGTTAACACACTCTGCATGTTCCTTATATGGATATTTTTGCTAGTGACTTTATGATGCACGATTCATTCAGGGAACGTCTTAATTGATGAATGTGATAGGACTGCAGATGGGTGATTAAATGTTGGTTAGGTGAGAATAAGTTCAACATTATACTGAAGTTTATTTGAAAATTTGAACAATATCATCAACATATCATTAAAAACCGAGGTTATTTTACCTTGAATATCATAGCTTATGTTTCAAGAATATTTACGGGTTGTTCCACTTTATGGATACATCAATTGCGAGTTGTTTCAATTCAAAGAATTGAATTGAAACTTCCCTCCCTAATAAAGGCAGAATCCTCTGGATGTAATATTATATATCATTGTCGCTTAGCGTATCACTTCTAAAAACATTTTTAGTTTCAAATTTCAAACAACCCTAAAGATGGCCGAAACGAAGACGGCGCCCCGAGAACTTTTTTGACTACCAAGTTGATAATTCGAGAGAATTCACTGCGTAATAGGTATAAAATTATTGGTAATTAACTTAAGGTAATCGATGGATGACCCTGATTTTAGTGATTCATAATTTAATCCTGAAATAAATTCTGGGGAAACTCAGAGGTTGGTAAAAAGCCAGAAATAGAAAATCGTTATATTTTGCACTATTTTGTTTTTCCCAACCATTCTGTTAAAAATAATAAAAGAATAACAAATAGCGATCAGATAGTATTACAGAAGATATGAGGAAGTATGACGTCTGCCAAAATTTTTCAGCGATAAAATCGAGTCTGTATAAAAAGCTAATAACTTATTCGTATCATTATTAAATAGTCATAGAAATTAGTTCGAAAAAAAGAGAGGGAAGATAACTTTAAAATTGAAAATATTTAATTTTTCGGTCCAAGTCTACTGCTCCGTCCTTGGCGATGGGGCGTATATACAATTCTGTCGATTGCGACCAAACATTTTGGGCGTGTCTCGAAGTGAAAGTCTACTAGTTCGACTTGTATCTTCCTCCGTTTCCTTTTCTCCCTCTCCTTTTCTTATACTTTTTGTGTCTTCACTCCCACGCCCTCTTCTGCTGATTAGGATGGATATATAAATGGGCGGCGGAAGAGTCGAAGCGATGTTTTAGAGCGGAAAAAAGCGGAAGCAATAAAAATGAGCGAAGCAAAAGTAGGAGCGGAGGAATACCTGGGCACGGAAACAAGCAGCGCTGTACATGAGTGTACTCCATCTGCGCGTGCGTGTTTATTAATGCTAAGGGTCCTCTTCCTTAAGTCCGAGAGGAGGAGAAAGGGGAGAGAGATAAGAATTGAAAGGGTTAAACAAGTCGGAAAGAGAAAAAGGTTCATGGATAGAGAAAAACTTTTGTGATGATTACGGAATATCATGCTTCAAACAGTAAAGATTTGAAAAATAGTAGTATGGGACATAAACGTGGAAATATAGCTTAAGAGGAACGGAAGGAAGAAATTAACGTCAGGAGACACCGTTTTAAAGGTGCAATTTGGAGTATAGGTAGTGATAGAAGTGATTGCCCTAAAAGTTGAAACATCCCTGGATATAAAAGTACAAAATATGATAACTACATCCATAAATCTCAATCAACTGGAAAGAGAATGCACGCAAATTGCAAAAAAAACCCCTCCACCCATCGTCAGAAGCTAACATGTAATGTGAATATAATATCAATGAGAGCAGAGATGAAATATTGAATCTTTTCATGAGCATGGATGATTGGCAGACCAGATGATGATGAGAAAATTACACCATGGGTCAGGGCTTTTTATAGCATCGATCCATTAACTGTAACAAAGCTAATTAGCTTGCAAATGGACGACTCTGACATTGAATCCAGTTCAATTTCTTTTTAAATTAACATGCATTTTTAAGTTTTCATACAATATGCTTTTAGTTTAAAAATATGCAGATATACAGAACTAACCTACTAACTTAAAATGCTCTAATAATAAAATTAACAAACCATAATGCATAATATTTTTCGTGAAATAATTACAGTTTTCATAATTAGCTGAATCGGCATCGAAATGTCAAACCTATAACATTAAAATTCAATCAGGCCAAATGATTAATACATTTGAAATTAAATAAATTCCAGGACTGAGGGTAAAGAATATTATTTATATTATAGAATATTACACCGAAAGCGAAACACCATGAGTACAACATATAAATGCTAATATAAATTAGCATCGAAATGATTTTAGATCCCTATCATGACATACAAATTTGTCACAGAACCCTTTTAAGATAGTAAGTAGGTTTATGATGGAATTCCATGTAATATTTATTATTTATTCAAATACGTAAAGCTAACAGTTGTAAGATAATGGTGCGCAATATTAATTCCTTGGTCTGAAGCAGATATGTTTGAATAAAATCAAATCAGCTGAAGTGAATTTAAAAATACAATGATGGAGGCGGTTTCAATGAAAATTCAACAAAAAGCAGATCAGAATGAGTAAGATCAGTGCTTCAGAAGATGTCTTATCAAATGATGGGACAACGACAACTTTGTCATCCAATTTCGAGTTCAGTTAATCTTTCATTGTTCATTAATAAAAGCTAGAATTTAATATATCTAATTTTTTTCTCTTTAGTAATTAGTTAATAATGCTTAAAAGTAAAGTTTAACTAACATGTGTATTTTACAACAAATTTTTGTAGTGATTGAACAATTTTTAGCCTTTTTAGTATTAATAGTAGTAGTATCTTTTAAGTCATTCGACAGCTTAGATAATTTCGCACAAATGAGGTTCCACTGGAAATCGAACTCGCGGCCGCTGTAATCAAAGCCGAACGCGCTACCCACTTGGTTTTTTAATTTAATTTAACGTATTAATGATGTTTTTGAATTTGCCTAAACTCCAAATATCCTCTGAATCATGTTTGTGCATTAAAATCGGAAGCTACTTAGTATACATTTAATTCTAGTTCAAAATTAAAGAATAGATTAAGAAACGATTATGCTGACTCTGTAAATAATATTTTTCACTTAATTTTTAATTTGATTTAACTTAATTAGGATGGCTCTGCATCGGATACAAATGAAATTCAAAAATCAAAGTTATGTTAAGACACATAAGATAAGACACATCATAAGCCAATAGATATTTTACTGGTATTTTTCTATTAGATAATGAATATTATCATATAAATCGGTATACTGTAGTCACAGAGCTCAAACAAAATCTTACTAAAGTTGAAACACTGTTTGTGAATAAGAGAGTGTAGTGAGACTGTGTCAGTACCTGCTTATATTTATGAAAGAAAAATTGGCTTGGTTTTAAGTGACAGAGATCATGAATTCATTTTTAGCATACTTGGTATAATCCATTAAACTCACGGCGCAAGTTCATAGATGTACTTCATACTGGAGGCGGACAGCAAAATCAATATTTATAAAATTGAAGTGATAAAAACATTAATTTTGAATTATAAGTTAATTATTTCGTCACATTAAATCGTATAGTTTATTAATTATAAATTAACAACTTTTCAGAGCGTTTATTCTGTTATGAAAAATAAATTCTGTTTACGACACTTATGAAGTCGTCTAAAGTGACCGCTTTACTAACCAAAAATGAAAATTTATCGAACTTCATTCCCATCATAATGTCCTAAAAACATCCGAGTATTCCAAAAAGAAAAAAAATTTTGAGCAAAAAAGACGAAAGTTACCCAAAAAATTCGAAATTCACCTTTGGCATCCAAATCAACTTGGGAAAACGCTAGAGGCTTTCCGTCTCACCGCAATTCTCACGAATTCCCTCTGTACAACCGATCAGATACGAAAAAGCTTGTTCGAGAAAGGGAAAGAAATAGCGCTTCGGGAGGCGAGGAATGGAGGTAAAGAAAAAAGTCGAATGACGAATTTAAGAAATCGCTGGATTCACCCAGCATTTGCGATCCCGCCTTTTCCCACGTCCGCGCAACCCACGAGAGAGAGGTCGTAGCAGCGGCAATGTGTTTAAGGCGTCAAGGGTGCGGCGAGATAGCCAGGAGGTGATAAGAGGGAAAGAGTGATGCGGTCGAGAGGAGCGGGAATTTGAGGAGTAAATCCAGTCGGAGGAAAGAGAACACAAAGGCGTTATTACCTCGCCATTGGAGAGGAAAATTATTGCCGCAAAGCTTAAACGCGTCATTCATCAAGAGTCGTTTTGCAGAGCCGTAATGCTCCGTGATTGACGAACATTGCGCGACCATTTTTACGCTTTCGGATGGGTTATGAAGTCGCGTCGCGCCCATTACAAAGCGGCAGTTTTTTCGAGTCGCGAATTAATGGCCCAGTGCCAGCCAAGGGTAAATGAAGTTTCGAAACAGAATGGCTGAAATTACTCGCACGTTCTGCGAGGGCGCCTCCGATGCGAGGATATCTCTCCATCTTATGATCGTGTTTTGTGGTTAAAATGCTAATCCGGATGTGCGTTTACGAGTTTATACAACTCCGTCATGTAACCAACGAATTCATAAATTGTTCAGTGTAAAGAGTGGGATTTATTTTATCGATTAACAATCTTTTGCCATTATACGACGAATAAAATGAAAATTTGCAATTAACTTTTCTTTTGAAATTTATAATATAAAGAAAAATCCACAAAGGGTACTTTCGCCTCATATTAATAATTATAACCTTGCCTTTATTTAGGATAGATAAAGAATGAAAACTATCTTCTTCCATCGCAACATACACGATACGAAAGATTTGCAATACACAGGAGGAAGAAGGACGTTACATACATTTTATTGTTCTTCGGCCATATTTGTCTTTGATCGATCGCCTTCGGAATTTTCTGGCTATATCCAGTTCGTTACTGTGGAACAGGTGAATGCCCACTCCGCGGGAATTCAATTCCACGCCATCTAGTCAACTTTTCCATCTTGAAGTTTTCATACAACTTTCTACGTTTACCCTTGACAACTTAAGCGAAAACAAGCAAATAGTGGTAGGAATATATCCTAAAGAGTGGACCATATTAATTTAACATATCACTGCAGTAGAACAATGAAACCAAATATTTTCGAATCATAAATTTTACCACCAAACGACAAAAACGTGCATTGAATGTGACCCTTTGGGGGTAAAGCTTAGACGCTCCAGCAGTAGATGTATTTATTTGAAGAGAGTAGAAATTAAGGCAGATTTACCAAGATATTTAGGAATGCTTCATTTTTTCCGTATTAAAATTGTTTAAAATCAAATACTGATGCAATAAACACATGTTGCAGTAATTTCATGAACATTTACTACCGTCCTAAAATAGAAATAGTCAACATATTAAATACTATTAGAATAAATGAAACTTTCTGGAAAAAGCTGATTTCTAAATATAAAGTCTGTGTAAAGGAATTGTGAAAACTAAAATTTTATTCAAGAAAGGTAAACGGTCAGATATCTAAACTAGGATTTATCAACGGAACTTTTAGCCTTATTTCAGAATATCGTTGATCACAATTAGAGTTGATCGTGTACAGAATTCCTCAAAGCTAATTGAACGATTTTACAAATATGCTCTCTCGATATCAGTTAATGTTTCTTTTGCTCTATTTTGCGTCGTAATGATAAATGCGCGCGGAGACTGGATGACAGGTCATTTTGATTTCTTCGGCTTCTGATGAATGAGCTGCTCACGAGGTTTGAGATCAGTCAGACACTCCCTCGATTTATCTGCAACCTGTAACGACTTCTAGCCTATTAAGTCACGCACCGCTGCATTCCAGTTTCCCTCAAGAGGAATTATGAGCTAATTACCCAAGAAATCAGCCAATCAATGCTATGCGTTTCTCGGGAGGACGTGAGTTTTCATTCAACAAATCAGAATATGAAAATATTGGCCTCTTCATTTCCCGTGTGCGACTTCAAATAATCTGGAAAAAGTCATTCGAGGTAGGCTAAGTAAATATGCGTTTATTTCCGAACGAGAGAAAAATTGAATCCCGAAGAGATCGATCGCTACGGAGTTGTTTCCCCATAGAGAAAGGGCGGAATCGTATCCGCTGGGGCATAAACGAAAAAACAGTGAATCACCTTCGCAACCGATACGAAACAAAGTTGAGAAAGGCGGAATAAAGGAAATATTTTCTCTTCCAAATCCCCTTGTGATCCGCAGGTAAAAATTGAGGAGAAACTTTTCGTAATATTATGCGCATAAATCCAAAGTTACCCCACCGCCGCCAATATCACGGCATGAAAACTTTATCCCACTATCCCCTTCCTCTGTCTCTTTCCCCCGTCTTCTTACAATCCTTCCTCCATCAAACAAAAACAAAATAAATCCCGCAGAGGCACTCCCATAAATCCAATATATAATCCGCTCAATGGGGTGGAGGGAATGGGCCGGGGGTGGATAGTAAGGGGGTTGTTATGACTGCAGAATATGGGATGAGAAGGGGAAGAAGATAATAGTTAATAGAAAAAGACCCCATCCCCTGCAGTATACAGATCAAGTAGTGAAACATCGATGTCGTAAAAACCAGAGATATCGAAACAACGAACGACCTGCAGTTATGTTCCTTTTTCTTCCTTTTCTCTGTCCTCACCGCTTCCCCTCCATTCCTTTTTGTATAAATTGCGTTTTTGTTCATTTTTACTTCCCTCCCGAGAGCCGTTCGACCGTGGAGACATCCGTACCTCCGTGGACACCGCACGTCGGTGGGGAGTGTTCTCTTCCTATCTCTTCCTTCCTCCGTGAATATAAGGACAGACGTTCCCTGCGTGTATTTTGATATCGTGGTGGGCGCAGGTACATTGGTCAAGCCCTGTCAGCGGCTCCGTAAGCGGAGTTAGCAAGCGGAATGCATATGTAGATTGGGAGAGAGCGGCCGCATACACACGCGGGCACGCACCACGAAATGGCACCCCGTGGAGAGGAGAGGCAGGACCGGGAAACGGAAGGAAAGGGGGAGAAAGAGAGATGTAATATAAGGGCGGTGGAGAGAGCGGAATTGAAGCGAACGATAAGAGGTACTTTTGGCGATTACGCAGAGTGTGATTTCTTGTTTTCTTCCTTTTCATGTCAAGCGATTCTTCTTAACGAAATGAATTTGTCTGTACTTGAACGCGTTGAACATCGGGGATAAGGGAACTGAATAAAGCGGCGATGTTATGCGTTGTTCCGAAAAGATATAAAACTGAAGGTCCCTTTTTCGTGTCTGCTCTTAGGTTTCATGGGACTGGAATTTAGAGTCGAACGTAAAAATAAACAAATACTTTGCGGAATGTCGTGCAATAGATCAACATTATTCTTGTCTTGAATTACTTACGTTATAATTTTAGTGGCGTGGGAGTTTTATTTTTTATAATATCCTTTATGATATTGATATTGTAAATCCTCTACTCTGTACATGGAAGTTTTTATGTAGAATAATGAAATATGTCCGTAGCTTACTACGAATTTCCACAATTTAGTGGCTTTCCCAATAGATACATTTATTTCTGTATTAATACCTCCCCTTTCTCTATTAATACCTCACCAAGAATGTCAGTTTAGAAAGGAAGCCAACCAAGAAATTCTATGTTGCATTCGTAACCCTCCATAGAATTATATGTTGAATTACACCAGTATTGAAGGATTTTAAGTATTCCATAACTCTTTTATGTTATTTAAGAATAAAAATCCGAATTTCAATTTGCATGAAGGTCGTACATTTTTCATAACAAAATAAAGATGTTTTCGAAGGAGTACAATTTGAGCCATGAAGCAAAAGCATGTCGCGAGTTTCTGCAAACACTTCCTTTGGCCTTTCTTCCGAACGATTAAATCTCGATGAATACACGAATAGGAGACCGGAAGATTTAGCGGCAGGAAGAATTGGACGAAAGGGAATCTTCGAGAAGATGAAAGATACGTCTTAAGTGCGGAAGGAGTGAGGAAGTGAGTCTTATGAACCTCTCTTTTTAAATTAAACAAGCCCAGAAAACGGATATGAGAGCGTGCACCGTGTAGGAGACTATTAAAGGGAGGCCTCATAAGGCACTTGTGATCCTCTTCCTTCCTTTCCAACGTCGCCTTCTTGTCTCGCGACCTATTCGCCCGAGAACAATGCCTATCAGATGAGGAGTCTGCGACGTGCACGGCAGGAATGATACGGGGGAGCGGAAGGGGAGGGAGATAGTGGGCGGAATGGGCGAGAGATAAGGGTAAAGATAATCTCGCAAAGGAGATGGAAGGGTTTATGCAGCGGGCGGTTTAGAAATCTCTCCATCGCCGCGAGTTATTAACACATGCACGTATAGACCATTAGTTTCCACCTTTCCGCTTAAGAATTCCGTGCTATACACCTGTGTTGCACACACACCCCTTTTGGTAATTTCTTGGTCGACTGCCGGAACAGGAAGAGAGCTGTTTTGAATAAAATGCAGGCACAATTATGCTTGTTTCTATCCATTGATAACATATGACGCGCTATCGTGTCTATCGTGACTTGGCGTGCAGCATAATATCTGCGATATTGCGCATATATAAAGACGCGAACCTAGATCGCGATATTTTTTACATAGCAGTCATTTGTAACATTCAAGATGGTAATGATTTATTGGAATGTAGCAAAGTTTTAAAGCGTCATTGCCACGAATATTCATAAAAATTGAGAATTTTATTTTCATGATATGCTTTACAATAAAAATGACGGTGACGTAGTCTTTTTCCAAAGGAAGTATGAATGATGACCTTACGGAAGTTCGATGGGTGGAATTTGAACAGTGATCATCTTTCGCACACTACCTCTTTTTATGTCGAATTTCAACGGAAAGTAATCATTATCCTTGCATTATCAATGGAGCCCCGTCATGGGTATGAAAATGAAGAAACTCATCGGCTTCATTTTCTCAGTAGGAACTTTATTATAATAAAATTATGAAATATTGACTCGGAAGATTCCGCGATCAGAAAGGGTTTCTCGGCATGAGAATGTAATTTACATTCAAAAAGTAAAACAAAGTAGTTCAGTGCGAATAAGTGGCGATTAAGAAGACTTAGAAATATAAATGTAAAATATTTCAATGTAAAAAAAGAATAAAATGCTATTTCCTAAATTGTACATTTTTGAGTTCTCGTAATCTGAAGGTGTAAAATCGGTCCTGAACTAATAATCTTGAGAAGAAATACGAGGTATAAACTTTAAATACTGATTTTATGATCAATAAAGTATATGAATTTCCCAACCTAAATGATATTGGAAATAAATATCAGCTGTCATTAGTCTTTAAGGGCTTCTCTTGGTCCTTATAATTTCAAACATTTCGGCAAATTGAAGATAAGCCGCAGGCGTTTTTGTTGCCTAAACTTTTCATAATGAAGGTAATGGCTATTCTTCAAGATACACTTTACATTGTCTTCAGTACATTTCACGTCTTTCCATAATCATCTCGTTCATTGATATTTTCTTAGCTTTGTTGTTTCTTTTGATACATTTGGTTTAAAAAAACTATTTTAATAACATCGTAGCAGTCTTTCTTAAGAAAGTTTCGTTACCCTTGAGAAATGGAGAGAAATGACAGGTGCATATAGAAAGCGGAAGAAACATTGATAGATAAATGGAGACTGAACTACATAACGGTCGAACTCTGGTATATCGTTTATCACAGTCCTTAAGGAGACAATTGAACTCACGACTCAAAGGTGAAATATGTTCCACTCTCACGAACATTTGTTATGTACTAACCCTTTTCCTATGTACATGAATGTTGCCTCACGATTACTTTAGAATCACAGAAATTACGCTATTTTTTCATATGAAATGGGTTCTATTTTTCTTTTTCCCTTTATTTCTCATCATAATCACATTTAGGTAATGTTTTTTATAAACCATTACAATATAATTTACCACATAGATATGTCATTATAGTTTAAATCCTTAGAGGTAGGCCACAAGTCATGTGGCAAGGTCTTCACAAGTTTAAACACGTTAGAGTGAATCATTCCATATTGTACATACAAAATATACAGATATATCATTAGAAATCTCTTTCACAAGACTCAAAATTAAATTTCAATCGATTCAAATATCAATTTCTTTGTATCTTCAAATCCCATACTAATAATGTTACATCCCAATGAAGCAGTATACCTGTCCAGTACAGTTAGAGTAACATATAGACTACGAATTCGGAAAAGAGGAACCTTATAAAACCTGATAAAAACCAGCCAATTCCGGTATTGATGGACAATTTACTTTTGAGCTGAAGACCAGAATATTTTTATCTAAATCGGATATGAATACAGCGAAGGCTAATTCAGATCGCTTCTTTTCACTAAAGACTGTTCTTTTGGACATAAATTGGATTACTCCTCACTCAATTGAATCCGAGATATTTTCAAAATTCAGAAATTAGACTTTAGATACATTTAGACAAGTAGTTTGAAGATATTCAATATGGTATTTCGTTGTTCGTATAATATTCTGTGCTTAAATATTAGATTGTGAATTCCGTCAAAAGGTACACTATAGCATTATGAAAAAGGTAACTAACTACCTTTTGTAGGTCTTTAAAGATTTATAATGAGAAAATAATCTGAATTTTATGAAGTAATTAAGAGCTAAATAATAAATAAGAGAACTTTTACATTTATGTAGAAATAGCAATTAAAGCGAAAAGAGCAACTTTATCCAGAGAAAAGGAATAAACAATGTTGGGCTTAGTGAGCATTCGAACAATGAGGAGTAAAACAAACTTAATTCTGAGATGAGAAGCAACACAAGGAAAGGTGAAGATAAGAAAGAATATTGGATGAAAGATCAGACTAGGCGAGCAGAAGATATTAGTGAGAGAAAAAGAAACAAATAAACGATGCAAGATGGAGTGAAAATGAGCGAGATAAAAAGGAAGGGAGAACGAATGGCAAAAGCAAATCATTTCGCCAAAGGAAAAATCAAGATCCAGAAAAGGAGGCACCGTGGCAACTGTGGTTGTTTATACATCGGTCCCTTTCACGATTTCCTTCACCTCAACTGCAGACCTTAATGTTCTACCCTTTGCCTCGTGCTCCTTCTAAGGCGTCATCCTTCTTTCTTCCCTCTCGCACATACACGTATCTACTTTATCTGCCTTTGCGAAGTCTACAGTCATAACTCCCCCTTTATCACACACAATCATCTCTCACCTACGTCATAAGCGGTCGAGGATGCTTCTTCTCCTTCGGAGATTCTACAACCTTTTGCGGCGTTTCGAGCAAAGGATTTATTTCTTTTTTTCAGCGGGAAGAGGTTTTATGGGTTTAAAATCGAACAAGCTTATGAAATATTCCAGATGAGACTCGACAAATACCCGTTGGGGGACTGACCAACAAGTCTGATAAACGATTTTCAATTAACTCTTTGTTCTCGACTACGATGCAAGTCCGAGTGAGGACGTTTCTTGAATTATTCTTTCAAAGTAATCCGATCATTATCTCAGCTCGCGCCGACATAAAATGCTTGGAAAAATGGATTTAATGGTGAATCGCATTTGAGGTATATCTTTCCATATAGAGGGAACTTAAAACCATTGCTAACAGTTTCTCTACCTGAGATTTTATATCTGATAAATCTATTGAACATTTTCAGGTCGGATTGACGCCATAGAAGCATACGACGAAACATTTACTCCATTAAGACGAAAACGTAAAATCAGTTTCATAAAGACGATTTTTCAACAAAAACTTGACTCAAAGCTCTTGCTTCTTAGAAAAATATCCATGTAACTTATTTTCTGGGTTTCCAATTAGGATTTTATTATCGGTAGGTATCGTTTCTATCAGTCGACATACTACAGCCTTTTGTTCTGTTGAGGATGATTGCAAACGATGAAAATAAATTTGCTTAGGTCACAAACTTAACAAGAATTATCTCCAGTGGTAGGTTCATAATATCTCATTTTTATACTCTTTGTGAAGATACATGCAACCTGCAATACATGCAATACCTGCAAAAATATACATTTAAACGTGTAAAATATCCAAAATATTTCTTTCAGCATATAATTTACTAATCTTGTTAAAATTGCCGCCATAATGCGTTCTAGTGGTAGTGAATTTTAATATTATTCCTGATTATTTGCCCTAATCAACTTATAAATTATTTTTGTAATTGTTACATAAAGGTCGGAGCCTCGCGACAATTAAATCATTCACTAATTTTATGATGTTAAAACAATTGATAATAATAAGGCGGTGATAACGATATGATCCAAAAAGAAATAACTGCCAAAAAGTATTTCTGTTGTATTCTGTTGTGTAGAATGTACCAAGCGCTAATACATTTTAATCACTTTTTAAAAAACAAGGAGATAATGATCTATGCAACTTTTACTAGCATACACGTCGGAGCACTACAGAGGAAATTTATAGGAAAATTTCACCTTCGTAAAAATATTTCTTTTTTAAGATAAGATAGGAATTAAGCACAGATGTTGAGAAGTAAATAAATATTTACACATTTACATACTTCATAATGTTTTCTTTAAATCATCCAAGAAAAACGTCCGACGAATATGCCATACGGACATGCAAATATGGCAACTGATGTAATCAGTCCCTTGAAAAATGAAGATACACGTACAAGCAAGGGAAACAGCAGAGAAAGTTTTATTGAAGGAATATAAAGATATAAGTTAGAGTTGAAAAGGTGCAACAACGTTTGAAACATAGGATCTCTTGTAGAATTTCTTGATGCAAACGCCAAAATAAACCACATTAAATACCCTATTTTTATCTTCAACTGCATAGAGTTTTTACATTCTTTATTCCCAACGGCTGCATTTCTCGAGTAATTGTTATGACAAATTGTTAATTTACGATATTTTATTGATACTACAGACGCCAAGGCTTGAGGCAGAAAGTAAAATCTTGTCGAAATTCTGTGAATTAGATATACTGCAGCATGGAAATTAAATCTATAATTTCATCGAATTCATTCATTAAATCTTTGAAAACCGTTGTTCCTTAAATATTTGTGGTATCGTGGTATCGTAATACCAGCACTTTTTGCTACATCATCCATAAGAATATGCAGCTTTTATTTATGCGCACCTACATTAAGGCATGCGAAAAATATAAGTAGAATTACTACTTGTATCTCAGTCTTTCCATTAGCAATATCTAGTTCTCATTTACGATAATATATAATATAATATTAACCTGAGGTTATATTTCGTTTAAATGCAATAAGTACTTATCACGCTACAGGTTCGACTCTATCAGACGAAGGTTGAAAAAGGTGTGTTAAGAAAGCACTCTTAGATCACAATCTTCAAAATGAATTAAATATCACTGAGTGGAAATAGTATGCATGCGCTTGCGGCTGCCGACTGCGAGCTTTTCTGTCTCCATTCAAAAGGTCATTTATCATTCTTGTTATGTTGTGAAGAAAGTTTTACCAGCCATGCATCTTAAGGCGATTACGGGGATTTTTCCTGGAGTAATATGAAATCATGGAACTCATTGGATTAAAAAATAAAGCGGAAATTCTTTAATTTGATAATAAACTTGATTGAACAACATTAACACAGAAAACTTTTGTCGATAATCAGCTGACCAATGGGGGAAATGACAACTTCAATGTGCTGTGTTTCAATCGATTGCTGTGGATTTGAAGCTTCCGTTTGAGTTAAACGACGGAAAATATTATAAGGATGTTTGGACTGTTTATTAATATATCTCTTGATACAAACAAAACTCATACAGAAATCAGTCCGAGAAAATTCATTCCTTGCGCAACACGTTCTACATCCAAACCCCTAAAGTGGAAGAAGTAACGTCACACTTAACTAAAGCGCTATAAAAAAATGAAAGTTACCAGTCTGGACGAAATATCTTTTCCTCAAACATCAGATACCACTGAAGGCAGTGAGTTCGAAAGTAAAATAGATCACGTTCGTGCGAGAGCGCGCATAATAACTCTCTATGACGAATGATAATAGATGAGAAGAGAGATACGGTGAAGAGGGATGGAGAAGGGGAAATGAAGGGAGATTTTAAAATAACCCATTGCGTTAGCTGAGTACGCAATGGAAGAGAGGAAAGAGTGGGACAAATAGGAGTTACTGAGTTAGGAGAAGAGAGTGTACCGAGAGAAAGGGAGGGAACAGGAGAGTGGGGATTGTAACGTCAGAGTGGGGACCGGAGTATGAGGGAGGAAAATGTTGACGTGGGGCTATGGGTGAGGGTGGAAAGGAGCATGTGCCATTGTTCCTGTAAAACAGTGAATCACAGGAACTGTCGCCCGTTGGTGGTCTCCCCGGGAACGTGTAATTGGATCATATTTTTCTTTGTTCGTTCTCATTCTTTCCTACCTGCTCCAACTCTCTCCCTCGCACTCCGGCCTTTCCTCTTCCTTCACTCTCTCCATATCACCCTCTTTCTTCCCTCGGACCTCCTCAATTGGCTCAATTTGACCCACTGGTAGCTTAGCGGGATTCATCTCCTCAATGAAACACGTCGCGGTCGCGTCCTTTGGTGGGATGAAAATAAATAGATGAAATCACATTTTCCGGATGACGCTGGAGTATCCGATTTCACGACAACCAAGGGCATAATTGAATTGATGAGTGAATCTAATCTGGAGTTATGTATAAAAGGAAGAAAATGGCCTTTCCCAAGGAGAAACGGACATGAAAAAAGTCTGACGGAACCGGGACTCGAACCCGGGTCTCCCAATTGCCGGTCGGTTGCTCTAATCGGTGGTGGCCTTCTAATGTTCTCTACTTTTCGATATCATTCAATCATTAATGCCAGTTCATCGATTATGTTTGCATATCTCACTACCTCAGCTTTCTTTGCGTGGAACCAATATGTTTTTAACAATAATAACATATTTATCCAAACTTTTTTCAAGAATATATAATTAATTTTTGACTAATAAAAGGAAATAGAGGAAAGATGAAAATAGGTAGCTCACAAGGAAAACCTATCAACAATAGGTCTGACTCTGTTGCGTAAAAACTGATTGACGAAAAAATTAAATCTGTCGTAACTAAAACGTACGGCTGAATTTTTTAATGCTGTCATCATCCTTTAACTAAAAACATGTCATTTCAGCAACATTTATGTTAAAGTCATCAGGAATAAGCCAGTATTTGATAAAGTTGAGCATAAAGTGTAATACTAATAATGAATTTCTCTATTGTGCACTTCATAGCAACAGCTTTACATTTCATGCGTACTCTACACTGGTAGACTACGTGACCTACTTCTTCAATGTAAAATACGTCCGTGACTTGGTTAACGAGTCTCCTATTTCTTTTTCAAGTCTGCGAGAGATATCTGATCGAAAAAATATCTATCGGGCGTTACGTTCCCTCCTGCTTTTTGCTTCCTCAGTAAACAGACCACCCCTGTGGAAAAGCACCCGTTTTGCCAATTACAATAATAAATTTTTATCCCTCCGCATGCAGAACCGAAGGCCTCCATTGACTCGGACGATGGGTTTTGTACATATTTCTTATTCATGTCTTCTTTGTGGCGGAAGCCACCCGCAACCAAGACCCCTTCGCTTCCAAGTTGCCTGTCTGTTCCCATTCTGAACGTCCTTTCTTATTCCCCAGGCAAACTGCCACGCTCTTCTCTTTTTCCTTTTCTGTCTTTCCACTTCCAAGAGAAGAGGATGGTTTATAATCGAAATGGTTACAGCCTGGGTTTGTTCGAACGAGATGACGGAGGGTAGCGTCCATCTTTCCGAGAAAACATCTGAATGAAATGGGGTGAGTTGGTTAGATGCACAGCAGACTTTTGTTGATATTATGAATGGGAACGAGAAAATAAGTTCTTTAGAGAACTAATTATTTGTTTTTCTAAGAAACACGATTTTAACAGAAATAGATTTGACCGAAAGATGTGTAGTACGCTGCATTACCATCAAAATTAGCGACCAAGACTTCGTAGTCTTCCTTCCATAGCAAAGAAATTTTAAAAATATTGCAGCAGATCAACACTTTGAGTTCTTTTTATTGCTAATTTTAGATTGCTCCCGATAGTTTTACCGGCTTATTTTTCGAATTTTGTTGATATCTAAAAGTCGAATAAGATACTAAACTGTTTAAAATGTCGTTATTTAGTCCACGTTCTTGAAAGGCATGATTCGCAAAAGAGTTCGCATTACAACAATGTATCAAATAATGTCATTTATTTTATAATCTTACTGCTTCTTCCACGTAAAATTTTATTGCGCTCCAATTCTTAGGGCAAAAATAGATTCTAAAGATTTTGTTAAATGTAAACCACACTAGGAAGTTTTCCTATTTACAGAAACAATAGAATCTTTAATTTGACTGGAACGGGGATAAAGCACAACATTTTCAATTTATGAAGCATTAATATATTTTAGTATTTAATATAATAATATGTCCAATAACATTAAATCTATCCGTGGAGCACTTCATATTCAAAACTCCAACCAGATTAATATATAATATACACAATGCTAAGGACGAGATAAATGTAATCATTACATCGCAGGCGTCAGAATTGTGTATAGTTTACGTTAGAGCGCAAGATAAAGGGCATTTCCTCGAAAAGAAAAGTAATGTAGACACGTTAATGGAGAATATCTCAGGAAATTCAACATCGATTGATTAGAATAGGAACTTTTGGATGGAGATCAGAAGAAGATAAGAAACAAGAATAATCCGTATTAAGCGGGAACACGATGCATGGGAATTAAAGGAGAAAAGAAAATGTATGTAAGACTGTAGATACTGCAAAGAAGGATTTGATGAGAGATAATAGACAGTAGCGAATGGCGTAAAAAGGATTATAAGAAGAGATGGTGGAACAGAACAGAGCTGGGGATGGCGGGTGAAGTTTGGAGGTGGGTGGAGAAAGCGTAGAGGGAATAGAAAGAACATGAATTAGCGAGGGTGGAATTGCGGGGGCGGACATCGGGGGAAGCGCTAATCCACGCATACGGATACCGTGTCTCAGATAAACTTATGACCCACATTTTGAGTTAAGTAATATGAGGTGACAGCATTACGGTTACGGATGATGTATTTAGGAGGAAAAGATAAGTAATTATTGCAGAGGGATAAGTCGGTCCTTTTTGTTACAAATTAATTTAAAACGGAAAAAAGGCTTCAGTAGCCAGAGAGAGCATGGGTAATAAAGTAAGACAACTGTGGACTCTCAATTGATAGTTGTAGACAATAGAGCTGTGACCGACATTGACTAAAAGAACGTGAGGGTAGCTAATTTAAGTAGTAGATTCAGTTAAACTCTTACATAATTATTCACAGCACCTATGGAATGAATAAAGCACGTTTAATGTCTATAAAAAACGATGCATTTCATAAACGCTCTTTAGTTCAATGTATTTTCGCACTGTTTGGCTTTTAAAATAATTATCATGTAAACGTTTTTTGTGTTACACCGAAAAAGGTATAAGATAAATATACAGTAAAATCGAGAGGAATTACATAAGAGGAGTAAAGATATTATGGGAATAGATACACAAAATTTATCTTAAGAATTTTCAAGTTAAGTCAGGTAATTACAGAATGAATACGCCGTTGCAAATTAATTTGTGTATTATTTAAATTTAATTATAATGCTATTCAGTGTTGCAGGATTTGATGTTTTCCCGGTGAACAATGCTGTAGAAGTCTTCACGGGTGGACAACCGGGTCAGTTCTTCGGTAAATACCGACGTTTCGTCCCTGAAGATGGCGACAGAGGACGTCGCCGAAACGTCGGTATTTACCGAAGAACTGACCCGGTTGTCCACCCGTGAAGACTTCTACAGCTATTCAGTGTTATTGATAATCCAGGATTTAACAAAAACTATGAGCATTTGTCTAAAGTCTTCCATTGATAGATTTAGCAACTGTTATGCGTTCAAATTATCATTATAACTATATAATCTATATCAGTACTCTACAACCCACCTTTTGGCAAGTGGCAGAGAATGAATCATCACAGTTATTATCAAAAACGAAAACAATTGGATAAAACCAATAAAATTTTTAAGGCATTCTTGCACAGATCATTGGAAATTTAGTCGAAAAATATTTACATAAGGTTTTATTACGTAAAGCGACAATGAATTGGAAAACCTATTACCTTCAGCTCCATCCCGATCTAAACTTTATGCTAAACCGTCTCAGTTTTCTAATTGACCTGTGACATATTTCTTTAACAAGCAATAAAAAAATCAATCATATTTTTTTCTTATTAACGTTAAGTCTACACTTTAAGCTTATTAAGTTTAATACTTAATCTACAGAAAACAATAATGATGTCTGTAACAGTCATAATATTATCATATTCATATTATATATAATTTCCCAAGTGTCCGTCCGTCCGTCCCCCTCCGTATCTCAGAAACGGTTAGATTTAGAGACACGTGGTAAACTGCGTTGGATTTTTAATTACACTTGATTTCATCCCCGGAAAGACCCGGAGTCGATCCCCGGAGCTAAAAAAGTGTTTCCGTAAGATTTTTGCATTTTTAATTTTCGAGAGTGCAAGGCTTTCTTTCTTCATTAATTAAAGTACCTAATTTTGAACGAATTTCCATCAAACATTGTTCATTCGAAGGTTAAATGTGAAACCAACTTTATTCTTGCCGATTTTACACTTTTTAGTGTCCACTTATTTAATTATTGTGCTTTTATTTCGAAATTTAATTTTTCAGGAAATTTTCTGATTTTTCCGTCATTGTTGTCTCGAATGAATAAACAAGCTTTAGAAAGAAGGGGTGAGGGATTGACGTTGCTTTCTATTTAATATTTTTAAGCGTCTGTGGCAACCAAACGTTATTTATTGCAACGTAAATATTTACAAATAAATTTCCTGTTTTTAAATGCGTTGAGAATATGAAAGTAATACATTTATGCGATAAAAATGAGGTTCAGTTATTCTCATTTGGTTGAAACATTCTTCCGAATTTATTCAAAATTCCGAATAACTTTGAAGAAACTTTTAAAAAGTAAGAGAAATGATACGAAATTCCTCAAATCAATATTTCAACATTGAAGAATTATTAGCTGAATCCAAAAAAGCCTAAGTAAATGTTGCACTTTCAAATCGAAACTACTTCACAGTGATGGTCAAATAATTATGCACTTCAACAGTCTAAGATTGAAATTAACTTTTTTATATAAATGATGGTTTAAATGTTCTAAAGTTAAAACCAAGAACTGTGTAAATCAGAAATTTCGCTATGATTCTGGGCAATATTTGGAATGTTTGTAACCTACTGGGATGGAAATGGATGTAAGTAAAGTTGACTACTTTAAAACAAAACCACTTCTAAATATTTTCAGGGAAACAAAACGCATTAAATGCCAGAAATCGAAATTTGTGTACATTGATATTGCTTAAATATTAATTGATTTTCATTACCTTCGATATTGTCATCCGAAGGTTTAAATTAAGAGCTTAAGAATTATTAGAAAAAAGATTATTTACAGCACCATAAATATTTGTAATTAAATTTTCTGTTCTTAAATGAGCTTTAGATGTAAAAGTAATTGGTATGTGCGAAACATCGACAAAAGTGATATTTGCTAATTCCCTACGAATTGGAACGTTTTGAAAGCAATTGGAACGTTTTTGAAAATCACGCTTAAAGAAGATGGTGTCGAATTTATGAAAGAATAATACGAAATCCCTAAAATTAATATTTCAATATTGAAGAAATATTAGCTAAAACCAACGAGCGTAAGTAAATGTCACACTTTGAAATCAAGATTACTTCAAAATATAATTCAAATAATTAAATACTTTAACAGTCTATTAACTTATTATCAATAATTTATTCTTATTAAGATATCATGGTGATTTGTATGACAATTTACAGTGGTTTTGATATTAATGCTCTAATGCTATAATCAAGAAATGTGTAAAACAGAAATGTCGCTTTGGCTCTGAGCAGTATTTAAAATGTCAATGACTAAGCGGGATGTAAATAAATGTAAGTGAAGTTGAGTAATTTAAATTGATAATTCTTCTAAATATTTTCACGGGATAAAAAACTTAATTTACCAGACATTACAATTTTTTTAAATTAACATTATTGAAAATACAAAATGGTATGCATTATCTATGATATTGTTGTTAGAAAGTGTAAATTAATTACTTCGTACATCAGGGAAGTCCCATCAAAATTTGACGTATTAACACATTTATTAACCAGCGATTGGCCACTTGATTATTAATTAGTTATTTATTTAAAATATACCGAATGAGATAAAAATTGTGAAAATTTCACGTAAATAAATATAAGTAAAGTGATTGCTAAGAGTAAAGATGCGATGAATTGCATCTTTTATAAATTAGATAGCTAAGAATATGCACGATAAGATAATCAGTTGGGAAAATATATTTTTCGTTGAATAAAAACAATCACATGGACCTAATTTTGATGTGGCCTTTCAAATATTATGTACGCAAATATCACCCTGGCTCATCTTTAACTCAAGATTTTTTAAAACAGTCATTACATGTTTGTATCGATTAAGAGAATTAATCATCTGTTTAGCTCAACTAACTCATTGACAATCTTGAAACTCGCAGTCTTTGAAATTAAAAAATACAGTGATGAGATAAAAAAGTATTCACATAGCGATATAGTTAAAGATTATTAATTCCTTTAGAAAAAAGTGTGATTAAATTAATCATTTATTATGTTTGATAATTCAAAACAGACCTAATGAAATTACTTATTGTATAAAGATATGTTTCTTAAAATATAAAGTAGTCCCAAGCGTTTAAACTTTTGGAGATATTAAATACACCATACGCGCAAATATTTGCGCGGAATCAGCTAGTGTATACTAAACATATTAAAACAGTAAAATGAACGAAGAGTAGACAAATATACTTCTGGTTAGACAAAGATGCTCAAAACGGTTGTATGATCACAAAACATATATCTACAACACAGATATAATTATTATCTTAATTAATTATCAAAGCAATAAAATACTATAAATTAAGGAAAATTTTCGGACTACGTATACTTACAGATAACTCGACTTAATATCTGATTTGGAATGTTGATGATTAGGTGGTAGATAAATTCGATTAGCTATTTTGTATGAGAACTACTATTGTGTCAATTTACTCCCATTCTTCATCTTTGCAGTCCCGCGGACACCCCATTATTCTGATCTAGCGAATAGGCAGTGAGCAGTAGCAGAAGGAAAAATAGATGGGCAGAAGGACACTCTCACATGAAATATACAAGAGGTAAAGAAAGAATCTACGGACAAAACGTATTAGAGAGAGAGAGAGAGCTTTCGGACACGTGTAAACAACTCTTTCGCTTAAAGAAATTACAATCGTCGATAAGATAGTGACAGCACTGGAATTTGTGACTGATATAGAATATTGAATACATTATTGAATACCTCTACTTCATTAATTAATTACAGGGAAGTATCTTAATTAATCTACAGTGAAGTATCTACTTAATTCACCACAATATTAAGTATTAAAGTTATAATTCGGTGTTTAGAGATTGAATGAAGGAAATATGTATATGATAAAAAATTATTAACGATTCGTACCCAATCTTAATAAGGAATGCTTCTACGATTAGACAGCGAATTCTATGAGAAATTATATCTGATAATGCATAATTCACCATGTTTAATCTGCAATTTTTCAAGGCAGGTTATTCGAATACTCTTCAAATAGAAATCTCATTTGGATTATTCTGAAAGTTATTGCTAATTATATCAATGATTCCGAAAGTAAACACAATCAATAATTTAAGGTAATTAATGAAGATGAAGATAAAGCAATTTCAAGATATATAGCTTATAAATGTATTTATTTTCTGTATTTTCTTTATTTTTTTTTCAACTTCATATTTCATGAACACATTCAAAATAAAATATTTGGTGTACTACTGGATTCAGGTGATTTATAATAGCCAATATTTTGAATTTCATGATCATACTGCGAAATATTTAACTTTGCATTTGCAATTACGTTTATCATGTTTTTCACCGTTTACAGAAAGTTGTGGCTATACAAGAGGTTTTTATGTTGGCAACTAAAGAATTGGGGTCATTTTTCACTAAATTAAAGTTGGTGGTGGATATGGGTTTTGTATGGTTCTATTCGTCTCGGTTATCGTGTAAAACTACAGTTATAACGGACAAACTCGGTCGTACAATCGAGTGGATCGATATGCATCTGACGAAGACACAATGGATAGAAGTTCTAAAACAAAGCTCAGGCGTAAGGTTTTTGTAAAGAGGATTTGAAAGCACTTGACAACTTCTCTTACCGGAGAAGGCCCTGATGACACTCGCGGTATCTGCTGGTCGTATAAATCACTCAGCGGTGACAGGCAGCGCATTCAATTATTCCAGCGTCGTAGTAAGAGAGGGGGAGGTTGGAAGTGGGGGCATATAGGTACATCCCGTTTTTAATTAAACTTCTTTTGTATTTTTTTCTTAAATATTCATGACGGTCAGCTAAACAGAGAGAGTGGCGAGATGTGTGTTTGAGATAAGAGACACACAATCGCCTGGTAAAAGGAAAGAGGGTTAGTGGAAGAGGGCGGAGATTACGTAAGTTTAGTTGAAAGGGTCATGGATATGGAAAGGTCCTAATCCTGCATATTGGACGGCAAGCTACGGAAGTGGACCTTGAATTGAATTACAATGATAAAGGGAGAAAGTACTCCAATTGAAAGAGAATTCGGTGTCAAATGTAGCTCTAACGGGATAACTTTCTAAGTAGATTCTCTCATATCCGGAGATTCTTCGTGATTTCGAAATGAGAAGCAACATCTGAAAAATAATTCTAATATTAAATCATGCATCTATATAAAAATTACTAACCCACCCTTCTAATGGAAGAGAATTTTAAACTCGTTTAAGCAATCTTTCCTATGCTTAGTGAACGCTTTTTCGTTTACATGACATTTTTTTAATTTTTGAATTTTAGCTGCTGAAGAATTATAGCCAATGCCCATGATAAAAATACAATGATCACCTAAATTAACTGATTTTATTCAAATATTTAGTAGCATTCATATTTAATGAAATAATGGAATTTTCAATTCCATTACCATTTGTTACTAATTCATGAAAATTATGTCACGTAACGGAAATTTAACTTTCAGATCTCTGGAGGCAAATTAAAATGTTTGGTACAACTTACAATAAAGAGTATAAAAAAATCAAACGTTATTTTTCAAATACATTCTACGATGGACATATTACTTGAAACTTTAAAAAAATCTCAGGTAGACCTAATGATGAGGAGTGTTACATATAGCATCATTCTATAACTAATATCAATTGTATTAAACGGTCTTTACCTATACTTCGACGCGAAAAAAACATTTATCTGAAATTCAATGTGCTATTCCCTCCCTTTTCTTTTACGAATTCCAACTGCTTAAGCTGGTACTCATTCTGTATACGCAAATAATACAAAAGTAGACAGACATATCGCATAAATCATTCATAAATTCCCCTTACCCAAGTAAAGAAACAATGCTTTTAAAATTAATCATGCATGCGGTAGTTTCGTATTCTAAATTTGGCTCAATTACTTATTCCAAAACTCATGTCTGCTTGCAGTTGACAAGTACGTAAACGAATTCACGTAACACCTGGCACCAGAAACGCTCGCACGAGGTAAAAGGAGGAAAAAAATCACTCCATAGAATTCTCTCGAATAGATGAAATCTAAAGTTACGGTGTCATGGAGAGAAAATTGAATACTCTACGCTACCAATTAGTTACCGATTAAGTAAGTCCTCATTTCAGTCTCCTATTCTAAATGCGATGATCTTTGCTTCCATATATCCGATCTTACGGGGATCGGAAAGCACCTAAAGGTTCAAAATCGTTATTAAAGGCTTTGGAAATCTCAAGAGGAACGAAATGTTAGTCAGAGGGAGAGGTCAGAATAAAGGTTATTGAATGGAAGAGAACAACTCGACACAAATCCTGACCCCAACGAGCATGGAGGAAGAGAAGCAAATGGATAGAGAGATAGAGAGAGAGAGAGAGAAGCTCATAAGAACGGAAGACCCCTTGGGAAGAGGAATCTTGTGCTGGAGGGAGAGTCGGCACTCGCTCCCGAACTAATTTTCATGAAACTCCCATCGAGAGGTTTGCGAAGTACTTGAGCACCTAATAAAGACTTATTCCTCCACCACAAGATCCCATCCCTTCGCTTCTGACCCCTTTGGACTCTCCCCCATAAACCCTTTCCCTCACCCCATCACTTCGTCTTCCAGCCTCAACTTCGGCCTCATTCCTTAGAACCCTTTCTTCCGTGTGATGTAAAAGGAGAGCAAAACCCTGGAAGCAGACCGCGGCGGCCGACACTCACGCCATAGCGGCCAATTTCGCATCCTCTCGCCGTATTGTTTGAGATCCGAATGAGCGAGTTGAATGGCCACTCCAAGACTTAACCTCGTCCCTTGGAAACCCTTCTTAAATCCGTACGCGGAGGGAGAGAAAAGGATATCCGGTTGCAAATCGCCGTTTCGGGAGAGTGCCTAATTTACAATTCCGAAGATCAAACTGGCAGACCTGTGAGAACACGGAGATTGCGAATTCGGTAAGGCGCGAGACGAGCAAGTCTCGACCACCAATAAAATCTCACGATTAAGCCGCTTGAGTGAGCGGAAGATATACGCCGGGAGTAAATGTACCGTGTTGCAACAACCGTCACAACTACGCACGAAAAATAACATCTGAATAAAAACATAACATTTCAAAAATTTTTCTTTAATTTAAAGCCAATTGGTGCTCCAATTCGGAACGATAACGGAAGTTCATTTTCAACGGACTTCTCATTTCTGCTGAGCCGATAGCATCTACTTCAAGAAATTAAGAGAACGAGGCTTGAAAAATGAAAGCAATAAAAATAAAATGGTGCAAAATAAATGTAGATAATCCATTCATTCAGGTTCACCCTGTCATAGTAATGCGTTCATATTAATCTCCAGGATCTCTCTCTTGGTTGCAAGGAATATAAGATTCTTGCAACTGCTATTAAATAATTTAATAAAATAAAGAATACATTTAAAGAATAATGGTCGATTACATAAACTAAAGGAAATATATAGCTGTTACAAATTTATGAATTTAAGCATGAGAAATTTCAGATCGATACAAGGTTCTATATTGAAATTATAATATAGCGGAAATACGCAGAGACGCTTAGCACTTTATTGGACAAATATTTTAAACAATAGCTGAAAAATTGTAACTAAAAAAAGCAAAAAGTTATAGAGTAAATATCATTATGAAGAAGTGATGACTGATCTTTCAAATTATGAGAACTTTTATCAGTCCAATTTAACCTTTGCGTTCAATTTATAAAGTTCTTTTGTTTTTAAATATTTCATGACGTAAATGCAAGCATTTAATTTTATTAAGGAATCGTAAATATTAAAATCGAGCATTGAGTTTACCTCTACAAGGAAACCAACCACCACAATGGCTAGTAATTCAGAAGTTTCCGAAGTACTTCGAAGGTCGGAACTTTGAAATTACCCCCAGTTAGTTGGTAAAGAGATTTTTGCGCGTTTGTTTCTGTAGTTCTTGGAAAGGTAGACGTATGCACACGAGCATTTTCCGAGTTACCGCTCGGAATTGAGGTCTGGAATCCGAGGCGCGATGCGAATGCTCTCTCTTTTCTAAGTGAAAGAAATCCCTTTTCTTGGACGGAGCCGTAATTCAATTTCTCCCTATCTCATCCCCGCTAAGGTGCGGAATTAATCGCCTGCCTGCTCTTGCGATAGCTTCAAGAGTCTTTGGACCGAAAACTTTCTTCACGTGTGTTCGTCTGCGGTGTGTGCGCGCATGCATTGTCTTAATAGGGCTCGATGGGACGGCAATAATGAGGGGAGACGTATGGTAAATAATGCGAGAGGATTTTGCGATGCGAGATGGGATTCGAGCCCTTCACCGGATGTTTAATAGCGTAGAGTGGTGTGCGACGCACTCACGATTCTTCTCTTCCAAAGGCGTTCTCGGATTCTCAGTGACGCGTTGCTCTCCTTTGTCACCACCATTATCATCGGCGTTCCATCGTTGTCAATGTAGCAAACTTCTCTTAGAGACGACATGGTACCTCGGGCCCCATTTGGGCGACTGCATTCGCTTGACCACTCAAAAACGTAAGAAGAAAAAATGTACAAGATTGGATGTAAATGCTCTGAGGGAATGTAGCGACACTTGTCATTCGTAACGAGTTAAAATTCTGATTTATTTAAATGAGCTCGATAAAATTTATTAATGATGATCAATGTTTATAACTGATGTAGTCGATCGGATTCCCGGTTTATAAGAAAGAAGAGCGTATTTATACAACGAATCTAACTGATAGAAAAAATAACACAGGATTCAAATTAGGAGAAACGGATGAGGCACTTTGAAAGGCAAAATCAAACTTCCATAGTAACAGAATTTCATGAATTTTGCTTCCTTATTCCGAATGAGCGATAGTGATTTAAATATTATTGTGGCCATGCGTCAATAAGTAAAGGTTACATAAAAAACCAAACTGATTGCATAAACATGTATCTAAAATCCTTAGTTTGCAGGAAATTTCCGTAGTAATAATTAATGAATCCCTTGATACCTGCATCTGCTTACGTGATTACCTCATAATATAACTAAACAATACTATCCTTCCTTTATTTCCCTTATACTAAGACCATTATTAAGGTACTGCAAAACGCTAGTCCAAGGGTAATTTTTCCACTCAAAGGTAACATTTAAAATCGTCAGGCTGCGCTATATTTGCAATTTTTTCTACATTTGCAACTTAGGAGTTCGAAATTGCAAACTCAGAAATTAATTTCATAGACAAATGAACTCGAGAAGAGTATGATACATTGTCTTCTACCTTCAGATGAAAAGTTAGAAAAAAATCATTCAAATTCGAGTTAGAGAAACAATAAAGCAAATGTCGGAGTTCGAAGAACTGAAGGCCATATAGAATGCCGGAAGAAGCCATGAGCGGCTGAAGGCAGCAGGTTTCGAACCTCTGGTTTAGTGCAGACCGCGGACCGCAGCCTGTGCACCTCTCTAACCAACTCTGAGCGGCCCCTGCTTTCCAGAAACTAAATATTTCTCAAGGACAATAAACTTTTTTTTCTTCCTTTATGATTATTTTTATGTTATCGAGTGTATTGAGACGAAAATCTAAAATTGTCATCGGGAACGATATCCGCAGAGCTCATAACATAAAGTATGAGAGAAGATTAATCACTTTCTGTTTGATCAGTCACGATTCATCAGAAAAGTAAGTTTAGGGTTTTACCTAACCGTAAAAATAAATAAATAAATAAATAAATACGCTACCAATTAGTTACCGATTAAGTAAGTCCTCATTTCAGTCTCCTATTCTAAATGCGATGATCTTTGCTTCCATATATCCGATCTTACGGGGATCGGAAAGCACCTAAAGGTTCAAAATCGTTATTAAAGGCTTTGGAAATCTCAAGAGGAACGAAATGTTAGTCAGNTATGACATTGAAATGGAGAATTAATAGAGGAAAGAAAGGAACATATCAATAGGGCAGCAGTGTTTGCGAAACGGGGGAATGGGTTTATAGGAGAATGGGAGTAGGAGATTGAAGAGAGCTCTGCAAATACCAATAATAACTGTGAAGGGAAGAGGAGGCAGAGTGTAAATTTTGTTCCAGCACAATTTCCCCTCCCCTCGTCCACCCTCTCATTGGTTTATTCTGTTCGTTCATTCTCCATTCATCAACTTTTTTTATCCCATCCCTAAGAGCCTACCTCCACAACAGCCGGTTTCGTTCCAAGTATGAAGCCTGCCCGACATATGCCAATTCCTCCCACAGCTCAACAGAGATGGCTTCTAGAGCCGAGGTACCCCATATACATGAGTGTTTATACAGTACAGGCCAAATAATATTGGCAAAGTGGGTGATGAGGTCTGTAGGTGATCGACGGTAACAAAGGAAAGAGAGGAAGTTATGGGCAAGTGATGAGGCATGGAGCAGGAGAGTTATTGCCAGAGGTAAGGGTCTTAGCTTTGGTGGAGTTCGGTGAGATTCGACAGGTTGATTGAGGGAGATGAAAGGAAGGTGAATATTTGAATCTTTCTGACTTCCATTTAATCTCTGCTTTTTTAATTTCACTCGCTGAGATCAGCAAACTCGATGGTTTAATTGATTCGCCCGAAGAAACGCTTATAAACCCCATGTTTTTTACCCTTGTAGAGTATGGAGGCATTTTTTGGTAGCGATCTCCAGTTCGGTGAATTTTTTCCTTTCAATCTCGCATATTCAAGCGAGAAATGAAACTGTGGAGCTTTCTGAGTAGTTTTTCGCATTTTTCCATCAACAGCGGTGGAATAGATTTCCCCTCCTGCAGCTTTCCTTTGTAAAAAAAGCCTCAAGCAATTGGAATGGAACTATAATTACCTTTCTGTACGCTCATCATACCTGTGCATTTCAATATTTTCTAAATATAACAATAATTGAAAATAATTATCTGTAGATCGTTGTTTTGTAAGTTTTATAATTCCATACAATTTCAATATATTCAATAACGAATTTCCCTTTAAAATAAAATGAATCTTATTATCATTTTCTTAAAAAATTAATTTGATAGTATGAAGCCAACATTTCCAATGCTATTTTTCCCCATTCGAAGTAGAAACTCATGACAGAAGGATCCAAAGAAAATATAACTGATATCAAAAAAGCAAAATTTTGATTATGTACAATAATATAAGTTATTTACTAAGTGTTAAAATTTATAAAGAGTAAATATCTTTTACATTACAAAGATAATACATTAAAGTAATAATTTCTCCTTATGGAAAGATTATAAACACAAATCTTAATGGCATTGTGTTATAACGGTGATTCTGTTTAATTTACAACATTTAAACTTTAACCAGTGTCACTTACTATTAATTAAATTTCAATAGCATTTTCGTTAAAAATCAGATTGTAAGAGTCAAAATAGATGGAGTTGTTAGTGAGAAAAGAAACCTTTTTGAAAAAAAATTCCTTAGTATATCATTATTTAAATTTTTATGACGGTTACTATTAAGCAAGAAGGTAATATGGAAAGTAATTACCACACGATATATCAATTATATATTTTAGAACACATTGCTCAAAATATGTTCGGTAATTTAATTCTATTGGGTGACATTCAAAGATTTTTTCCAGGAAAATTACTCCTCTTGTTCCCCTCCTTAATTATCTGTTTGATGTCAATAGTATATTTATGTATTAAAATTAAAAAAACGAAATCCGAATGTACATCCAAACATCTTTAAAATTTCAGGAAGGAGTGTAGTGAAATCCGCTTGCAGTCAAGCCAAAGTTTCTGCGGAATTCAAAATCTCTCTTAATTATTGCATACAGCACATCCATGCAGCAAACTTCCTCATTTCCTCTTCCAGTCGCAACAGCTCCTCAATTTTTCAATCAACCACCGAACATATTTTGAAAGCTTGCCAAAAAATCTCCTCGTTCGCGGAACAAAATGTTACCAACTCTTCCTTCTCTGATATTTTCATCTCACGCTTCGAGCAAAGTAATCCCTTCCGAAAACCTTAAGACTTGAGGAAAAAGCGCTCTCCAGGAGAAGAGGAAGTGTGGGGAGAATATAACAGGAGAATGTACCGGCGTTATCAGGGAGCGTGGAGCAGTGAGAGCTCTGTTCCTTGAGCTTGTCCGAGAGCCAATATAGTGGGAGGAAGAAAAGGGTTGATTGCCACCGCTTGTTTTCCGGGAGAAGAAGAGAATTCGAGAGGAAGGGCGAGCAAATGGAGGCTGAGCGATATGAAGGGAGCCAAGATGGATCGAAGGCCCAAGATTAGAAAAAGGAAGCTACGTAAAAGATAAGAAGGGAGATGAATCAAATGCAGGGCATAGAACTGTAATATTTTTCGTTCCGGTTTTGGCTACGGTTCAACGAAAGAACCAAATACCGCTTCTGTTATGATTTCGCTCTTCTGCCGACATCGACCAGCTTAGAGCCATTTCTTTTTCACCCCGGGTATTGTAAAACTACACTAAAGCATAATGTGCATTGTTGGGAACCATAAATCAGAATGTAATAAATAACAGTTTTCATTCTTAATTCGGGTTCAAGAATTTCAATTAGTTTAGGGTTCAATTTTCACTCTGGCAAAAACAAAGATTTTTTTCGGTTTCGATTTGGTTCCGGTTCGATGTCCTAATGAAGTGAGGAGGAGAGAAAACATTTGGAGAAACGAAAACAATGAGGAACTAAGGCATATCAATAGATTTCAAATTGCTTGCTATTGTTTCATTTTGTCCTCATTCATACAGAAATTAAAATCGAACATAAATACGAAATACCATATTTGACAGCATATGAGAAGCACCGGCATGTAAGATTCAACCCATTTTCTGCGAGACAAACTCTATAAAAAATATAGCTGCAAAGTTAAAACTTAACTTAGAGTTACGTTTAATTTTTGAGTTTCAGTTGTTTTAGTTGTAACTTTAGAAGATCTTCTACAGCTATGATTTCGTACGTGAACCCCCACCGGGAGTCGAACCCGGGGCCGCTTTACATTAGTCGAACACGTTACCCAAATCCGGAGATTCAGAGTTTCAGTGTTCTCGTTATGTTTTCTCATAGGTATACTATTTAATAGATCAATATCGTCCGATATCGTCGATCACACATCCTTCGATATCGTAGAAACGAGCCTAACGATAACAAAGACAATACTTTTGCGCATAAGACCGGGAGGACATTTTTTGAGCACTAATTTTGGTAAAAAGGAGTGTCTTGTAATCCGTCAAAGTCGGTATAAACAATTCAGTGATTAAGTTGATTCATTAAAGGATTGCAAAGAAACCGTAAAAATGGTGAAAAATTCGACAGATGAAATTGCATTCGATTTTATTGGTTAAAACTAGGGAACTAATAAGGAATATTTACGAAAGAAATTTAATTTAAAAATTAATTCGAGCACTCTTTAAAGAATGAAACAACCATGGTTTACAAGGACAAAGGAGCTTGACAACGCAGCTTCTATTAGAAAATAATGGTAAGTCGATGATGGACGATGACGATGGAAAACTTGATATACCTCTGTCTAAAGGTGTAGGAAGGTACTTATTTTTGTTTTAAAGTTCAATTGATCGCGTTTATCGCTATTGTTATTAATATTGAATAAATAACATTGAATAATTAGTAATTAGTAAAAATAGTTTTTTACATATAAAGATTAACGGCTTAAAAGTACTTACGGCTTGTTTTACTATGATGATCGAATGAATATTTGTACGTTAAATAGTATGTGATAGAAGTTATCCTTCCATTAAACAATACATAAGATTAGAAATCAATTCATAATGTATTTTACGATCCGATGGCAATCAACTCAGCACAATACCAGATATAGTGTAGAACAATAATGTAAAATCGATTTCATTTCTACAAGGAATTATCTTTCTTTATGTGTTTATGATAAACAATTCTTTTTTCACCGAAATATAGTATTGCTTCCTCAAATATTCGTAAGTGTTAAATAATCTCATACTGTATGAAGATTCGATATCTACTGAGAAGATACGATGAATGAGCATGAAGAAACGGACCAAATATGAAGTAGAATCCACGCAAATGCGAGTTTTTCTTTGAAGTGTAATCGATCCGCCTACAAAAGGTTTGTTGAAAAAGGTAAAGCTAAGAAAAATTTCCTTTTCCTGACTTCGCAATTAATCCCAGAAAAAATTCCTTGATAGAAGAATAGCATTTGGAGGATGGGGATATTAACTTTCTCGTTATCATCTTTTCAGTAAACAGCCATTTAATTATTATATATTTCAGGGCATTAGTGACAGTTACTTTACATTCCGTGATATGCACCTGCTTAGAAAAAAATAATGCAAAAACAGCTTTTTCGCGATCATTTTTGCCCATGCCGTTCAATTATTCCGAGCTCTCTCTCTCTTATTTTCGATTACAGTTCTCGGATCCTTGCGAAACTCTCTCCTTTTTCTTTCTGTCCTCTTTCTCATGCAGGGGCTTTCATGCCCTTTTTTCTATCTCCGTCCAATAGTCCTCATGCTATTTGTAATGTGGTACCTTTCATTAAAATTTTAAGAGCGATCACGCAGGGCATTTTCGGCTTTTGATGTTTCGATACAGCGAACCTAAACCTTTCATTCTGGAAGATAATGTATCGTTATCCTTGTTAAAATTAATTTCTTTTTTATTTTTGAATGTTTCCTCTAAGACTGATTATTGTTGTAATAAGACTTTTCCTACATATGTTTCATCTATTTTTAAACCTCTATCTCTTCTCCAAAATAATGTTACTATTACTTGGATGTTATTTGAGGGTTCTACTCATGATGCCTATAGTCTGCTACAGATAAGAATGCTACCAATTCGGTTTATGAGAAGTAGAGAGAGAGAGAGAGGAAATAGTTTTTGGTGAGTAGGAGGTGGACGGGTATGGTAAAGAAGCAGCAACGAGTCTATATGGGAAAAATTGTGAAGGCCTAGAGTAGGTAGTTGAGCGTGGCGCATCCGTCGGTAAGGTTACGGTGCAGAGAGAGGTGCGTCAATAAACAAAGGAAAGGGTCGGATCGGACGAAAAAGGGATGTACAAAGTCTAGGGTGTGGATGCGATGGGGATGAAAGAAGGGTTGCGAAGGAGGAGGAGAAAGGCTTTGAGAGCATCCGGATCGTGTCTTACTCGTCTACGGATAGCAATCCAGGCCCTCGCTCTTTCAGAAGAGGTATATTCGCATACGGTTGCGATGCCGCCCCGAGCGAGCTGATTCGAGGAGATCCCCATTCTCATTTGTGGTTTCATTGGAGGCTTTCTGTCTTTAATTTTTTCTCCCTCCGAGGATGCATGAATCTGGGGTTGGTGCAGAATGTACGATCTCTTCCCCCTTTACTTTCCTGTTCCAAAAAACCGCGTTCGACTCTCTTCTTCTCTTTTGGCTGGATCTCAATGGCTCACACTGATTGGTTCATCGCAAATTGCCCAGAGGCAATATGCTTTTTCCATGAAATTCTACCGCATAAATTCTTCTTAAGCCCGTCTTATTTTCTTCCATTTTGGATTGATTCCACAATTCCTCTATTCTACGATACGCGATTATTCTTTCTCATACTGCTAAACATGTTCCGCACTCTGGATAAGATTGATATCATAAATATTTAACGTATAATAAAACATTGTTTTACCCTGATGCCATAACCCATCTTCATACAATTTCCAAGTATAAAATTTCAATGACTGCAGTAATTGATAGATATCCCTTATAGTAGATTAATGGTAGCTGAATTAAATTCAGCTACCATTTGTGTGCATTTCACTCCATCTAATGCATCACTTCATTCTATTTACGATCTACATCACTGAATTCCTCCTGAAAACAAAATTCTTTCTTATTTATCAATTCTTTTGGATATTAATTTAGAAAATGAAGATAAAATTAACCTTATTTATAAAATTTTGAAAAGTAAATAATATTTATTTTATTTAGCAGCTTAGTCCATATCGCAATATCCATATCAATTTTTGGTTTAATTACTAAACGACGAATTATTCGGTAAGCGAAGGAGAGGGCATCTTGAGTTGATGATCACAACGGAGACGAGTCACCGAAATTACGAGAATGAATTAAAGGTGTGGAAAAAATACGTTTATCCTTTTTAGATAAGATTAAATTTTCCAGCTTTGGCTCATTTTACTTCATTTTCTATTTTGTTGAAATTCACTGTTTCTTCAGCGCTTTCCGGGGTTACTATTACATAAAACTTGTAAGATCATGCAGTAAATCGGTCGCATTTTCTGAGATAGTCACTCTGTGTCGTGTTGCATTCTTAAAATTACGTAATGTACCTGGTTGTTCAATAAGTTTTGTCGTTCGATAAGACATGGCGCTGTTAGTTTCGCTATATATTCGTCTCAGGATGGTGCTACTTTTTCATGAACACGTGTGTTGTTTCACGTAGATCTGTCAACTCATTCGTATATTTAAAGCTGTTCAAAGTTGGCGTGTCACAGTATTTTTTTACAATGTAAATAATTGAATATCGTGCAGTGATAAAATTCTTATTTTTGGAAGGTGCAGCACCAAATTCATGAACGATCGTTAAAAGTGTATAAGGACTCTTAACCTTCAATTCGAACAGTAGAAAGATGGGTTGCTGAGTTTAAACGTGGTCGTACAAGTCTTGAAGTCGATCCACGTGAAGGACGACCAAAAAGTGCATCAACACCAGAAACCGTAGCAAAAATACAGGATATGTTTTTAGAAGACCATCGATTAACCAAAAGTGATTTAGTAGAAGCCCTAGGCATCTCTTTAGGCAGTGTGAGCAATATTTTGGTTGAAGTTTTGGGTTTGAGAAAGTTGTGTGCACAATGTGCATTAGCATTCGCTAACAATAGAGCAAAAGCACATTCGAATGCGACTATCTTAGCAACATTTGAAGTGTTTTAGAAATAATAAAAAGGACTTTGTGCGTCGTTTTATCAATATGGATGAGATTTGGGTCTACTACAATGATCCTGAATCAAAACAAGAGGCTAAAGAGTGGTGTGAACTTGGTACTTCGGCTCTGAAGCGTGTTAAGGTCCAGAAATCGGCCAAAAAGGTGTTAGCATCAGTTTTTTGGGATGCAAAAGGAATTTTGTTCGTGAATTACCTCCAAACTGATAAAACAATAAATTCAGATTATTACTGTAACCTTTTGGATCAGCTGGATATAAAAAACCCGGCTTACAGAAGAAAAAAATCAATTTTCATCAAGACAACGCACCCTCTCACAAAGCTCAAAAAACCATCACGAAAATCAGTAAATTAAAGTACGAATTGTTGCAACATCCACCCTATTCGCCAGATTTAGCTCCCTCTGA
This sequence comes from Ladona fulva, assembly GCA_000376725.2. Classification (NCBI taxonomy): domain Eukaryota; kingdom Metazoa; phylum Arthropoda; class Insecta; order Odonata; family Libellulidae; genus Ladona; species Ladona fulva. Next base: position 812,666 of record KZ308168.1, read on the forward strand.
CTTCTGGTTACTCTTATATCTCAAAACATTCATGCGTGGAAAACGATTTTCATCGAATAAAGAGGTGATAAAAGCCGAGGAAGCGTATTTCGACAGTCTTCCGGATTCTCACTTCAGGGATGGAATTCATGAATTAGAAGAACACTGGAACAAATGTATTGAAGTTCAGGGAGATTATCTTGAATAATAAAATGCATTCCAAACCATTAAATCGTGTTTTTCTTATCGAACAAGAAAACGTATTGAACAACCTGAGTATTTCAGCAAATCAGAAAATGTTGGCCTACTTAGTGATTTCATAACACTGATAAAGGGTTTCTTGGCGTGATTAAATCGATGAAAATTCGGAGAAATGCGTAACGAAGTAAGTAATTCGTAGAAATTCACAATGATGCGCCAGGTGTATTGCGGGTATTACAGCTAACCTTAATACGACTAACTATATCCTTAATCGTAATGTTGATTACTTTTCAGCAACGGAAAGGTAACGGAATTTTCAATTATTTTACTGAATTTTCCCAAACGTAATTTACCTTCGCCTGTTATTTGGGTATATGAGCATGTAAAGACCGGAAATAACGTATCAGAGTAGCGTAATAAAGGAAAATGAATGATCCGGAAGTCCACAAAGTCACTAAGCGTGTAAAAGGAACTGGTTTTGGTTTTCAACAGAATGATTTAATGCAGCTGCCAAGTGGAGAAAACAAAAGAATATCTTAATAAATTCACTGATAAATACTATGCCCGGGTATGAGAAAGTGGGATTCATACCTGATACTGTCATCGCTCGAATTAATATTACCGTTAAACGGTCCAAGAAACCCGGGAGAATATACCCCACGTAATTAGAAGCGAGATATATTTTGACATCTTAATTAAAAATTAAAGCAATAGATTTAAACAGCTATGAGAAAATGGTTACACGACTCGCATATGAATAAAGATCCTATTTTCGATTTGGAAAATATGTTGTGAGAAAATAAAGGAAGAAACTGTTTTAAATTAATTCTTGCACAAAAAGTATTCCTTTGTTTCTAAGGTAATGCAAACTGATAATTTTTTAACGCTGCATCATTTTGGTCGTCTATTTTTGCTTACTCAAGCGTGAAAAAATGAAACAATAGAAAAAAATACATGTTACACAAAGCGCTGTTAAAAGTTGAGTGGTTATTGGTATAGATTCTGTATTCATTGTAATGAGAGAATTATATGTCTCTGAATACAATCTACCTATTTCGCAGAAATTTTGCTGGTTTAAGGCAGAAATTTCCATGAAGCTATGACGTCTCACTCCTTTTTCCTAAGGCTATACAGCGGATTATCTTCATAAAATAACATCGTACATCAGCCCGTTCTAGTAGATAAAGGGATCACAAACATATTGAAAATCCGGAGGACACAGAAGGGGAGCAAAACTTATGCTTTTTCCCTCTTTTTCATCTGATCGAATATTCCAAAGCCATCGCTAGTCATATGGCATTTCAGTCAATCCTGATGACTACGTAAACATCGAGGTTTCTGAGGATAGCTGGCGTTGGGGCGTAAAATATTCCAAAAAGATCCTTATTCTTTGTGAAATACCACCTATGCTTCGCACTTAGCCAGACGGGGTTATTGAGGGATGTAAAAAGAGGATGGATGGTTTCAGATGGAGGGAAGAGCAGACAGAGAGGGAAGGGGGGGTGTAGGTCCAAGGATGGGCAGTAGTGGTAAGCTGCTTATGGAACTGTCCCACGCTGAAGCCACAAATCTATCTAGACACTCCCAGACTGCCTACTCATTCCACCATTCTTTCCCTCATCGCATCATTCTCCCCTACCGTAACTTCTTCCAGTTAATTCCCTCTTCCCCTCAACCTCAAAACTACGCTTACTTCTTCCCTCTTGTTGATGGACCCTCTCCCTACCAAAATCACATGCTCTTTGTGGCTACGATTCCACTTAATTCACTCCTATTAAAAATCGAGCTTTTTCCATTCATGCTATCAGACAAGAAGTTACCGGTACAAAAATATAAGAATTTATAATGCCAAGAGTGCTCACTATGGAAAATATTAATTAAACGTAAGAAATAAATTACGAGAAAATTTCTCGGAAATTAAAAAATGTCTAACGAGAGTATCGTTTCATACTTAACATTCCTCAAAGATAAAAAAAAACAAAAAACATCGATTGTATTGACCAGTTGGAGAGATTACATTTAGATTTAATTCCATTGCTATGGTTCTATATTAATATTCAAATAGCTTCTTTGATCTTATAGCTGTAATGATAATGCTGTGAAAATTTTATTCAATACTGGTAAATTTAATCTGTATGAGGCATATTTAAATTCACTTTATTTGGATAGGAGAAGGATGGGGATGGAGGGGAAAATTACAGATGTGATACAAGATTTTTCATGCAAATAATGGCATATTTAAATGTGATTAACAAGAAAGTCATCAATACATACTTCATTAATCAAAGTATAGAGATTTAATATTACCACGGTTTGGATGATTATTTTCCAGCAAAATTATCCGAACATATTCCACCATTGTCAAAAGTTTTATTTAAGTGCAATTCCTCGAGTGTTTTAACACTAGAAGGACGGGATGGGTCATTTTGACCCATACGTCATGTTCAACATGAATTTTCACGACTTATTTATTTTTTAANTAATGAAAAATTAAAGCGCCGGGAGAAAAAGTGGCTTTTTTATTCCAAGAAGATTTTATGGGTCAAAATGACCCCTACCGTCCTTCTAGGTAGTGCGAAACTCCCGTCCTCCTAGTGTTAATTCAGTTAGTATATTTCGGTATATTATTAACATTTTGTTACTAAAATGTACATTGAATTACATCTGAAGCGAAATTCAAATTAACTTCGAGAATGAATTAAATTCTGGATCATTCTCGACAATTTAATGTTTTCTTTGATTTTAATTGGTCCAATGAATGCAATCAAGAAATATTTTAATGATATGATAAGAGGTAAAAGCCTTCGAGATATTTTATGCTTCTAAGCACACGAAGAGAGCTCTATCATATCTAATTAATGCTAATCTTCTTCATCTCCTATCGTTTCGAAAATCTGTCAGACCTACTTTTGCTTAGAGGATGTTCGTGACCGCTTTCGTCATTCCAGCATCTTCATATCATCTGCCTCCTCCCCGTCTATCCTTCCACTCCCTTTCCGACAAAAGAGAGATCTTCATAACATTCCTTTCCCTATCATTTCCAACCGGTAGTTTCGGAAGGGAAATTCTGCTTTAAGAATCTCCGAGAAACAAGGTTTACCAATTCAACCCCACAAAACTCTTTTCAAATGACATTTCTTTCCATGGGATTACTCTCCTTGGAGGAAAGGTGTAGAGCGTCACTTAATCCGTAAAACCCGTCCCAAGCATTGGGTCTTCGCTACCGTAGTTGTCACGCGTTGGTGAAGCAGATCGTGAACAGAGAAAAGAACGAGGTAGGCTTACGTATGCTTTTATATATTCTATAACCGTGTTTGCTTGTAAATCAAAGTATTCGGATGGTTTAGAGCTAAATTTTCAAGTTCAAAAATTGAATTTACTTTTTTGATAGACCTTAAGACATGACATTTTTTTATTTTCTTTACGGGCTATCTTAGAAGGAGTAAAAGGCGATTTTTTATAGTTTTTTCTAACCTATCCACAAATAGTATATACGAATGTGTTTCTAACCGATTGGTTGTATCCTGATTTTTGTCAAATAGCTCTATGCATATACACGTCTCGATAAGATGTTTTTTACTCTCTTAAGAGTAAGATATTTTTCTTCCTTCCATTATCTCAAAGGAAATGCTCCCATAAATGAAGTTTTTACAATTTAGTTTCAAATTTATTAAGAATTTGCTTCGTTTACAAAAAAAGCAATGAGTTCTTTCAAAATACAATTGGTTAGCGTAACGGAAGTATGGTTTTTCTGCACGGGTAATTTATGTCATTATAGTTCGGATCTCAACGATGAAAAACTTTTTCATTTAACGTAATTCTCCCGATTGTGAATTCAATTCCAAGCAGGGAATAAAAATCGAATACGAAATAGGTTGCGATGACTAGAATATATTCCTAGTTGACTTTTATTTATTCGATCTTAGATCGTCAGCGGATTTATATGAACATAAATACGTTTAATAGATTTTTAATTGAATTCAATATATGTCGTCCCTTTACAACTTTTGCTTTTACTCTCCACTCATCAGAATGAAATTTACAAATTATCAATTTTATACCTTAGAAAAAGCTAAAATGTTTCTCGAAATATTTAAATGGGGATAAATTCAAAGGGACTAATTAATTAATGAGGATACATTTTATTCCTCCTGAGAACTCTTTCAAGCCCTTAATAGATCCACATAAAATATTTGGTTAATGGAATAAATGCAACATTTGACGGTAATATACAACATCAAATTTAACGTGAATCATCTTCCAAACATTTTACTTTCAAAATAAAGTATAAGTTCCCTCTTTTCCATTCATCCCGTATGCTTTAAACCTTTGAAACAAACTTCGTAAGCCTCAAGCTGATGTTTTCAGATTCATAGTGTCAACTATGGCTTCATTAGCTTTGAAAAGAATAGGGGAATGTGAATAGCATCTGTTGCTAGATTAGCATAAAATTCCCCCAACCATACGCCGAAAGACGTCTTGCTGGGTATTTATTTATATGTACTTAATCCTCGGAACATGAGATTGGGATACTTACAAGAAGTTTTTGATGAAGCAAATTAACGGCCTATTAGAAAAATCATTTAATTTCAGCAGAGAATCATCAATTAACTAAATAATCCGTAACAGTTGGCCGTCAGCATTAACCCACAAGATAGGTACTGAATGATTAGATGGAATTGGAAGGAAACTTAATGTGCATTATATTTTAGAAAATGAGAGTTCAATAAATTGAAAAAAAATTCTCTGTGATACAAGGAAATAGAATTTATTTGTATTTCCGTTAAAAAATTCCTGTTAAATTTTCTTAATAACTTAGTACCCCACTAAATAATTTACTCTTTGATTACAAACATAAGAAAGGGTAAATCTCAAAAAAGTTTTCCCGTAAATTGAAAGAGCATTTTAAGAATAAAGACACTACGTATGCATAACATGCAGGCTAATTGCAAGGAAGAAAAGGCTACTTTTTTTTCTTTATTTCCTATTTTCGGGTCTCGAGGGTGGCATTCTCGTATATATGACGACGCCGCCCTTTTCCTTCAACGTATCTGATTACGATGTAAGAATTAGCACCAGAGTGAGAGAAGGTTATCGTTTAAGCCGCCCACATCAAAGGTGGGAATCACTGGAGACTATTCAGCCACACGTATTCTACTCTAGGGAGAAGAATGTGAGGAGGTGCGGTTGGCAAATACCTCTCCCTTGACATTCCTTAACCCCAATTCACTTGCCAATGCAAATTTCCTCAAAGGACAATGGTTTGCACAATCGACACAGATTGGCAGAGGGAAACAAAACTATCAAGAATTCAACTCATAAAGGAATTTCGAAGAATGAGTTTCAGATGAAAAGCAATTTCATGAAATCTTGCCACAAGAAAGCATCAGTTGAGCCATAAAACCCTGGATTTTTTCCATGGAGTCAACTGTGAACGAAGGAAATAATATTTTATTTTGAAATTTGTCTTGGTAGAATTTCATGAATAATTGAAGCAACTAATATTTAAAGATTTCATATGTGATGTCCAAAGAATTTTTCAAGCATTTATAGTAATTTATTTTACCTATGGACTTAATAAATTCGATTAGAATAATTCACTACAACACTAATTACCGGTCTCAGTGGTCTAAGGGTTACAGTTCTAGCCTAGCAATACCGAGGTCCCGAGTTCTAATCCTAGTCAAGGCTTAGTTGTTTTTGCTATGTTTTCAAGTGTTTATTGTTTTTTTTCTAAGACCAAGTTTTTTTTTCGTGACTAAAGTAATTATGAAATTCCGAAATGATCTGATATTTGAATATCCACATAGAATAATCTCTGCATATTGAAACTCTGGTTAGAAACTCTCTGCTTCGGGCTAAGTTTGATTAAAGTAGTAAAGATGAAGCCAATTTGTAAATGCTACGTAATTACACCAACGTCACAGCCATCACCGCAGATTTAAAAAAACCGTTTCTTTCATCTCTCAGCTCAAATATTTCATCCCTTGAGGCAAATCACATCCCAGCTTTTGTGATATGTTAATAAGTTTTTGCTCTGGATTCAACCGATGTAATTCCCCCAGATGACAATGAAAAGCAATGCGATCTCCTCAGCGGACGCATATATTTTGTCCTGCATTATTCCTCGTTTGTATTTCTTGTCAAGCAGTCGATGCGTAAAGTTGGAGTTCGATTACGCTAAGGGAGATTCGATTTTTCACCCTCGTTCCAGTGATCGGGCGAGGGGAGATGTCTTCGGTAGTTGTCACTTTGGGGCGGTGGCACTCTCAAAAGCGACCTGAGAACGAGTTCTGCCTCCCACCCACCCCCTTGCTCCCTTTCTCTCCCGGCACAACGGCGCCGGACTCCTCTTCGGATCAGCTGCCGTCCATTCGCTTCAACTCCGGTCAATCCATGAGCCGCAATGGCCGACATAACAGACTTGCCTTAGGCAATTATTTTGGATATTTTATTTGTTTTCTTCGGTTTTCGTTCCAAGGGAGAGAAGGAGAACCGGTCCCGAATCTATAATTTAGAGTGACAGAATTAGCGATTTCATTCAAAAGCGTTAATGAGTACTAAATCAAGGGTCAAACGGCAGGGACAGGATATTCTGAGAAAAGAGATCCATCGTCTGCATTTATAACTGGTCTAAAAAGATACCTTTGAAGTCCGATAATTTGATCAAGCCATCTGCGGTATTATTTGGGCACAAAAATATAGTAAAATTAGTATTGGTGTACTTGCGATACTATTGAAACAAGTGGTTTTAAATTTTCGCGGATAAACCACCAAATCAATACTTAATAATTAGGAACTTTTTAAGAAAGAATCAATAGTTTATTCCTTTTCCAGGAAAATCTAGTTCGTCAGAAATTTCATAAGCCATTTAGTTAATTATAGTTCAAAGTTTTATCATTACCAATAGATGTGATGGATTGAAAAAATAGGAAATTAAAGAAGTTAAAATTTCGAAAATAAATTCATAGCAACCCTATCTTGCAATAAAGGAATTAGACCTCCATCAACCTTAACCTAATCTCTTTTATTAGAAACATATTTGTGATAGTTGAACGTTTGAAAACGACCATTATGTTTCCTCGAAAAGCACTGCGGGACACATTCACGTTCTGCAAGAGAGAGCAAGAATATTCATAAGAATATTTTATAAGAAGTGATCTTCTCGATCAGCAATAAATACACAGCCAAGCAATGAATAGGACTTGGGAGAAACTTAGCCAAAACAAAAGTGAGGTATAATTCTTTCGCAACAGAAGTGTGTGCCGATTGCACTATAAGAAAACCGCATGAACTTAACGGCATTTAGTAAAATTCACAAACCCAGTATAGCTGGTAGCAACAGGATTATTGAAGTGAATATAAGTATTAAAATTGGCTGAAGCTAATTTGGAAGAAAGAATATTTAGGGAGGGACATCTACCAAAGGGATCCTGAACTGGGGAAGATTCATAAAATTGGGCGCCTTAGGCGCTTGATGAGAGCCTCATTCATTTGGAGGGGAGTCAACTAGACTGTGTTCTAGGGACTCTCGATAACACTCTGCAAGTTATTTCTGATTACTTCACAACTCGTGTTTAAGGGTTCTTGTTTTTATCTTCAAGAAATAACTGCATTTGTTGGATTACCCATTATGATTGATAAAAATGCTAATAATAGCTAAATATAGGTGTTTATTTTTGCCGCAGTTAAGCGAACAAATTTTCTGTAGTATGCACACCAATGTATTTTATAAAAATGGGTATCTTATGACTCTTAGTGGGGCCTCGATCTAATCTTTGTGTTTTGGGTTTCTGGTAGGCTAAATCCGCCCCTGGGCCATCGTGCAAATATCAACCTGGCCCTCTTCTCCACTTCCTCGGCCAATAAGATAAAATATAGCCAAAATAAATAAAATATGATATCTAACATAGCAAAATTTCTTGCAAATGCAAATTGTTTATCATCTAAAAATAAAAATATAGGGAACCTTAGAATAGGCATCCCATCCACTCCAGATAACATAAGGATGAAAGATGGATATATGCTTTTAAGCACAAGAAGAGACAGAAAACTCAATATACCAGGGCGAGGTTGAATACTAGAGTAAAATTAAATAAACTGATTCATAAAAGAAAAATTTCATTAATGAAAATCACTGAAAAATAAACTTGATAAAAGAAAATCACTGAAATGGATGTAGCGGGATGACATGACAACCTGTGGATATCAATAGTTCTCAAATTGACCTCCGGGATGTGTAACGAGACCGAGAAGATGAATAAAGGATAGATGAAGCAGAAAGTGATCACCTATCAAGAGCATCGAGGTTTTTATCGGAATTTATATCGAGAAAGATGTTAATTATGAGGACACTCGTATATATTAGAAATGACAGTAAGTTGTATTAATAAATGTAACAAAAACTCAATTTTTTTCAGATTCAGAAGTCGTTAGATGGAGAAAGGAACTTTAGAATGTCGTTAATGATGCCAATCGATCATTCCCATGGTATTAAAAAAATTACATTTGCCACTGAAACCAAATAAGAAGTCATCAAGGTTAAACACAAACTCAAAATTTCTGAGCTTTGTTGGCTCGTTTTGGAAATTAATTCGGTGAAATCACACAAAGCTTGGGAATGGAATAACTCAGATATTTCAGGCAATGAATTTAACATTATAAATATTAGCCCTTCAGAAATAATATCTTTAAGAAGAATTATTAAAACTCTGTCAAGAGATTATTTACTCGGATAATATTTAGATATCTTAAACTTCAATGGTCGAAAACAAACTGTCATACTACTACAATGATTTTTAAATAACGAATATCAAAATTTTACCTCGAATTTAAACTAAATCTTCTCATCTTTGATAAATATTAAGTCAATATATATATACCTTCTCATAACCATGTTCCTAGGTCTGACTGCCCGCTTAAATATTATGCTTAAATTAATATTTACTTCTAAGTGTATCGGTTTCTCTGTAAGATTTTAATTATATAATTCCAACTGAGTGGGTTACTTATCTATTAATATCTGAATGCATTGAGAATGGAGTTGAGATATTATTTAAAAGGCGGGTTGTTATTTATGCGGCGAGTTTTCAAAAAGAGAGGATTTCAAAGAAACGAGAGATTTTAATTAACTTGAAAAATTTGATGCCCAACGCAAAAAGTCACTAGCTTAGCTAGTGACTTTTGTCGTTGAGCTTTGAGCTTTGCACAACGATAATATTTGATGGTTAATAAATAACTCTTGAAGACTCATCTGCACTTTTCCTTCAATTTATTGTTAGACTCAAAAAGAATGGAATCCATAAATTCTCTCAAAGATTATTTTAGCTGCACTTTATGGCAAAAATAAACTAAAAATACTCGCTTTCAGAAAATAATACTTAACATAGTGGTAGAATGTAATTAATAGCTCTTTTGTACACTGGATCATAGAAATGTGAGAAAGATTTCCTGAGTTTACGGTTATTCGTAATATGTTGAAGATAAATAAAATATTTTGGAAATTAAGGCTAAAGAATATATAAAAACGAAATGAGATAGAATTATGAAGATAAAATTATGCTTAGAAATTTTCTTTGATACATCGTTTTAAGACTATTTATTTTCCTGTAAATTATTTCTTCTGCTTATAAATTGATGATAATAATGGGTACCATAAAATTCGAAAATCTATACACAATAAATAATAGTAATGAATTCGAATCAATCCACTTATGAACTCAATAAAATTATTTGTAGTATTTTAAGCCGTTTTTTTAGCTGATATGGAGGTATCAAAACTGAAGTCAACGAAAAATTGAGTAAAATGTACACTTCATAAAATACGAGTTCTATTATCTTGTATAAACCTAGCGTATGCATTCTTATTTCCAAATCCCATGCTGCCATGTTACACAAAAAGGTAACTTAACTTTAAAATGAAAATTTACCATATGATATGGATATAAATTCACTGGCATTTGAAATCTTTTGTAAAATTTCACCCTGTTCGTTTTTATTGAAATCGCAATCTCGGTTATAGTTTACTCTAGGTTTCAGCGCAGGAGAACCCGGAAATATCGAGTTGATATCTCTTACGAGGATGAATATTTTTTTGGAGGTTGACCGAAAATTTCATTAATTTGATTTCAAGATGCAAAGAGTGCAAAAAATACGATTTGAGAACTCCAGAGCTATATTTAAAGCCTTTTGAGTAGAGTACAACTTCGCAGCTGGAGGCTTTCGTGCACCTAATAAACATGCAAGAACAGAGGTAAAAGATTAAAATCCCCCCCACTTCCGTTTAATCGCATTTCATTATCATTTCCTAATTTCTCCCAAAAGAAGTTGATTCCAAGAATTTAACTCTGCTACCCTCCGAATCCCTAGCGTTTTCCTCCTAAATAACATAGATTAATATAATGAACCATTCACCCCATTCTCATTTCGAAGAAAAATGAGGGACCTTCACAATTGCTACTCACAGAAGGAGGCTAATGTTACACTAAGTGCGTTTCCAGTCAAGTAGAAATTAGGTTTGGTAATTGTCTTAGGAAGTCTTTGTGAAAACAATATTCTAAGGCAGAGATGGCAAACTTCCTGGCAAAGTAGTCTCACATTTTGAAATAGAAAGATGAAATAAATGATAGCTTGGGTGCCAGTCATAGTATCTGAAGGAGACGATGCTCGTGTCCATGGGTCAGTGTTGAGCTTAAGGTGTTACTCTTGAAAAAATGATAGCAATTTAACGGTAATTTAACTTATTTTGGAGCTTAAATATTTTAATTGAAAGCGAATTCGTGTCAAAAATACTGCCGTCACAGCTCTGCGTACGGCTAAAGGCACGCGTGTCTCAGGTTCGGTCACTCCCGCTATGCCTAGATACTCCTTTGTTATTTTTATAATAAAAAAATATTTTTCGATGCTGCAAAAATGTTTAAGAGAAGGAATATTCACACTTGTATGCATTAACTAAGCTTAACCTATTCTCTTCTGTTATTTTCCTCCTACTTTTAATACTCCTTCGTACATACATCTCTCCTAACATTCCCTGCTAAGCTGAGTTCATCTCTTCGTCGCATCACTCACCAGATTTAATAAGCTATTTCTCTGTTTTCCTCCACATTTAGAACAATTTACATTCTATTCATTTTAGCAATATGGTCACACTGCCTCCATGCGTTTTTATATATCTATGTCCGTAGCAACTTATTCCAAAATGATCACATAGAACTTGTTTCTTTCCTCATTCATTTATTAACCATCCAGTTTGTCTTCGTGTAAGGCCGTTAACAAATTAGACTACAGTAAACTCTATATATTTAAATTAATTTAATATTCCCATATTTCATCATTGCTCTGATAAAAATTTACTTTTTTAACCTTCCACGTAATTCTTCGAAGTAAAATCACAATGATTTTTCAAATTCTTTTGACAATATAGCGGGTCTTACCGACAGTAACTGACGTTTCTTATGGTATCACTTAACTAGAATCTAATTGTATCGGTGCTTGCATATATTTAAGAGACTAAAAATATCAGTTGCACCTATAAGTTCTTGGAATGAGAAAATGAATGTACTAGTTACCAAATACGATCATCATATTATTGTTTAACTGCCCTTCCAAGAATGTAAAACAGCAGTAATATGTTGAACGGCAAATTCTCTTATAGTCCGAATCTTATAATGGAAAAATATTTCAAAATTCCTTTCACATTAAAGGATCGGTCTGTGACCTTTTCTGAGAATCCTGCATTTCACTAAATGTTAACAAAAACTATATTTAAGAAAAATTCATTGCTCCATCTGCTATTAAGAAATTAAAATTATGATGCTTCAAATACCTTAACGTGTACACAAGAAAGCATCGACTTCCGCAGTAGCAACAAGTGAATATAAATACTGTGATGTTTATACAAAAAAATTGAAGACAGACCGATAAATTCATGGAGATATATTCTTGATCCATAGGATGTTTGATTCTGAACAGTTTGATAATCTCTAATTTCATGCTGGAAGATATTTTTCTAAAAAAAGGTTTATTAAAAATATTAAATATCTTGAATAACAAAGGCTCACTCAATGACTCTTTTGAGTACCAGAAATTAACAAAATAAGGGAATTTTGAAGTTCTTTACATTTAAATCAGTTCTTTAGTTGTATTTATTTCTTAGCTAACGTTGAAGAGACTGCAGCGATAACAAAAGCATTTCAATCCCCTACTCTCTGATCAAATCTTGGATTCTCAAAAATCTCCTGCTCTTAAGACAACGAGATTTCCGTCGGCTTCCCCTTTGAACAGACGATTTCCCCGCCTTTTCTAAAATCTCAAAGAAAGAAAGCCGCGAAGAATGGAATAAGCATCCGCGGGGAAAAAAACTGATGAAAAGAAATCCTTTTAATCCGAGACACTACCGTGAATTCCGCCCCTCAATAATTCTAGCAATTTCTTGACCCTCGAGTTTCCTCCATTCCCACTGAGATCTTTAAGTGAGGGGCTGAGTGAAATCTTTTAAGACGAAACCGCGCGGGAGGAATATCCACTCTTTCCCATTCTTCCTCCCTCTCAATTCCCATGGTTTTGCCTCCCTTTTTTCCTCGCCGGACACCCATTCAGGTCCTGTTTGATATCAATCGTATTCCACCGACGACTCTATCCTCCATAAAGGCGTGGCGCGCAACAAAGGATGGAATCCCAACCCCGCCCCGCTATAAAAACGCATACGCGTGAATGAATGGACCTTTTTGAATGGCGGGGCACTCAGCCACGATCTCCACCGCCTTCAGATCCTCCAAGGAAGGATTCAATGCCCCGTGGCGCTGTTTGGCGGCAGTTCGCTGAGCCTCCGGCTACGTCCGCGCTCCTTCGAGGACTACGAAACGACGCGGTGGTCCCTATACCCTCTGGAGGGCGCTGGCCCCTAGAATGACGGAAGAGGTAGAGTTGGCATCTAGGTGCCAAAGGGTTCGCACCTCTGTTCTTCGCGTTTACGTCGTCATACTACTTCCTGCCTCCATCGCGAAGGAATGTCGGGATTTTTTATTTATGCGTGAATGTTGTAAAGGGATGAGGAGAAGGAAAGATGTTAAAAATTTTTCATAGTCGGCTCCGAGGAATATTACAGAAAAAGATCCGTGGGATGGATGCCATTTTTCTTGTATACATGATCTTAATGTACATTTGGGCGGTGATTATGAAGCCGGATTGTACTGTGTGTGTATTTTCGGGTTTATCTTTTGACGGCTAGGGGAGATATTCGTGACTATAGTGTCGACTCAAGCTTAAGTACAAAGGGTAAACTAAGAATCGCTCATTTTTTCTATGTACGTCAAGCTATTAAAAGAAAGACATAAAAATGATGTGAAAATATCATGCCATTGCCAGTTTTATCAATGGGAATGCATGAACAGCCAGAATTTTCGAACAATTAATTCGGGAAAAAGAGTAATTTGTTCTGGTGATCATTGTTACACTAGAAAATGAATGATTTATTGAGCATAGGACCAAAAATAAGACAATGATGGAGTATAGAGTAGGAAAAAATATAGTAAATCAGTAAAAAAAATTCAATATTAAGAAATGATTCTATTATCTCTGGAAAATCTATAAGCACTTTAATGAAGAGCAACTAATGTGGCATTTTAGAACCATCCACCAATATCTACTGTATATGAAATATATTTGACATATTTTCACTTACGTTGCTTAACATGAAGAGGTTGAGATATGGCATATTTTGTTTATTTTTTCTCAGAATTTGGATTCATTCGTCCCAAATTTTTCCATATAAATGATACTTTTTTACTATAAAATTAACATTCTATTATTATTAGAGTTATTAGTGTAGCACACATGTGTAGCATACATGAAAACAACACCATTCTCCAACGGCAGAAAAGTCCACTCCGCAACTTTCTTTCTCCAAAATTATAACAGAGTGAGAGAAACCAGGAAAATCTGCGCTTTTGAAAAGATGTTTCAATTAAGTATGGGTGGTAAAGGACATTCGCCACTTTCACACTCACACCAGGCATCGAACCCAGCGTCGCTTTCAATGTAAAGGGGAAATAAATCCATAGGGAGCTCATTAATATTTGCCGATATAAAATTTGGGTCGAACTTTACGAAGACGGATGCAGAATAAAATCCATTTCCTTTACGAATTACGAATTAAGTTGTAATAATGAGAATCATTTCATTTATCCAAATCAGTCATCCACTTAAAATATCACCTCGTTTCTTACTACAACTGGAGGGTTAAAATATTTACTCTCTCCATTTTCACCTATCGGAGATCGAACAGCAGTTCCTTAGGCCCTTCTTAATTTCCTCCCCTTTTTTCGCCGTGAGAGCACATCAGACTGCGGTCATGTCGAAGGAAGAGGCGGAGGTCACTCATACCGATCCAATCTCCTCTGCGTCGGCTTTGCTCAAAGGGCTTAAGGGAGGAATGGGAGGTTTCGAAGGGTTGTGCATCCTGGGCGGGGGAGACAGTTTGTCTGTCCGCGGGCGCGTGTGTCTGTACCACACTGCCGCCTACTATAAGGGAGGAAAACCTCTCAAAGGGAGTCGATTGGTGGGGAATGCCACTTCCAACCGGCAAAAAGGCTTAGGGTCGGCACACACGGTAAGAATTAAGGGAAAAAAAGAAATGAAGATCTAGGGGGAAGAGGGAATCTTGTCTGCCGGTACAAACGCCGCTGGATTGGAAAAGAGCCTTGGCAAGAGGGATGGCTACGGAGGCGATATCTCCCCCGCACACCCACTCACCTGAGACAAAAAAGCTTACCGACAGGAGGTGGCCGCGAGCCTTGAAAGAGGATTAGGAATTGGAGGAGGAGTCGTGAGATGCACCGTGGAACAAACGGTAGACTGGAACAACATTCAGATTGGAAGAGCTACCGTTGCAATCCGACTGTTTTTAATACCGGTCGTTGCTTCGATACTCGTTTAAATGTTTTATTTTAATTCATCCTCTTTCGATAGGGCATGCCGTTAGAGGTTATGGATAATTAAATTACGTATTCAGAAAATTATTAACATCAGCACCTATCAAAGTTCCCAGATTATAATAATTATTGACTAGAAAGTGACACATCGAATGAATTCCTTTAACGTAACTAGTCAAAAAAAATTCTTGGATTGAAAGATATATTTGAGCAGATAAAATAGGAATTCGATTTAAGAAGACCAAGGAAACAACTCCTGTTATAAAGTGAACACAGGATAAACCGTCGAGAATTTTAATGTATCATGAAATTATTTTCTAGGGACAAATTTCCTTCCCACAAAGAAATATTTCAACTCTGGCTGTTGTATTATAACTTGAGATATCGTACTGTATCTTGAAAATTAATTATTTTAATTCATACATACAGTGAATCTTGCTTTTAGCGGAATCTCGTGGTACTACCATAACTATTTTCCGGATAAGTTTCAATCATGTACAGGTTTGAATCACGTATATATCACATATGTGAAAATTCCAGGCCAAGAACATTTTCTGTAATGGACAAGTCCCCGCTGTATAAAGTTTGCGTTATATACGGTTATGTTATGCACTTATGAATTAAAAATTTCTCAGGCTTTTGTCAAAACATTTCGTCCGCCATTTCTGTATATTTGTAATGCAGTCCTATTATTTTAAATAAAAATATAAATAAACATGAAATGTAATAAACTGATATATACAACAATAAAGAAGATGTAAATATTCGGTAAAAGTTGCACCTGTCACAAATAGATATATTAAAGATATTTCAAATATCTGCTTATTTCTCCTTAATATTGAAGAACAGTCTTTCAAATATAAATTACACTGAAAACATTTATACACATACATTTTTATAATGTTTTTCTGGCTTCACTTCAGGGAGTGCTAGTTCACAGTAACTTAAGTTGGCATATTCGTTTCTGTCCAGTTGCTTTTATTTCGGTAGAGATCAGAAATTCGTAGTAATGTATCTGATTCTAAATTCAAGTAATCACTACAGGAGGATTTCAGTAACATGGTTCAGTTGTTATATTCTTATCCTCTGGCTTATTTGCAAATTCATAATTAATATGATTAGTTAAGTGCTACTCAGATCTGACCAATTTTTTTTTTAAGGGAATAACTTAAGCTTGAATAACTGATCTCATCATCATATCCAACATTTTGTCATAATATTAGAGGAAAAACTAAAATTCAAATTCAAATTCGCCTTCCTCAACTTGAATCAAACTCACCCTAAAAGAATAGCTTCTAGCTTCATGGCTGAATATAGCATGCATCTTAAAAAATCATGGATTTCTCCATATCTTAATTTTCATTCGTCTACCGTTGATGTCACGCATTAACCATCGTAGCCCGAGAGATAATTGTGTCTGCGAGGAGTGCTACAGGTAGTTCTCCCGGATCAGACGTTGTTAATTGCCATGGCAAACCTTCTTCGCTCATTCAGAGGGTATGAAGACTCGTTTTATTAGAATGTAAGCATTTAATTATATTGAATACAACGTTATATTATTTTTAAGCACTTAAATGCGGTTTTAGGACTATAATCCTGTTTTCCACTTTTACTCAATATTATTTTAAAGTTATAGACGCAAACCCATAAGAAAGTTAAAGTCTATCGCCTTTATACAATTCAACTCCTAATCCGAAAACGTTAGCAAACCATTGGAATAGTACATTCAACGAAGATACTGATTCAAGTTACACGAGATGAGATTTTCGAGTTTCGGAAGAACACAGAAAATTAAAAATCATAATTCTAGCTACCATTAGTACTAGTATTGTTAAAAGTGCTTCGACAGCTTACGACATTTCGCACGTGAGCCCCCACCGGAAATCGAACCCGGGACCGCTACCACCAAGGTCGAACGCGTTGCCCACTTGGCTATCTGGGAGCCCTCATGCTGCTATTATTAACATTCAATTCCCTAAAGGTTTTTCATTAAGTTCGCATAAACCCTTTGGAAATATCCGAGAAATCAGATTTTTTGTTGCACTAAAACTTCAACCTAAGGAATAAATTATCACCGAATTATTGTGCCACACTTACAGAAATTTAATTAAAACTAAATTTTCTTGTACAACTTTCTAACTGCATTAATTACTGACTGATTTATAGTTTAACGATTTAAATCAACTAAATAGACTAAATAACTAAGCAAATACCGATAGAAATGTATGGACATTATAGCCTTCACAAGGCAAGATCTTATTGCAGCTAACAAAAATATCAAAACGATACTAAGGTTTAAGTAACATCAGTACTAAACATCGAGGCAATCAATTATACAACTGTACGTATAAATATATATATTTATACGAAAAATTGAAGAAAAAAACTGAGCGAAAAAGTTCCTCGCAGAAGAATCATATTTTTAAAGGAAAAAATCAGCACGAGAGGCGTAGGAACGGCAAAAGAATGGAAGAGGCGTCTCGCTTTAAGAACTGTGTGACCTCCACACACATAGTAGAACCCGGACCTTGTAATTCACAGAGCCATCTCGGTTCCCACCGGCGCGCCATAACCGCATACCGACTCACGAATTCCGTCTGTGATCGTGAATGTGTGAACGCACCGTGGGAGGGTGGCCAAGCAAAGGATAGTGTCCAGAGGGTGAGAAAGGGATGCGAGCGCGTGGTGGAGAAGGTGGAGCAGGCGTCGAGATTTACGAGAATAATGGCCCGCCCTCTTTTGAGTGCCATTAGCGTCATATATACAACCGTCCTCCTTTTTCCCTTTTTTCCTCTCACGGCGACCTACGGTGTCAAAATAGGTGTGGCGAAGGAGTCTGGCGAGAATGAAAACCGCGTTCGTATTATACTGAGGATATCCGTGCATCGGACGGCGCTTTTTCCTCGGCGTGGGATGAGAGAGGACGTACTCATCTGCGGTGGGTCCCCGCGACAAAGGAAACAAAAGCTATGCATACAAAGGCAAAATGATTAGCGTCTCAAACAATATAGTTGGCGAAAACTGTTGGTTTTAGCGACGCGGCGTCTTCACTTGGCTTAATGGCTTGTAAAAGGCGATGGATCTGACCGAAATAAAATTTTTTGCGCTTTATTGCTTAGCCACAATGGGCCTCGTAAAAGAAAGGCTCTTTTGAGAGAACTCGTGATAAACATTTACTTGTGTAACTCAATTGTTAGCCTCTTTTCGATAAAATAAATATTTTACGGGCTTAATTAAAAGTCCGTGTTCGGTCCCAGAGATAAAACAAACATATTATCTCGTAGCATTCTAATATCGCTATAACCAATGGATATTTTCATTTAAAAGTAGGAGAACTTCTGAGTCCGAATAATTATAATTCACAAAAAGGAGAAACTAATTTATATCATTAGGACTAGCATTAGGTATATCATTAGGACATCAGGTAGATATAGCTACCTTTAAATTCTACTGAATGAAATACAGGAATATCTTATTGTTTATAAATAACTCATGGGATTCGTTCTTATAAACATAGGAGATTATACAAAAAATAAAGTGAATCGGGTTTGAATAATGGAAATATCACTAACGTTTGAAAAATTTAATAGTATGATTTGAATCAGGTGATCCATAGGAGGAGGAGAATGGGGGATCCATTGGAAGGCAAAGAATTATATATTTAGTTAGATGGTTTCGAAAGACACTGTCTTTAGACTTCACTTTGGCCTGCCAATAAAACAGTCATCAAGGATAATAAATAGGGGGTTACGTTTTATGCTGAATTCAAAGCCCTCTTATCATCTGTCCATTCCTTCACTGCCTCATAATTTTTACCTTAACCCTTAAGATTGAACCATCTTATATAGGAGTTTACACACTTGTGAAAATAGAGTGTGTGTGTGTGTATATATATAATGGTATAGTTTCGTATTTACGCAAATAAATTTGCATAATAATAATGATAAACGACTTTATTGGGCGAAATTGGGACTAAAGAGTCTCATCTTCCATTTAACCCTTGTCATAAAGTGAGAGAAAGATACGAAAGAAAATAAAAGAAGGGAAGAAAGTTTTTTTCGTGGAGGAGTAAAATGGTAGAAATTGAATAGAAGATTTAAAAGTTTGTAATGCATAGCAGAAACATCATTGTCGATAAAAGGTAACATAACAGGTAATATATACAAATTAATTCACTATACGGAATATCAGAAATTGTTCCTTGTCATATATATACGGATACATATATGTTTATATAAAACATATCAGTAATCATATTTTGTCAATAAAATCGTGATTGTAATGTATGATCAATGATTCACTGTCAACAATTTAGAATGTCTTGAAAGTAGCAAATGATTTCAACAAAACAAAAAAAAAATACAGAAAAAATTGCGATAAGTTACAAAAATTATTAATAATTACAAATTAAAGACATTACAGGCATTAAATCATTAAAGAATCCATAGATGTAAAGGAAGAGGAAAGAATAATAAATCAGGGAACACAAGAAATAAGAAAGGGGGAGATTGGTATTGGTACATTATAGGTATTGGTATGGGATCTTTAATGGTAATTATCGATTATCGAGTAATTAGCTCAGTGAGAGATAATTTTGATTGATTGGTTAATTTCGAATAAAAAGATTTCTAATTCCACTCGTAAGATACAAATTCATATCGAAAAATAGTGGAAATTGTTTAGATTACAGTTGATCATACTCGACCATAATAAATCACGCATTTAAATACATTTAGAGATGGTAGGAAAATTTTTGTGTAGACTTTAACACGTGCACTGCGTATCACTCCACCGTTGGAGTGATAAATGTATTGGAAATGGAGGTATCCGCAGTGAATGTGTTAAACAGGAAAAAGATGATTAATTATATAATAAAATAATAATTTTAATGATAATAGTAGTAAAATTTATAAAAGTTAACAATTTAAGAAAGACCTTATCGAAGAAAATTTTTTGTTGAAATGTGGTAGTTATTATACAAATGCACTTCAATGCTTGAATTAAATAAATCGATGATTTCAATGGAAATTTATGGTAACGAAAATCCCATCTTCATAAATTCCTTAAGTAAAACTCTAAGTATGAACTCTTCTGGGCTTCCACACCCCGAATAATCGAACAATCTTCCTGACACCCAGAGATATCCGAAGCGAATTGTGACACTGCTTCCAACTCAATTCAAAACGGCCACCCCATAAGTCTGCACTTCGCATCCAGAAGGGCCTCAAAATTCATCGCAATGTATGTCCGTGAAAGGCGGCATTTTTTCATGATTTGTATTCAGCGAGATATGCGTGAGCTAGAAGGGTTGAGCGGAGGCAAAAGAAATTTGAGGTTCTTAAATTCGACGGTGTGTTGGTGGCGCGAGGGAAGCATCCGGAAGGAATAAGAATGGGAAGAAGAATAGAGACTCTCCCACCCCCGCATCACACCCTCTCATCCGCACCCCTCGGAATTAAAAAAAGCGAGTTTTTCTTTCACACCGGCAACCGTCGCCCTCCCACGGCGGCTCCGAGTACTACCAGCCTCCTCAGTCACCACGAGGCCCTCCGACACGGGCGACAAATACTCCCGGAGACTCGGCGCTGCTCCCTCATAACACCCATCTTTGCCCATCCTCCTTCCACCTTCTTTTTCCCACTCCCTTTATGCAACTCCCTCGCTGTAAAATCCTGGCTCCACCCCTTTCTGCTTCTCCCCACCAAAGAGCCCTTTTTTCGCTCCTCACCCCAGACCCCTCTCATCTCCCTACCTCATCTCTCTCCTTCTCACACCTTCCCCTCGTTCCCTCACACTCCTCTGCTCCACGACTACAGGGTAGCTCGTTGAACGAACCAAAAAAACGTAGTAAGACTTTTCAAATTAACAAAACAAATGGTTATATTAGCTCGTGTTTTGCTTCCAGTATCCCTTGGTAAACTCCAAACTCGTTTTATTTTCGTAATGCGTTCCACTGTGTGTCCAAGAAGCTGCGGGGTAATAACATAAATATTATCTATAATTCGATTAGAAATGCGTGTATTTCGTCCTCTTCTTCGAATAAATTAAAGAATTAAACTCGACTGCTTCAATTTTTGAAAGGACTAGAATACAACAAAATATATTAGGACAATATTTGCCTGAAGGTCCAAGAATCATACTATTAATTTTGTTTTGAAAGATGATTATACTCTAGGCTGGCAATTACCTTTCCAAAATATGAAGGTAATTAAGCATTATGATTTCCCAGAACAAGGGATAAATTTGTTTGAAAGCTCTACATTTCAATTGAATTTAGGCTGCTATTGGCACATGCTAAAATAGTTTGCTCCCTCGTAATTTATCCATTTCATGAAAAATGTCAAAAATTAATGAAATCATTAATTTGATCAAGTAAAAACCACTTTTGAACCAGATGATATCAATATAGTGTCTAATGCGAATAATTAAAAGCGTGTTGGGTGTTCGGCCTTATCATTTTAAAATTTATTTAAGAATATCCAATTGAAAATATTAACATAACTAATGAGAGTAGTAATGAGTTACGTAAGCGATTAAATAATTTATATATCGCTATTGTAATGTTGACCTCCTATTTTTTTAATTAGGAGGCATTAATCCGCTATCCGTCTTCTTATCAAATGAGTATGTGTAAGGAAAAGTGATTGCCACTAGGCTACCTCTCGCCCTTCTTCCCACCACTGATCCCATTCTCCCTCCACAACTCCCCTCTTAATCTCCTCCACTTTCTCAGCTCTCCTCCTCACCCCAACACCTTCGCCTCCCCTCATCCCCTTCTCCAACACTTTTAACGATCATACATACGGTGTCTGCTGCCATCTAGGGAGCGGTTAAAAATGTAGATAACTCCCAGATGCTTTGCCGACGGCTCTTCGCGGTTCCGTTCCGCGCCCGCGCAGAGGTTTTTATCCCTCCTTTTTAACTTTCCCCTCTCTCCACCCCCGCACCAAGGGCTCCTTACCGCCCCTTTTATTTGCCAGTGTCGCCGCAACACTCCGCCTCTTCGCATACGGCCGACGACTGCTTTCCAGGAGTCAGTCTCGCTTCGAAGGCGGAGGAAGTTGCAATTGCGCTGGACCTCGACGTCGTTCCACGCTTCGGAACGTCTGCTCAAAACTATTCACGAAAGAGCGGAGTGATATCTTGTCTCCAGTAACTCATTCTTTTCCATCTGTTGTTTGAGGATTTAAACACAGGATTGTTCTAAAAGGCGCAGACGGAAATCATAATTTATTTTGTTTCAGAAAACAGTCGGAAGAAAAAATCGCATGGCGAAAATTATCTAATTTGCTCCGTATCTAACATGATTGATCATATATTAGACGTTTAATCTTGGAGCAATACAAATATATATTAAATACCTTTAAATGGGTCGTTAAAAATTACAATCAAATGCAAAATGCCTTAACGGAGGAATATTTTCATTAATCATTTAATATATTTTTAGCAGAAATATTTGTGAGAAAACTGATGTATAACTTTCGAGAAGAAAAATCAATCTCTTATCACGCAGGCAACAAAACAAAAAAAAAATACAGAAAAAATTGCGATAAGTTACAAAAATTATTAATAATTACAAATTAAAGACATTACAGGCATTAAATCATTAAAGAATCCATAGATGTAAAGGAAGAGGAAAGAATAATAAATCAGGGAACACAAGAAATAAGAAAGGGGGAGATTGGTATTGGTACATTATAGGTATTGGTATGGGATCTTTAATGGTAATTATCGATTATCGAGTAATTAGCTCAGTGAGAGATAATTTTGATTGATTGGTTAATTTCGAATAAAAAGATTTCTAATTCCACTCGTAAGATACAAATTCATATCGAAAAATAGTGGAAATTGTTTAGATTACAGTTGATCATACTCGACCATAATAAATCACGCATTTAAATACATTTAGAGATGGTAGGAAAATTTTTGTGTAGACTTTAACACGTGCACTGCGTATCACTCCACCGTTGGAGTGATAAATGTATTGGAAATGGAGGTATCCGCAGTGAATGTGTTAAACAGGAAAAAGATGATTAATTATATAATAAAATAATAATTTTAATGATAATAGTAGTAAAATTTATAAAAGTTAACAATTTAAGAAAGACCTTATCGANATGGAAGCTTTTGAAACAGTAAAATTTTCTAAAATGTTTTTCGTAACAATGTCCTATTATATATTAATTTGAATAGATATTTGTGAGGTTATTTCTTCCAAAGAAAAATTGCTGAAGCTATATTTTTACAATTTAAATGATTATTATACAGAAAGAAAATTTAACGATTTAGATTAGTTTTAATGGTTACCTCTAGAAAAAAATTTCTTCTTCTGCATTTTTCCAATTAATAATTATTGGAACATTTTTTCGCTAAGACTAATTATAGGAATTGCTTCCGTGGAACTAAAACATTTTTTTCCAATGATGATTACCTCACTGAGAATATCCCATCATAAAGGCGTATAACAAAAGTTTGAGGTACAATAACCAGAAAAAAATCAGGATGTTTTATTAAGTTCCAGCAGCACCCCTGGATCAATGCTTAACGGCGCTAAACGTGAAAAGGGGGGATTACCGGGAGCAAAACAAGTTGCCTCAAAATAAATGTAAAAGAAATAATATGCCTTGAAAGTCGACTTATAACCTATCTATCATCTTGTGTAACGAAGCGCGATTGGTTGAGGGGCGGAGCAAGATGGTATCGCTTAGCCTATCAGAGGTGAGATGGGGTAAGCGACGACACTCAAGGAAAGGGGTGGAGGCCAAAGTGGATGGTGGAGGAAGTGGAGTGGGAGGCGAAAAAAAGAGAAGCGAAGAAAAAAAAAAGAGACCGCAGAAGGCGAGCAGCAGCAGTGCCACGTGAGAAAAACCCGAATCACATTCGATGAATTGGAATTTAGGATCGTATGGACCTCCATTTGAATTAAATTCCTAGATTGTAAGAAATTATGCGTTTTCGACGGTTACCTAAGGTATATTGTCTGTATTTTAGGAAAATGACCAATTATTATCTGTTCAAGTAATAATTAACGTTAATAGATTAAATTTAAACCAAAATTATAATTTGATAAATGGTCTCCTGGGGATGTCGATCTATCAGTTGGGGAATTTGCCATCTAACAGCGATTTAATCTTCCTTCTGAAAACTTGACGTTCTAAAATTATACAAACAACACAACACAACGGGAGATAGTTGAGTTTCTTAAGACCAAACAAATTAATTCTGAGTCATGATGGATATTGAACCATTTTCGTATGGTTTTTAGAGTTATAAAATAATAAGCTCAAAATTTCGATAAGGAGAGCCTTGAATTTCGCATTAAATTAGTTGGTTGCGTATTTTATTTGAATGAACCCCAGGACGTAATAGTCTAAGAAGACATTTAAATCATATTAAATAGTGTTTCGACGGTAATTAAAACTATAGATAAAAACATATATTAATTTCTCAGAAGAGATTGAAAGAAAATTGCGTAGGAAACATAGCGTTTCGTTGTTTCATCGTCTCAAATTTAGCAGTAATAATAAGGAAATCCTTAATGTTTGTTTGTGCGAATTACGTACCTTCCTTTTTGGCACTTGAATATAGATGACATTTCCTAAGTCGATAAAAATACAGTTTCGTCGGCTCCACAATCTTAGTTTGAAGATTCGACCGTTAAAATTAACATTCTCCATCGAAACTGGATAAATCAAATCTACAATACTGATGAAGAAACGTAAGGAAAAGCAGCAAAACTTACCATTATTAATGATGAATTTATCTTCACTGGCAGTGACCAAACGACAGGATCCTGTAAATAATTATTTATCAAACCTTGTATTAAATATTCCATCGTCCAAATTGACATTTGTACTTAAGTGCGCTTCATAAAATATTTTTAATTTGCCTTTTAAATTTTGTAACGATCTAAATTTCACTATTAATCTGCATCACTGGTATTTATTACGCCAGAATATTCTTGTGAAATCAAGATTTGTGCATCTATAGCACGTAACTCATTTAAATATGATATTGCGATGTTTTTGATATTGTGTTGTTTGTCAATACTTAAAAGTAATGTTTGCTACATCTTCATTTAGCCTCGTCTCGCATATCCTTGAATCGTCTTCAATATTGTTACATTTATCGTTGATATAAGTTTCATCCATCTTCTCTACTGTTCATATTATGCTTCTCTAGAGTTGAACAGTTGTTAATTTATAAAATCTATCAACTTTCTTAGTCTCCTACAATGTATAAGTTCTGATTAACTGTCCCTTATTAAATTTGGTATAAATGATGCTTATTACTTATTACTGCCGCAGGTAAAATATTCCCAAAATTAAATCAAAGTGATATATTAATTTCTCACAAATAGCAAATTCGAATTATCACCAGCACTACTACTTGCGAAACATTATGCTTCATTTGTTACTTGGTGTTACTATTTTTACTCTTCCTTTCTATCCTTCCTAATATTGCTATATCTTAATTTCTAACTCCATATATTTGTCTACTTTATATTTCCTGATATATTCTTCATTGATTTTCAAGAGTTAGATAATTGAAATGGTGGCATCATCTGATGTGTATTTCCGCTTTCAAAAAGCTTTTATCTGCTTGTACAATCAACTACCTTTATCATCACTATTGTTATGAAAAATGAATCACTGTACATGTGAATATTTATGCATTACATACCAAATGAGAATCGAAACGAAAGAAGCCCAAGAAAAAGTACTGGAAAATTTTGAATATGGATTAACTCAATCTAACTATTAAAGGAGAAAATACTTTATGCATATAAAGGTGACAACGAGACCAATATACACCCATGGATGTTTCATTATTCAGCAGATATTTCTGAGATTTCCCCAAAGTTTTAATTAACATAAATGACACGAGAGGAATATAACAACAGTATTTTTTGTCAAAGTGAATAAACCTCTTTTCACACCGAAAAGATATTCTATCTAGAAAAAATTCACTGAAGAAACTTTAAAACATCATATAACGACATAAACTCAATTTCTTATTACGTTAAAACTTTATAAATGTATACATTAATGGAATGGTATGTGGTAATCATAATAATGTCACTCATAGTAATGAGGAACATCACACCCCAAGACAATGGAAGCTTTTGAAACAGTAAAATTTTCTAAAATGTTTTTCGTAACAATGTCCTATTATATATTAATTTGAATAGATATTTGTGAGGTTATTTCCTTTTCTAAAAGAAAACAAGAAAAATAGACTTCTTTCTGCATTTTTCATATACTTGTAGTTATAAAAAATCTCCCAAACTCCTACATTCAAACTTTTCAAAAAATTATTTTCATTTCAGTTTAATCTATATTTAAGCTTTGTTTTTCAGTATTACGAGTATTATCGAATTCAGGACATACAAAGTTCAAGACACAAAAATGCCAATCTCAGAATCTCTCTCTCCATTCTGTCTTTGAAAGAACACTTTATTCCATGTTCATATAATTTATCAACTGACTGCTATGAAGAAATATTTATTTCTTTGTACTTTGCCTTTGGCCAACCAATATATCTGTCGAGAGTAATGATAAAATGCGTTATCAATTAGAGCTTTGGACTTTGTTGAAATCATAATTCGATACGAATACTGGGAATTGAAGTTTTCCAGGTGGGGTAAAAACCATTAAAATAAACTCATTTACTATACTATGTCAATAAAAAGATCTAATTCAAGCATCATTAGTGCTTTTCTTAAAAGGCTGCTTCTATTAGTCTAAAAGGATATAATTTAGCCTATCAAATAAAAATAAAAGCATAATTTCAAACGATGAAGTTATTGGAGAATTATTTTGAGTGGAAATTTTTCTCAAATCGTGGGATTTAGAAAATCGGGAAAGAAACTTACCCAAAAATGAAAGAAAAAGGATTTGCCTTCTACATTAGTTTAACTAGAATATAATGTGTTGCCTATCTTTAAATTTAAAAGAGGTTATCTTTAAATTGAAAAATATTTTCATAATAAAAGTTGTTCATATTGTTGATAAACCATGGTAATTTTTAATAACATGAAACAATACAGCTTCATCAAAACCGTTGACTATTTGGGTAACATGAGAAACTATGAGTAATTTTCGAAAGAAGCAACTGTGCGAATCAAACTGGAAATTAATCATATTAGTCCAACTGGTATCGGTAGTGGTGGAAATTTGACAGTTTCAAAGCATTTGAAGGGTCCGATATTTACAAGTTACCGTTAGGTGGAACTTCTATGGCTGATAATCTTAATTATTTGTAGCTTACTGAACTTGTGTTTCTTAATGTAATCTCCTTCCAAACGCTACTCTTCAATTACGGAATCCGCAACAACTTTATCTTGACGACGTCTTTAATGCTACCTTATCGAAGTAGAACATTTTTAGCTATCATTCGATTACTCGATTATTTTATTCTACCGTGGACTAATGTTTTATTATCTGCCACTTTATCCAATAAGTCCATTATCAACTTTCCGCAATACACGTTTCATTTAAAAGCAACCAAATCATCACGAGGTCGAAGCAATTAAAAAAAGAATCGACTTCATACAGAACGGGAGTGAAGTGTTTAGAAACCCTCGACAAATTAATGCAGTAGTCTAGTACATTGATTATAACTGAGTATTTTCAGATTAAAGTCGTAATTTCGCTAATGGATACGATTTGTTTTACAAAATCTTATCGCTACCTGAATTTCTTTTTATATTTATATCTTATCGTAAGAGAAGAATCCGTGATAAAAGACTGGTAAATACTAATCTAAGACGTTACCCTTACGAACTTTACCTTTTTACTGCGAAAGTTACATTACGCATTGAAAATGATTTTCATTGTCTCCTTGGGTATATATTATGAGCTTAATTAATAATGTACGCATACAATTTTCCAACAATGTATACAAATAATTTGTCCTAAGTATTTTACATTGTTAATTATTAAGAAATACTTGCAACCACAAAATAAGCCGCAATTTAATTCCTAATTAACTTAATAATGGAGTGTTCTCAAGAATATTATATTATATTATATTATATATAGAATTCCCTAAAGGTNAATATTTAATTGAAATATAATTTCTTTTGACCGAATTAGATTGAAAGATTGAAAAACAAATTTCTTTTTCAAAAATTGCTAAAACGTTTCAAATTACAAATTAGATTGAATTAATTTTAAGATTTAACATCAAGGGAACAGTTTAATATACACACTGCCGACAGCCTCTTCCTCCATTACATGATTAAACGAAACGAATTTTACCAATCGATTTACGATGTTTATTACCAGAACATTTTCGTTTTCATGTATTGTAGCCAAATATGACATTTTCTTTTGCTCATTATTGAAATCGTTAAGCGTTAAGTTAATTACATTTTAAATCTATTAGCTATAGTTTCTCCTCATCAATTATTTAAAAAGCGAAATCTGAATGCGGATTTAGCACTGTTGAGTTCAATCATTGGAGGCCTTCTTCTCCGCATATCACTTCATAGCTTAATATATGCACTGCACCCCGTTCAAAAAAGTCGCAATTGCGATATTCTTTCCTCGAAAGCTAATTTAAAACTTATATTATCATTTTATGTTATTTATAGATTACTCCTATGCCATTCCTTCGACTTTTCAGCGCACCTTAAGATTTACTTTATCTTATTTTTGAGATTGTTGTAATTTCACATTGATCAGACCTTTCTTGTTTCCATTGACGATAATATTATTCATTCCCTCCTTAAAAGGACTAAACGTTGTCCACGCTCCTATTTGAAAATAAATAAATAAAATGCTAATGTATAAACGATAGTGCAATTCATTAATTTCGTCACTTCTGCATTAAAATCCGTTATTCGCCTGTAGCCATTAGTTCCGCCCCATGAACTCCCATAAGGCAACATTCAATGTTCTCGCGGATGACTCGTAGAATCTTTATTCAAACGGAACGTAAAGAAATTTCGATGAAATATTGCCTTCCATTTTTTCACCAGCTCCCACGGACGAATTCCTCAACAAAGAATCAGAGTAAGAAGTGGAGGCATTTCAAAGAGAGTCCGAATCTAGTTCTGCATTGAAGGGAATCGCAAAAGTCTGATACAAAGAGAGAAAGAAAAGCGGTTCTAAAATGTTTTGTCGACGAGGGAGGGGAATATAAGTCCTTGCCGAAGTTAAACATTCCCTCTTCTCCGTGAGCCATATATCTCGACCGCTCAAAACTCGCGCTCCACAGACACCCATAGAAATGGGAATACAATATTGTACTAGGGACCAGATGATAAATAGAGCGGAGAGACGTGCGAGATTCCAGCGGAATGCATAGCGATGAATCGCAAATAAAACGCACATATAAATATAAAAGGAAACGAGAATAACCTGCATTTTTGGGAACCTCTGCCTCCATACCTTTCGTTAGAGAAAACGTAAATAAAAAGGAGGGAAAAAAGAACCCCACTTTGATAGGGGGTAAAAGCGAGGGGAAATATAGTTGGCGGAGGGAAACAGAAATGGTTCACGCGAAGAATAATAACGAAGAGAACGATGACGAAGAGGAAAAAAGGAACCTCTAAACACAATGCGTTAGTCCACGGCGTGAGTTCCATGTCCGCCAAAAAAGGGGTTTAGCCGGACCGATTGTTTGTGTTGATCCCTACGTGTTTTCGGTGTGACTCGCGCCGACCGGAGAAGGGAAAATGTAGAGGAGAGAGTGGGATATAAAGTTTAGGTAAGGGATTGTGGGCAAGGAAGGGATTTGTGGAGGGAGTAAAAGGACACGTCCGGTGTAAAAGGGGAGAGAGAGGATGGGTAGAAAGGAGAGAAAAAGATGGAGAAAGAGAGAGAAGGGACAAGAAGAGTGGCAAATGGGTAAAGGAGAAAGATGCCGATTCTCGCCGCGGGGGACTGCCGACTGACTTGACCGTGGCGATCGGGGTGCCGAGAGGAAGGAAACCTCGAGGAGGGAAGCATTTTTCCGACCGGCGAACGAGGCGTCGTCGACGGCGAACCTTTTCCCTTCACTCTCGGAAAAAGGAGTTAGATAAGCATGGGTCTCCAAGCTATCACAAGATGATGACTTTCAATCAAATTATTTTGACGAGTTTGAAAAATGTTGGCGCATTCACTAACTTTCTTGTATAATATAATAACCTCTTGAAAATTTACAGCGCTAAATATTTCACGCAAAAGTAGCCGTAAGAGCTGTCATTTAGAAATGTCATGACAAGTTCGCGCAACAAATATTATGGACAGCGTTGAAACTGCAAATTTTAGCCCCAAGGAACGATTTCCCGAAAAATGGCGCAGTGAAAATTGAGATTCTCTCGCGTTCGAAGCGTTAAAGAACGATTTCACGCGTCATGAAACCGTGCGAGATTTAAAGTCGCGCCGAAGAGATCGTGAAGATTCGGCACTTGGGGGCGTAGCGAGTCGAGTAGGAAGCGTAGCGCAGGGAGGGAAGATCGAGTGAATTAAAAGGAGCCACCGCGTGAGTCAGCTTCGGAAAACTGCTTAAGCTTTCAAATCTTGTCTCGCAGCCCGAGTTACTGGAGAAGAATCGCCTCAGATCGACTCGTCGCATGCGCTCAATCGGAGGAAAACGTCTTTTTAAATCCCGAAGACCCCCGAATTCGTGTCTTCCGTCGCGCGGTTAAAATAAAAAACAATATTCTGACAGCTCGTGAGGAAAATAAAGCTGCAATGTTCAGTTCAAGACAGAGTGATACGATTGAATATGGGTCTCCAGATGAAGGACACCCTCAATAATAGACTAAAATTAGAGGGATGACCATCCAAAGAAAGAAACATTGTACGTATTCAAGGCTATTATTGATAGCCACTTTGATAAAATTAACGATAACAGAATACACAGATGAGAGATTCCTTCTCCACCAAAGTGTTCAGTCTGCATGAAAACTCAACAGATCTCTAAATTTTTAAAATTACGTATTATTCATCCATCGTGGCCTCGAGGTCTCTCGAGGTAAAATCAATGCTCTTCAATTACATTGAGAATAAAGAAATCAATCATAGATGCATTGACTGCTCTCCAGGTAGTATCCCTAGGAATAGAATTAAGTATCTAGCCTTTGCAATTTGCTCCAATTAAGATCACTGAGACATGGATTAATAAATTTCGAGATGCAAGAAATTTTCCTTGTGAATTATTTTCCACAGTAAATAGTAATCCGAAGAGAAAATAGTCGTGAATCTCACTGCTTGAATTTGCGAAAAACGGAGGAAATAAATACCTACACCGCCCCCATTTTTTCCTTGTCAGACGCCACCCTAACTCCCTCAACAGTACTTCGGGGTCTCTGGTTACTTCTTTTCGCGCCTGCGGCTCCGTACAGCACGAATGAACCCCATCCTCCCCCAGTGCGTGCACGCGTTATTAAGCGAGAGAGGTGCGTGAGTAGTGAGAGAGGGGCGAGAGGAAAACATAACACGATCGCACACAGTCACACTTGGCCGTGGAGATGGCGTTGGGGTGGCAGGAGAGCAAAGAATAGGAGGCGGAGCGAAGGGGGAGGAGCGGGAGGAGGCGGCGACGAAGGCAACTCGTCACGGCCCGGCACCTCTCCCTCCCCTCCTCAATATACGTACGGCTACGACTACAGAAACGAAGAGAGAAGGGGGTGAGAAGGTGAGAGGGGGGAGAGGTGTTGCCCCGTCGTCAGGGAGGGGGAAAAGGAGTAGGGAGAACAGAAGAGAGACTTCTGAAGTCCCCTACGGGAGGGCGAGGTTATAGCCTGCGGGCACAAAGTGCTAAGAAGCGAGTTCCGTGTGTGTGTGGCAGTTCGGAGAGAAGGACTCTCTTCTGCCCGACGGAAAAGCGACGATTCCGCGAGGAAATAAGCGCGAGAAGCGCTCTTTGGCCGTACGAGGAAAATTTCTCTATCTCCCGAATGTAAGGAAGAATATCTCCCTCTCAGAAGGCGAGAGAAATTTTCTCGACGCCGCAGACATCTGGCGGTTGGCGAGGGAATCAAGGCGAAAAAAATCCCCGAAGGACAGGACGTGTCGGGAAGAAGAGGTGACATATACGCTCGAGAAGGCGTGTATCTCACGGGAGAGAGAGGGAGCGCGAAAGGGCAAGGGTTGAGCGGGGTGAGAAATTAAAAGAAAGAGAGGGGTTTGAAAATCCCTTCGCGATCCCCCACGCAAGCACGGAAGCGCGTAGCCACTCAGGGAACTTGCGCGGTGCAAAAATTCTCGCCCTTTCCCCTCCCACGCCTCCTCCTCCGCGGACCTCTCCCCCTCCCAATTCGTCCACCCCCTCGAGCTACGGAGGAGGATCCGAAGCAAGACGTCAGGAGTGAAGCGACGCAAGCGTCGGCAGGAAAAATTTCCAGCGCCCCTTCGTCTTGGAGAGGGGAAGCGGGAAAAGAGTGGGGATAGAGCGCAATTTTTCTCGCGCCTCTCTCCGTACTACACTCGTCGTCTCCCGACCGATGCCTCCGCTTCCCCTTCTAAAGCGCCATCCACTCCGAGGTTACGACGCGCACCGACTCCCTCTCGCCAAGTGCCGCCGCCGCCACCAATACCCATCAGCCATCGCGTCCTCTAGCCGCCGCTCGGGGTCCAAAAGGAGGAGGGATTGTGTTGGTGTGTGTGAGAGTGGGAAGAGGGAGACTTCGGGTGGCGAGTACACGTGCCTGATTTTTACTCCGGCCGAGCGGGTTTGTCAGTAGGAGTGGAGAAGTCGGAGAGGAAAAACTGTCTTCGGACGTGTGCGCGGGAGACGGACGCCGTCGTGTTTTTCTTCGAGTGCGCCAAGGAGAAAAAAAAGAGAAACTGTTTGTGCGTGTGATTGTCCAGAAGACTCGGGAGGAACTTTCTTCAGGCCGCGAGAAAACCGTAGGACACTACTGACCATCAATACTTCACGTTTCTACGAAAGCCCAAAAAACAATACACTGCCGTTATTTATCCTGTTTGGCGCTCGAATGAGATAGTGGCCGTGGTGCGGTTCTGTATCGTGGACGTGGCGAGTTGAGCGGAAGGAAGAAGCGGCGTGTGCGTTTTGACAGAAGGGGTGTGAGAGAGAGAGAGAGGATTGATCGTGTGTGTGTGCGCGCCTCGTGTGTGTCGGTGTGTGTGTGCGAGGGAAAAGGCGCCGTGTTCGAGGGGGGGACTAACTGAGCCACGGACTACGCAAGCCCGGTAGGTGAGGAGGGTTGGGAGCATCGGCGGAAAAAAAGCAAGGAAAAACCCCCTCCGCCCACCTTAGGATCTCCATTCGCTCTCCGCTGTTTTTTCGGAAGAGGAGAGCGTGGAAGGGAGGTTTTTGAAAAGCCCTTCTTTTGCCGTCCGTGTGTACGAACGACTCCTCCGCTTAAAAAACCACTCCTTTCCGCTCTCTCTTAGAAGAACTTTTCATAAACGCCCCCGACGCTGTAAACTCGGCCGTCAAATATTACATCGTGCGTCCACAGCGTGTGCCGTGAAGGTTTCTCGCTTTTTTCGGCGAAAAGAAGAACTGCCCTTTAACGACTTGAGAGGTGAACGAAGATGCTTTTTTTCGCCCATCGATAACGGCTTCCGAGAGAAAGAGGTTCTTCGATAATCATCGGCTGGGAGACGAGAGGGAAGCAGTTTTCTCGAAAGTTGGATCCGAGACATGATCTTGGGCGGATCGAAGAGCCGTTTGTTGTTTCACGGTGTGCACGAACAGTGTAATTAAAGGACGAAACTATCCAGTATCCGAGCAGGACTGTCTTTTTTCTAGTCCCAAGGACGGTTGTGCGAGACGCACTCAACTATTTCCCGAAGCCTTCGACAAATCTGCGATGACGTGGCTGTCCAACGAGGGATCGGAAACGTCTTAGAAGAAAATCGCTGAAACGAACGTGAGTTGTCTTGTAATATCCATACACCTACACATCAGTCACGAATCCAAATTTAATCGCTGTCACAATTTGCCTCATTTTAACATTGCCCAACATAGAGCGCATCGCGAGAAATCTTGCAAAACGAGAAACTCGACTTCTTTTCTTTCACATCTTGTCGCGACTTCTCCGATTTCTATTCGTGAAACGTGCGGGAGAGGGCGTGGTTAAGAAAATAACAGTCGTTGCAATTGTCCCAAGATGTCGAAAAACTTCCTCGGCAGATTATCTCTTCATCGTCCCTTTTTCTTTCTTTTATGACTCGACTCATATTCATTGCTTCTCTCGTCTCACATTTCGAATTAAATAGTGCACAAAGAGGAGAGAAAGGTGTAGCGAGTTGATGTTGACGATGGAACAGAGATTGGAGCGGGAAGGGGGAGTCCGAAAAGTGAGGGTAGTGGGGTGACATCACGTTTAGTGAGAGTGTGGGAGGGACGTGATGCGAGGGAGGAGGGGAATGGTGATGAGGCCGTGTGTGTGTGTCCGTCTTCCGAAGTGGGATGGGTGGCTTCGCATTTTGCACTACAGTGTGGAAAGGGCTGATAAACATAGGAGAATCGTGATTACGCAACACCCGCCCATCCCCCCGTCCCCCATCCCGAATACACTGGGCTGAACATCCCCCTCCACCAACCCCTTTCCTCCATAATCACCGATTCCTTCCTTTCACCCCTTTCCATCAACCCTTCACCCGTGAATCAACCCCCTCACCATTGTATAATTATCGAAACCTCTGACGGAATCGCGACACGTACCGAACACCGGTCTCTCTCTCGCTTTTCGGTAGCGATTGAACAATTGAGGATGTTTGTACAGTTCGTTCCTGACCCAAAAAAATGTTGGGGAAGTGGGTCGGGGAATGAAATGGGAGGAAAACGCGAACGGTGATGTAAACATGTGTATGAGAGAGCACGGAGGATGACGGTGTCCGTCAAGCGGCCAACGGATGGGGACTTTGGCGGCCGAGCGCTGGCCGATACACCGGCCTGTGAAGCCGGGAGAACTTGTCGAGCCGACTCCGCTTCGAAGGAATATTACCCATGCGAGAACAGCTGACGGGGAAGTCATAATTCTGGGGGAATAGGACGAAACGCCTTTCATTTGTTTGACGAAATGTACTGCGATTTTTCGCTAAAATTTGCTAAACCAAGAGTGTTTTAACATAGTAAAATAAGGAGTACTTCCTTTTCTAACAAATGAAAAATTTTCCATTTAATGACTCCAACGTAATAATAATATTTTCGTGACAACTGGATGGAGATTTAGCGCTAGAAGAAGTAATTTTTCAGTCACAGCTGCGATCTTCATGCGTTGAAATTTAGTTCTTTCCATTGCTTACGGTTACCATGGTACCTCCTCCGCATAGTATGCACAAATTCCCACTTCGTTATCTTCTAAACAGCGTACCTTAATCTTCCACATGAAAGAATTCTAAAGACTTCTTTGAAATGCATTTCATAAGTAGCGCAATTGAATCCTTAGAAGGTTATGGAGAGGCTGAGTACTTTTATGTAGCAACATTCCGTTGCAAAAATTTTGTTTGCCAAGTTGAGAAACCCCCACGGATAAGAGGGAAGGATCACGATAGAGGGAATAACACGCGAACTGCCTTCTAGGTAAACAATTAGATAACACGGCAGGAGCGATTCGAAAGTCTAGTGACATCTTCAAGACCTATTCCTACGACATTCCAAAAATCTGCCGAATTTGCCGCAAAACACATCTCCCACTCTCCTCCTCGACAAACTCCTTCCTCAAGCTCTCACTCAACGCTCCGAGATCTCCCTTCCCCCATTACCCTTACATGTAGATCCCTCTTTCCTCCTCCTCACTATCAACGACTCCGCCCTCCCATTTCACCCCTCCGGGGCGGCCCCGCCTACACCATCTCTCCCCTCCACCCCCATGCACCCCTCCCACTCTTAACCCCCTTCACACTACTTGAACTCCGCCCTCCCCCACCTTCCCTTCCCGACACCCCTGCGAATCTGTGGAAAAGTGTCGGGTCGTAAGGGAAACCACTGACTCCTCTGGGGGTGGCGTGTAAACCACGGGTCAAGACGGCGATAGAAGGGTGGGTGAGGTCGCCAGGGATGGGGTATCCGTGAGGCAGAAGGGGTTAGCGAGGAGGGGAGGGACGTTCGCGGGGGGTCCTACGCCTTGGGGAAGGGTGTCCAAGAAAAGGAGATAGGCTTTTACGCGTGTTCGTTTTCGTGAGGGAGAATTATAATTCTTCCCCCGAAGAATCCGGACGTCTTCGGAGGTTTAGCTCGGGGTTGGGTGGGAGCGCCAGTCTTATTTAGACGCTTCCGAATGGATTTTGTAGGCGGCGGTCTTGGTGCTACTTTGCTAGTGTGTTGATCGGAGGAATTAGATGGGAGGAGTGTGGCTTAGTGGTTCTCGGGATTCCCTCGGTTAATTTGTTCCTTCGCATTGCCCGGAGGCGTTGCCGCCGAGGAGGTGCGGGGTGTTTTCGGTGGGTTTCCGCGGTGGTGTCCCTGTTGATGGGGGAGTTACGGGTGTTGAATTGGAGGTGATTTCTGCTCGCTGCCTTATCTACGGCAAGACATTTTCTGCTCCCGTTACTTATAAAAGCTCGCCAGAGCTGGAGGCCTACCAGAGAGGAAGTGACGCCCATTATTGCCATCCCTATCACGGACGTGACGTCATATCACGTCCAAAGCTTGTTCCGGTGAGTTTCCGAAGGTGATTCCTTCTTTTTCAAATCATCGATTACACAAGCTGATTTACATTCATTAACGGAAAGCGTATAAAGGGTGAATTAGCGTACGGGATTATAATATCCTTCCTTCTGGCCGTATAAGTTTCCATGGGGAAATTTTCCTGTTCATTTCATTAACTTTTGACACAACAGTTTAAAGGAACTATTACGGAGCTTTACGACATTAAGTAAGATTTTTAATCTTGTAACACATTTAATGGGCAAATTTTTGCAAAGTAAATCTTTAGAATTACGGTTTCGAATCACTGTATATCATCATGAATCATTAATTGCTGTTCACAGAAACAGTACGATAAAATAGTTGGATTTTGGGAGCTTAATTTCAATATTTTTCGCTGAGAATTTCATTATGATAAGTATTGGAATATTTTCTAAATTATTCTGGAAGATCTATGGTAGTTGACTGTAAATCAAGAGTTGGCATTTTTACGATGCACGTAATTTGAGGTATTTTGTAATAGGAATCTGCATCAACTTGGACGAGCGGTAGATAATTGTGCATCAGATTGCGTATGCGAACTATCTCGATTGTTTTAGTTACCACATTGCCATTACATGTCTGTAAGCCATCGGTTCCTGAGTGCACATTCTCCTCAATGCAATGACCATTAAAAATTATTCTCTCGCGAATGGGAAGTGATAAAGGGCCGCACATTACATCCATCCGATGCCTTTACACCAGGACTCGCCCCCTTAGGATCGCTTCCGGGTTTAAAAAAGCATCCTCCGGGACGCGACGACGACACTTCGGAAATCCCCCATTCCATATCAGAACTGTTAACCCGTTAAGGCGGAGGGACAATGGACGAACTCTTCCCGGTAAAGAGTGTCAGTACGACTGCCGGGAATGTATCCGGATAGGGTCTGGCGCGTGGGAGGAAGGTTCGAAGCGAGGAGTTCTCGTCGCACGCACTTATGCTTAGTTAGGAGGTGCGTCACAAGCCATGCGCACGTAGCACCTATCCCTTTCGCGGGTGCGTGCAAATTTCACCCGTCATTAAAACACTCCTGCTGTTGGATCTGCCCTGGTACGTAATGTGACAAGTTGTTGGGGGCAACTCACTGCCTTGCTAGGGGAAATCAATTACTTTTCTACATCACTAAGTTGAAGCTCCTTTACCTACATTCTGCCAACTTTTAAAGCACTTCCTCCGCCAATTACTGTTACCTTCATGATACTGCTCATCCAGGCTGAACGCTGTTAAATTGTAGGAATCTGATATGCAGATATTTTGCTGCTTCTTCTGGTTGGCCTCATATCTTTGATGTGGGGGGACCTTGGTGACTTGCCATCCTTGCGGGATTCTAAGTCTCTTCTCTTTATCCTTCTTCTCTATACTTGATGTGGCCCATGTCACAGAATGCTAACTCATTCTGCGACGTTAATTATTAGATAGATATTTTGCTCTCTTCTATGCCATATTTAACTTAGGGAACTGAATTTTCAACTTTCTTAGCGAGGATAAACTCAGTCGTCTTCTTTTCAAGTTAGTAAAAGTTCTTTCTAAGAAACTTACGGAGTCAACAAAATGATTGTATGACATATAAAAGCCCAATACACAGATATATCATGATAAATTATGAGGATTTAAGGATGAGAAAAGGCTATCCTTATCGAATCTAATCTCGTGGTTATAAGAGAGTAACGCTGAGGCAAGGCGTTGAATTAAGATCACTTTATTTATGCCAAAATTGATGGGAAAGGTTAAGAGGTTTACATGGGCCAAGCTTGCCAATCTCGCAGTTATTTATGATTAGTAACATTATTTATAAAGAATCCACTCTTATGATACAAAATAAACACAGAAATTATCTTATGGATGAACAGTAACCAAGGTTCTCGTTCTAAATTGTTATTCCAAAATCATTCGTATAAAAGTATTCCATCGTAATATTATAGTCTCTGGGTTATTTAAAAATGATATGGTAATGTGATAAGAAGTAAACGTATCACTTTCCATACATTTCTTATCACTCCTGATGAAAGCAGCTAACGTGAAACCATCAGCCATTAGCGGCTCTTCTTCTACTGAAACCCACAAGTCGTTTTTAGAAACTTGCGACAGATATAAATTTTAGAAACTATATCAAGACGACCTTAGTGTGCATCCTTCGTCATAAAGTAAGCTTTCTTCTTTCTGTCGGAAGTTGTGCCAGGTCTGACACGGTACCTCCCTCTTCTCCTGCGTTCCCATATGCAACTTATTAAGCTCCATTTCCATGGGAGCATGTGCATCACGCAATGACTCTCTGTGCACACCACATACTATATTCAATGATTCTCTCTCTAGAAATTACTCCTTCTCACTTGCACACACGCACGCGATTGCAAGAATTGGCACGCATTCCCAGCATTCTTTTTCAACCCCCCATTGGAGATTTTTTCCTTTATAACAATATGAGCGCTCTCTCTTTCCGTTTCTGGGAACGCCTTCCCCATTCCATTTTCGTGTCCAAACTCCACTTGCAGGAAAGGGAAGAAAAGAGATTGAGAGAAAAGACGCATCTTTTGAATTCCTCGCTCACTTCCCCGATGTGCCTTGCGGGTTTTACACGGGGAAGCGTCACGAACAAATGGCGGAAATGCTCGGCTGGGTGAAGGGAAATATAGCGGTGTGTGTGTGCGGGTCTTGTGTTGATCGGATGAAGGTAGTAGAGAGTGGTGATGGTGGGGAGGAAGGAGCGGCGAATAAGGTATGCAGGCCAATTAGAGAAGAAGGGAATGCCATCGAAATGAGATTGCATCAAGGAAGTTCCCACCTCGGGGACTGTATGACTCGGTCAATGTAATGTTTCCGCTATATATTTATTTATAATCGCCCCTGCGATCCTATATTCTTATTGTTCATTCCAGAGATGAGACAGCGATTTCTCTAATTTCGAAACCGACATCGTGTAATTCTTACTCTAAGTAGTAGCAATGTGAAACTCGGGTGAAAACTGAATCGGTAATGTTTTCATTGTAGACACTGTATAGCACACTAACCATTTGATACTACGGACAAGCGACCTATGCTAGCAATTATTTGGTGAACAAAACGTATGACACAATTCCAAAATCAAATATTACATTATGAAGTGAACTGTTTTATTCTGCGTGGAAAACTCTATAATCTGAAGTAATCTTGGCAGGGAGAACCTCCTGGATGATGAAATCTAATGTTGCGGTTCTTTGCAGCTAGAACAAAGAAAGGAGCCCTTATCTTTTTCATCAATTTTGGCGCAAAAGCTGGAACTTCTTCAAAGCAAATAGTGGAGAAAATTCTAAAGATAAAATCTGTTAGGTTTCTTATTTGTACCCTCTATATAGGTTGGGGAGCGAAAATAAGCAAATTTCCAAATAGCTATGTAGGAATAAAATCACTTTGCAAAAATTCCACAAATATTTCATAAACATCGATTGGTTTCGACTAATAAATAATCATCATCAGGTTATTTATTTGTCGAAACCGGTCGATGTTTGTGAAATATACATTTGTGGAATTTTTACTAAGTCTTTTCATTCCCTATTATGGAATTCCACATAGTGAAGGCTACCACCACTGATCAACAAATTTCCAAAGAACGGTCCCCAGGAAATTATATGGAATATCAGTAAACCAGTATCCTCTTGCGTATCCACGAATTGACTGGGCTTAATTAAAAAAAATTATTTCCAACCTTCAAAATATTCCTTTATTCGGTAAAACTTTATCTTACGGCGAATGCAATGTCTCCTACATGACCAGAACTTAGAACATGTGAGTGATACTCGTAGCCGTCTCATCGATTCCTTAGCTGCAGTATTCAGCATAGTTTTTTCATGTCTTTAATTTGTTCTATTATGGTAGAAAGATTATTTCCATGAACAGGAAGTGTCAAGAGTATGAAATGTTTGCATCAGTCGCGCTGAACATGAGACTTCATTTACATATCTTCTGAGTGGATAAGAGAAATAATTCAAATTTTCCTTCAACAAATCATTGTCTTTACTGCCTTAAAAACAACTGTCTGAGATATCAATTTCAATTTTGTAGAAGGCTACAGTGGTAATGCATAATTATGGCATGTATACTACAAGAGCGTCTACTTTACCAAGTTTTAGTAATGCATCATTCTACTAATTCATTATTAAAACGGCAATCGTTATTTCGGCGTGAGAGATTTATAATGTCTGTCGTAATCACTTATTAATAAGTACAGCATCATAATACTGCTATAGAAGTAAATGATTTTAATCCAAAATAGTTTTATCGATGAAATTATTCTACCTCCGTTTAGTGTAAATGGTCAAAGCTCGCTAAATTAATTATTGAACTGCCTGTAATTAAAATAAAATATAAAAATTGATTCTCGGGTTTGAATGCCCAAGTATAGTGGCTGCATGAGAAATTGGATTCATGATTTTAATTCCAATTACAAAGTTACAATTTTTTTCGGTTCAATTCAAATAATTCAGGTTTGTTGTGAAATTTAAATGGTTTATTGTAAGAATTTGAAATCATTCGCCGTCTTTTAATTCACGTTTAAGTTGGAATGGATAGTAAGCGAGGATTAACTGTAAGAGCATTTCATTTACGACACAACACAAAATTGCTTAAAACATGGCAACATGAAGTTAAATTTCCTTTATCCAAAAGCAGGTTTTCTTATATAACAGCGGTATTGCAAAGTTTCTCTCAATTATCCTTAACAAGTGCGGAGAATTTTTATAAATAATACTATCGTAAATGGCAATCTTATCCGAGGCAATATAGAGAACGCGATTTTATCATAAAATAACCATATATATTCGTTTGAGATTACTTTCGCTATTCGGCCTCTGCAACACCACTGGAATTAATTTCCACCTACGGAAATATTCTACTCATTCTTCCCATTCCCTGAAATTATGATGGAATCGTTATTACCGAAAATAGATATAAAACTCTTTACCTTTAGAAGGCCAGCTCTAAAATTGTGCAAAATTACGGGAATAATATTAAATATCTTGTCATACCCTGGAAGGCCATGATACTTTTTTCAAATAACATACAATAAGGACATATTACAACATTCTACAGATGGAGGTTGCTATGAATAAAATATCCTTTTGAATTCATTTTTGAGCTGTAATAAATATGCTTTCACAATTGCTTGTTCTTTAGATACCCTAAGCGATGAAACATTGCTTCTGAGTTATAATGTAGAGAGTAGTAGTAGTATTGTCAAAAGCGCTTCGACTGCTTTAGTCATTTCGCACGTAGGCCCCCACCAGGAATCGAATCCGGGCCCGCTTTCACCGAAGAGAACGCATTGCCCACTTGGCTATCTGGGAGCTCAAATGTAGAGAGGTTGACCATTCTATTTTGATGTAAGTTATTCGTGCTAATAAGAGTAATAACACCGAGTTGAAATAGCTACATTCTAATGCCGATCAAGGAGAACTGTTTGATAGAAAAGACTAGAAATGCAAAGCTAGAGATAAGCTGATATGTTTATATTTTAATAATTTTTAGTAATGCATCGTTCTACCAATTCATTATTTGAACGGCTATCGTTACTTCGGCCTGAGAAATTTGTGTCTGTCGTAATCACTT
Source organism: Ladona fulva (assembly GCA_000376725.2). NCBI lineage: Eukaryota > Metazoa > Arthropoda > Insecta > Odonata > Libellulidae > Ladona > Ladona fulva. The sequence goes on from KZ308168.1 coordinate 854,957, forward strand.
TTTAATAAGTACAGCATCATAATATCGCTATAGAAGTAAATGATTTTAATCCAAAATATTGACTTATTGATGAAATTATTCTACCTCCGTTTAGTGTAAATGGTCAAAGCTCGCTAAATTAACTACTGAACTGCCTTTAATTAAAATAAAATATGAAAATTGATTCTCGGTGTATGATGGATATATGCGGTATGGCATGATTTGCGGTGACTCTTTGCTATTCGCTTTCCTTTCTGATTTACGAACATCTTGTGTAAGATCACCTGCCTTAGGCAGCAATGCAACTTAAATAAAACTGGTATGAAAGAGATATAAGCATTTTCCGATTCTTAATCTTGTAAACAATGAATTATGTTATTAAATATGTGTGAAATGTCAAATGTATGTTTTGAGATATCCCAAGTTATGCATGTCTTACTGTCATATTAGAAGTATATCCATGAGAAAAAGTAGGAGTTAATTTAAATAATTTAAAAATAAAATAAGACGTGTTAGAAATCCACGGACATTTGGAAGTGAAACATTTTAGTGCTGTTGGAAACGTTGCGGAACTCTTCAATTGTTAGATAATGCAACAGTGTTGTGTGTCTGCAAAATTTATTTACGCATACTAAGAATAAACAGATTTATGGATAAATCTAGAGAAAGATTAATTAATCACAGAGCAAAATTTCATTTCTTCCGAAGAGAGGTCCGCCTTATATATTGTGAATGATGGTTACCGTTTTTAGTATCACAAGATAGGAACATTACGTTTGAACAAGTACCGGTCGAAAATAATTTACAAAACAATTCTTTAGCGAGCATCAACCAAAATCTTACATCCGAAAAATGTTATTGTCATATTTGTCGAGAAGAGAAAAACTCCGCCATCTAAATCTGAAATAAAGATTCCTCTCGATTCACAAACAACCCACGTCTCAGGCGTGCGACATTCACCTCCAGAATTGACATTTATCACGCCGTTAGCGACCATCTCCATCGGGTTCCTCAACGATTAGATCTCGGGACCCGTCAGTCCAACGGACGTCGGACGCTTCTTTATTGCCTTCCAGTTCCGTCTCGACCTCAGCGCGGCTACGCAGTCGCTCCGTCCGATTCGTCAACCCAACCCTCGGACGTGCCGAAGCCATCGCACGCTCCCGCCGCTCTTCCCCACATGGACACGGCGACCCGACGGCGCTCAACTTCTTGTTCGCAATAGACGCAGACGTCTGCTTCCCTCCCACGGAAATCTTTTCGATCGCGCAGTCTCTCATAAGAGCACATTTCAACTCGAGTTTTTTGCGGAGAGCGGGCAGTCCTATCGGCCGGCGGAGGAGGACGTCGGGTGCCCGCCGAAGTTGAGGCACGCACTCGGCGCGTGTGTTTAAGGAATGAGGGAATGGTCAGAGGCGAGCGTGACGCGAATGCGTGTCCGTCTTTCTTGCATAGGAAGAAAAGGAGAGAGAGGAAGGCGGTGAAAAAAGAGACGTCTTCCTTCCGACATCCGCGGAATGAGTTGGACGAACTACGGTCGAAGGGCTGTTGAGTGTCTGAGGTGCCCGCACATCGTGGGTGGGTTGAGAGAGAGAGGTTCGATCAAATTGGTAGGGGCTAACGTCCATTTTATGATGGGCCTATCCAATTCTGGAACCGGGTTGTAAAAATGGCATGCAAATGGCGGGAATTGGGAGGCTGATTGTTTCCGAGCTAGGGCCGCTGGAATGTATTTGGAGGAGTGAATATAAGACTCACTACCGGAGAAAAAGAAAAAAAATACTAATTAATTGGTATAAGTTGAATTTTTTTATTTATTGAGATCATAGTGATGAAGTAATGGTGTAATAGGTATAGAATAATAAGTTTACTGAATTAAGACTAAATATGAGGTCGCGTAAAGAATTTTTCTGACTTTTTCATTCACTATACTTCCAAACTCATTTCATGATTTTGAATCCATATTTATTTATCAAAACTAGTGAATCTCACTCGGTTATTTAAAAATTTCCACTGACTCACTTGAACCGCTGATCAAGGAGATTCTTCTCAGGAACTTCTTCAGGGATTCATCTTCTAGTATTTTCCAACTGTCTGTTAATTAGCATTTATGTCACAAATCATTTGTGCAAATAAAAATATGAAAGAAATTGTGATCTGAAGTTTAACTTAACTCATTTTTGAGCGAGGGATATCCTGTAATCTATTTTTGTTTGGTAGTCAAAAAACTTGGAAATTTCCCTTTAAACCCTCTCTGTGAATGTTTGTTTACTTACGCTAATAATGTAGTTATGTGAATCTGTTCTCCAAAGATCTTCGGAATCGCATAAAATATTAAATGAAAAACACGAAAATCAATTTTTCTGAATTGAATGAGGATTTTTGATAGCTGTGAAATATTCGCTGTATTTCCTGCCAATTTATTGCACCCAACTTTGACAGTAAAATTCAAAATAATCATATAAAACGCTATTCCTGAGAAGTATATTGTTTTGAAAATGTTTGATACAATAATATATACATTTTCAGAGATGAGTTAAGAGTAATTTATGCTTAAAATTATACTTCAAGTATCATAGATCAACACCGATGTTTCCAAAGTTTGGCACTTCCAAAACAGAGGCTCTGATAGTCATGAAAATATTAGCACAAAAACCTTCTAGAACTTCCTTAAAATTTGAGTCAATCGAATACACGGCGAATACAGCAAAAATTTACTATAAAGCTAAGGATATTTAATGACATAGCCAGTGTTTATTTAACGTAACTAACAACTCCTCAATTTAATACTTATTTTTTATGTTAAACTGTATTGTTTAGCCCCAATATTGCCACAAATAACAAGTATGACAATGGATCCTTAAGGTCTATGTGTATGATATGATATGTGTATGATTTGAAGCGTAAAAAACGGCTCATATTCCAAATTTTCGAGGTGTATAGAGTAAAATGAATTATAACAAGACCTTAAAACTATACGAGTCGCGTGACACTCCAAAAAGCGTCTTGCAGGGTACATGTGTAGTGCATAGTAGATGTAGATCATTATAAACCTTTTTGAACTCTCTGAGCAACTGATTTGTTGAAATTGACCGTAAGCATTTCGAAAGAATTTTTTCATACTTTATAGGAATTCGTATTCACTTTCTGTAAGTTTAATAACAGATAAATAAAATTGAAATTCATAGCTGTGCTACTTTTAGTTTGATATTCCTCGAAGTACAGTTTTTATTTCGAAGAACATGAAGTCTTCAATAACCTTACAGTTTTCTAGTATTTCTTACTTATATTTCCCAATTTTCTTCATTTATATAAACTAGTTTTCTGTATAAAGTGATTTTCTTCGAACAAGTTTCTCCATGTCATCTATATTCCACAATACTTCAACAGTCTTATATTTCATCATGTGGTTTATGATGTAAAAGTTTCATATCATTACATAACATAAAGATATAGGGGTATGGTCTTGGAAATTTACAAACGTAAATACGTTTAAGTGTCATAAAATTTAGCTGAGTGCTTTCACAGATGTAAATGAATAAATTCCGCTTAATTGGAAAGATTTAAATTCGACGGAATCATAAAAAGTGATCTCATTTCCATTCAAGGTTTTATTTGTAGAAAGTTTTTAAGCATTTGTTTTATGAGATCATTCCCACTGCACCCCGTTCACGTTAATTGGCACCTGCAATTACAAGATATACCTACTATTCTGCAATACGCGTCACAGGATGAAGGAGAATTTTAATTTTCTATAGGACAAATTTAGTTAGTTGCATTAGTATGTATATATTATCATCTGCACCCCACTTAATTAATCCTTGAATATACTTTTAAAATAGCTTACCTTAAAAATCTTGCAACGCTTTTGGGGTAAAAGAATGCTAATTATTCTGCGCAGAGTTTAAGTTCGTTCATTAACTAATGTTTGTTCATCCAACGATACTGTTAGCTTATGATTTACTCGTAAATATGTTGCTGTAGACGGTATTTTAAAAAATCATAGCATGCTTTCGGAAATCTTAAATTTTCAATTTGGTGGTTTATTAATGGTATAGATCTTGAGAAATCTTTATAATATAGTGATATTGAATGATTAATTACTAGATTGCATACCCACTGCCATTGGAATGCTCTTAGTAACCATCAGAATTAAGTTTGGTAAACTTTATCACTTGAATAATTTCTTTCTCAAATATGAGTAGCGACATAACAGGGATGTCCGTTGAATAATTTAGTTGTGCCTGGTAATTTGCGTACATATCATCCGTAAATAATTTATTTACACATACTCCTAATAGCCTTGCGACATTGTCATTCTTTTCGTCACCATCAGTGATCATTAACAAGCAAAAGAGTCGATAATAGGCTACGGATCATTTATCAGGACTACCCTTTACGGCAGCGGAAAGCTTCTTCATTTTCCACAACTCCTCTTCCACGTACTGTTTGTGTCCAGCGGTTTGGAGAAAGGCTTCAACACGTGTAAATACGCCAGGGAATCACTTTCCTCCATATTTTCCATCCGGTCACTCGCAACCTGTTTACTTTCCTTGCCGAGTCTACCTCGCGCGCATTATTCTTTATATCACCTCCCTATGCCAGGTGACCGTTGCTTATTTGTCCCTCGGGAATATGGCGCCTCCGCCGACCTGCGCTACACCCACGCTTCTGGAAATGAGGCTCAAATGAGCTCCTTTACGCCCACTACCTCCTCTGCATACGCCATTGTCCCTCCTCGTGCTTGCCCTTTGTTGATTTCCAGCGTCGTCGAAGAAGAGTTAATCTGCATCCGCAGCAGGATTCGAAGGGACTCAGCTTCCGCTTGCTTCTCCTATTTCACACGTTCCCTTTGCCTTTTGTTTGCATCTCGGGTCTCCATAGGAAAACATATGTCGCCCACGCTCTGATAAATAATACACCCGCGCTTGTTTTCCCTACGACTCTCATGATTGCGCTTCTCATATTAACCCAAGGGAAGCGGTACAAATGTGTTTTCCTCATCCACTCTCCTCGCCTCCTAATCCGGAGGAAATTGTTTCCAATAAGCAAACCGCCATCTTCCTTAGTGGTATGTGTCAGTCCTCTGCTTCTTAATGCATTTACATCTGTGTAACTGCTATTTTAATAGACCATCTGAAACGAGACTTAGGCGGATCGCAAGGAAGTTGCTTGAGTTTTCTTGCTTAGGCGTAAAAGATACCCCACTGACTACGACTCGCCCTCGACAATGTATAAGCACTGGGGTACTCGATAACTATGGAATTGATTCTGACGAAGTATATCAATACATTTTGGTCATTAAAAACAATATTATCCTCCATGAAAGGAATAAAGTCAAAGGATTAGGTGAGGAGATCGTGTTTTTATCAAACAGTGCTATTCAAACGCGGTTATCGCGCGATCCACGTTTCCATTTACTAGATTTAGATTTAGATTTACTACTGCGCTTATGGGCAACGCTATTTATAAAGTAAAAATGTTTAACTCAGAATATTTATTATATAAGCAAGTTTATATTTTCAAATTCTATAACATATAGCTCATCACCATCAGACTTCTTTTCACTAAACTTTTCTGCGTCTCATGAAACCGACTGTGAATATTGATGTTTTATCGCACAGAATATGTAAGTAAAAAAAGGATTTTCGGCATGAGCAAGAATAACTATTACATATACTCGCTTATACGGACTATTTCACCTATTTTCTATTAGAAAATGAGCTGCTACATCAGTGGTTTTTCAATCGTTTTGATAAAACAATGATTTTGATGCCAGTGCCTGTGAGCTATGATCCATATTCTTATATGATTGCTTGGTTGTTTTATTGTATCAACTGAAACCCCTAAGATACCAAAACATTTTTTCAATTTCTAATATTATTCTTTATAAGACCTAACCATAGCTAATTGTTAGCAGGACACATTGGTCATAATGAATTTGATTAGGGTTTTGCAAACGAACAAAATACCGTATCAAAATTCGATAAAAATTAATGACAAAAGGATACTCTGTAACGCCCATGGTAATTTTTATTGCATAACCTAAGAAACACCTTATCAAAATTGGTGTGCGGGCATGCTTCCCCGCTCGTAAATTCTCGAGAACCGTCGTTACCACAACCGACAATTGAAGGGTGTTCTGTTATCTCTCATAATGGCTTCTCACACGGTCAAACTTGTTCTTCTGACTCAGCTTTTATGTGGAAGCAATTTTTGGAAGTGGCTTTCGGCAATGAATTTATTTCGGATAACTTTGAAAAACTCTATACGAAATGCCACTTTTGTCGTAAGAGCTATTATTTCCTTTCGCCGCCTTGAAAGGAAGAAAATGTGAGGAGATACGATTTTATATATAAACGTCTCTGAAGTAAATGGAATGATAAAAACTACTGTAATCACTTATTACTTCCTTGTGGGTGATAAAATTTTGAATCGCAAGGTTTAGGTAATGAGCTACTGTTATTGAACATTAGTTGTTTTCAAATGCGTTATCAAACATTATTATTGTCCCCATTTCAATTGTAAGTTCTTGTATGAAATGCGAACTAATTACAAAAGTGGAATTGAATCGCACAATGTACAAAGTAAAAAAAAATCTTATGCGGGTATGCGGCTCACTACAGAACAAGTTATCCTTCGGTATATTATTCTTCTTGGATAGATGAATAATATTTCCACATAGTTATTCTTATTTTTAGAATCCATTCTAAAGATAAGTTTTTGTATTGAAAGAAAGAAATTAAAATTACTCTAAGCCTGACTTGTCGGCTATAGATTTGAAATAAGTGGTTATGAAATAGGACCCATAAAGAGTTTAATTTACCTCTACCTACATAGTTTGACCAGACCAACGGATTCATTTCTCGTTTATAACTTGTATTTCTTACTCCAGGAATGACACGAAAACAAAAGGAATGAATTTGTAATAATCACCCGCGCCGAGTAGTGTTGATTATCACACCAGTGTTCTTGCTTTTAAAATCTCCTCACTGGTCTAATTACGAGCTTGTTATGTTGTTTTCTCTACAAACTCGTCTGATATAGATTATTAATGGATATTCACCTTATCTAGAGTAAGCGGTACGTAAATGAAAGTAACAAATTACAGAAAATGTTATGCAAGTTGTGATAATCAAACACACAAGTAAGAAACGCTCAAATTAAACCTTTGAAAGCTCAATCCTTGATAAATTTCAATTAGGGGCCATAAAAGACGTTTTCTTTTCATTCTAAAGCAGCTCTTACAAAATGCCTATAAGCTGGGATGTAAATTAGAAGACTAGATAGAGCCAAGTAACGCCATCTTCTGAGGAGATGGGCTAGTTTATTCTAGACCTTCTAATAAGCTGTTACCGCGTTGCATAGTTTTCAACTCAATTTATTGATTTTCGTAAGATATATGATTTTTCCCTTCTGTATATCATAGAAGAGAACATGTACCAGTAATGTTAACACTTTTAAAAACTAGAGTAAAGAGCCCTCGGATAGCAGTGTGGGTTACACGTGTGACTCCGGTGAAAGCGGTTCCAGGTTTAGGTCCCGGTGGGGACTCACGTGCGAAATGACCTTGGCTATCGAGGCTCTTTTAAACAATTTCTACTTTCAGAGTAAAGATTGGAATATTTTAAGCTAGTTTGACTAAATATTTAAATGGAAGATGAAAGCATAGGATGGATATTTGTTCCCGAAAGAAACAATACGTACAACATTATAATATCAATCAAAAATTTGTGCCTGTGTCTTTTACGATAATAAAGCAGCGATTCAATTCCATCTTGTCGGAGAAATATTTATTGACCAATTCTTCGAAACTTCATCCTCTTACTTGAGTATAACAATTAATTTCTTAAAATAAAGGATATTATAATGATATGAGGTCGTAACTACGTAACTATCTCCAGCTTCATCTGCTGGGAATACTTCAGCTAGGGACACGTTACGTAACTCCGTCACCGAGCAACCTCCGCGAGCAAAAGCGAACAAATAAATTAATTCCAGAACTAAAAAAAAAGAGGCAAATGAAGAAAACGAGGGGGAAAAACAGAAAAGGAGGCGGAGTCTCGGACGACGGAGAGGTAGGGAGTGAAAGAACGTGGTTGGGAGAGGAGAGGGAGGATGAGGTTCGAATCGGGGACGGGTGAATGTAACGCAAGCCGCATATATCACTCGGAAGCAGAGAGAGCGACAACGTACGAGGCGAGCAATACCGTCGGGGGCATCGGCGAAGTTGAACCAAAACCTTTTTTTCACCCGTTCCACTCCACCCCCATCACTCTTCTTCCCCTCCTCACACCAATTCCACCACTCCAATACCTTTATTCCTCCTCCACCGCGACAGACGCGGAACCATTACGGTCACGGAAGAACCGAAAAAATACAACCCGTGTGCTTGCGTATCAAAGGGAAACGTACTCCACCACTTCGCTCATATTTCCCCTCCGAACGCTTCTTCAAATGTGCTCAATCCACCTCTTTATTCCCTCGCGACATAACGCAACCAAAACACGCACTCTCGTCCCGATATTAAAATACACCCCGAAAAATGCGTCCGAATTCCATGCGCGTGATGCGAAGAGAGCGAAAATTAACCCTCCCCTTCGTCCCCGAAAAAAGTAAACGATTCCATCTCTGCCGCTTGTGACTCCATATCGTGACAAAACGTGCACGGATGGGGAATCGCGCCCCTAAAGTGCGTCAAATTGAAAAGCAATCGCGGCGCAAATCCGTAGCGAATAAATCAAGTGAGGCCGCGACATGAATCACGGCGTGCGAGATGGAGTGCGCGACGGAGAGAGGTTTTGGGGGTTTAGGGCGGCGATAGTGGGTGGGCGGAAGTGTTTTCAGGAGAAAGGGTTGGGGCAAGGGTTTGACGTGAATGAACCCGCCGAGGGATGAAAAAAGAGCGGAGGTGAGCGCGAGAGAAATTGCTAGGAGGTAATTGGCGGTGGGGGAGGAAGGGCCTAGAAGGATGGGACACGGGGAGGATTTTCAGACGAAAAATGGTGTCACGGTTTTGCGTGTAAAATAGTGGAGAGAGAGGTTAGAGGTGAGGGAGAAAGAAGCGATGCGGGAAATTTCCTCCCATACAGACTAATTACCAGGTGGAGAGCGATATAAAATGGGAATTTCCGAGCGATTGGAATTATTGCCGTGAAGAGAGGAGCGATTTTATCCGGCTATGTGCGGCAAAGAGATGGGATTTTGGGGTAAAAATATGATTGATTGCGGACGCCAAAGATATTCTGCCGCGAATTTACAGGTCTCGTTTCAAAGAGGTCTTTGATTATTTCACCCCAACTCTTATCGTTCTAACGCTCGATATTTTAGCTTCTAGTCCTTTACGTTTTAAATACGTTCTATGTAAATGTATCTATTGTATTATGATCCACCGATTCGTCGCTCGGCATTCACTCCCCAAAAAATTCTTTCGCAAAAGTCGCGATTTCTAGATAAGGCTCGCCGATAAGATGTTTTCATTTGTGTTTAATGATTAACTTCAATTAAGATCGTCACTCCATGATAAGAGGATTTGAACGAAGAAGGTACTTCCAAGAGAAACTTACATTCATTCGCTTTTTACTGATAAGGAGCCTGCAAACACAGTTATCATACAGGATGTCACAAATCTGTGTTCCTTTTCATGACATTACTGTCCATTAAAAATGAAATACAGTAGCTCCGAACGTTACCGATGAATTGAGAAATATTTCTCGTCGAATTAAATTGAATATTTACCTGGAAAGTAGTTGAATATGATGCTATTATATTAATTTTGAATCCTACAGTATCCTGAAAATTTCCTCCAAACGGTATTTTAATCGGCGGCGGTGTTTGTGAAGAGCCGACAACACAATATCATGTCATAGAAAGAATATCAAGAGAAAACGGAGTACTTCGGCCCTTTTTAATCCCAGAAGAGTACTACTACTGGGGAAACTGTGTGTAATTCGTTTAATCTAAATTGCTTATCATTTATAACGAAGAAATTTTAACCCTTTTGCTGCGACAATTGACAAAAGTTGATTTAACGTTCATTGTCCTAAAGCTACATCTAATCCAAATACGCAGCGAAATGGTTAAGAATAATCTTGTTAATGCTATATTAGGAAATTTTCTTGAAATTTGAAAATTCGAGCTACCGGCGGCGGTGCGAAGTAAGAGGATATACAGGAGGGATTATTATTACCTTTGTAAATAATCGTTATGAAATAAAAAAATACGCTCTTTCATAATGCTGGTCATTTAATGGTTTGTGTAGTTAGTCTTTTCATGTTTTCATAGCTTAGTAGAAGTCATTCCTGTGTATAATTATCTTTTAACAACTTAAGTACAAAGTCATTGGAAGAAAATGGGGTCAGAATCGGTAATATTTGGTTTTTAGAAGCGTAATCTTACATGGACCTCATTAAAAAAGCAAATCATACATATTTAATTATATTTTAATGAATGTGGTTCTTTTTTATTACTAGGAGCGTAAAGATTACGAAACGAAAGGAGCGGAAAAATCAATGGGCACGAAACGTACCTTTAGAGACGTGTTGTATTCCGTAAGTGACGAAATGTGGAAAATTCTCCATTGCTAATTCTGATGTTTGAAGTGAGTACTAATATTTTTCATCATGTTTGGCATAGGAAAAATGAATCCCCCAGTGCGATGATTAAAAAAAATGTTGGAATACTCGCGGAAATATAGCAAGGATGACACGTCCGTATGAATACTGATAAAACATATACGTTTAGTTTAAACCTTCGGAAGCTAATACAACATCGTGCAACATGCTTAAGGCAAGACATCAACAATTCGATCAGCCACGCTATCTCCGCCGCACGAAGCGAGCCAAATTTGGAAATCCGACGACCGTCGATTCGAATCGATATGCGGAGAGTACGTGGATTGAAGGAAAGAAATGCCACCTCAATTAATGTATATTTCATCTTTCCCGACTGGATTATTATTTCCTCACATCTCGGCCAAGCTTAAAATAGAGGTCTCGTTTTGCGAGAGTTCGCCGCAGCAGGAATTTCTTATCGGTGTTGAGCAAGAGATTTCGCCCTCGTCGAGTCTCTCGGTAAAAGGGACGATAAGTCGTACGAGGAGGAGCGGCGCTACATGCTTGCTTCCTTTACCTCACCCACATCCTTCACTTCCCACTTTTTCGGCTCTCTTCCACTCTTTCACACTCCCGAGCGAAAAAATGTCGTCCGATGCGTTTTGGGGTCTCGCATCAAAAAACTCCTGTCCTTTCCAATAGTTCTACGGCATTTTTCTCGCTCCTCACCCTATTCCCATCTCCCGGCAGTTTTTAATTGTGGTTTTTCGACGGCAGCTGTGCTCAACAGATGTCACGGCTTCTTCCGTTCTTGCGAGAAAAAGTGTCGTCTCCTTCCGTTCCTGGAATCCGTTGTTGTGTTCCCTTTCTCTTCACTACGGAACCGCACACACATACAAGGGAGGCGGAGAGCAAGGTCGCATAATGTCCTCTGGTTATCGTTGCACGGAATGGAAGTTGAAATGAGACAGAGACGGAAATGGTGGGTGGGGAAACAAAAGGGGGCGCTCGTTTCTTCAGATGTATCTTCCATGGTCTGTTTCGCTCGCCAAGGAGATTCGAGCAAACGTTCAAAAACCGCTCCGTTTGCTCTCAAGGATTCATTGATGTAATATAAGACTCGGCCATGTGGGAATAATGAGAGGATGATCGCATCTTTGAAGTGGACCGTCCGATTTACTTCGCCATCGAACGAAATCCGTTTTATGACGAGAGGAAGAGGTTTACAGCGACAGCGATGGCATTTGTCTCATTTCCTGGTATTCGAAGAGAAAGAACTTATCTAACACCTGAAAAGGTTACCATTTAAAAGAATAATGAGTTTAATTTCCAGAAATTATATGGCATTCTATGTAGGTTTATGAGAGTTAGAATGCTATATCATTTGTAAATATTTATTATTACTTAATGGAAACAGGAAACCCAAATTACTATTTTTAATAATTTTGTATCGCAGACACAAAGGACGAACATAAACACGCATGCCCAAGCCCGAAAAAAAAACCTGTAAGCCAGGACACTATTCCATGATCTTGGATTTGGAAGGCTAATGCACTAACCCTTCCGCCACCGTAAGTAAGAGTTTCCGAGAGTTGACCTTAAATGAAAAGCAACAATCTTCATTATTTTAACTCATCCTTCATGCCATATATATACCCATAATCTTAATATGAAGTTCTCCACGTTAGTTGATGGATGAAGTGCGAAGCACATAATAACATCCACTTCTTGCTCACAATATTTTTTTCGTTTTAATCTGAGATTGATCGCGAGTAGAACGAAACACCATGAAATATAAAAGTTTTTACAATAAAATATGTACCATTTGGAGCATAATAAAGTGATGTAATCTCATGAGCTATTTTAATTTCATCCACAGATTTTTCATCAAGCTTTAAATAAATAACGGATATTTTATAGAGCTATAAAATTATTAGGATAAACCTCTGTAACAGCTTTGAATTTAAGGTGGTGCGCATGGTGATTCTGTAGATTTAGATTAAAATGAAGCCACGACCTATTGTTTCAGTTCAAGACGGACTGAATTTACTGCATAAATTCTGCGAGATAGAATTCAGTAAGAATGCTTTGGTTAATGAGAATAATAAGCCTTCCGAAAATGGTAGCTTGCCTTCATATTCCCGCGAAGAACAATGAAGAAAGACACAGAAAATGATTTCAAACCGTAAATTACAGCATCTGGAGGTGTAAGCTCTTCTTTCATAATATTCCACTGTTTCTCATGGGCAGTGCGCGAGGGGTTCCCAACGAACGAGCACACAGACACGGAAACTTTTAATCATTCGAAATTGTGTCCCGCCACCTAAAAACAAACTTCTTCTCTCCTCGAAATCCCGATTAATAACGGGTGAGGAAGGACGGTGGCGAGGGTGGGATATCCAAACAAGCAAAATTGCCCATAAAAGCTGAAAAGAAAATCCTTATCATCCGCGAGGGATCTAATCCAAAATGCCCCATTGTGAGAATTAGCCTTGCGCCTCCAACAAAAAACAAATATATAGATAAAGTTGACCGTAATTTGGAGATTTCGTCAAAAGAGTGACTCTCGTAAAAACCTACAAGGGGAAATGAGATGATTAACTCGCTTTTTGGACTGATAAAATTAAATTCGAAGGTACGTGTTTCGGGGAGGAAGTGGGTGGACCTCGCAACGTAACGTTCTTGACGGCATTGTTACGCTTGAGGCACTCTTGCCTCATCATCATGCACGGATATGTATTAAAATAGTTTTACATTCCTTTAATACCTTTATGATTGTTATTTCCGCCTCAATGATTTTATGTTTTTCCTCATTTTTGGTCCTCCGAAGTTATAAAACAGAAAACATGCTCGGAACAGATTCGTTGATAGCATTTCTGAATACACGCCATGCTAAGAGTAGAACATTTTCCTTAATTTCATATGTGTCATTATACCTGAATAGCCTTCCTTTTTGTAAATTTCATTAGCTTTTCAGAATCTATTGGGCAAATGAACTGAAAATCCGGGAATGGAGTCACCACAAGCAACACCTTGCGGAGAGCGTAGATCGAGTAAGACAGACATGGAGCAATTTTTTGCTGTAATTTACTGCTGTAAAAAATTGCTGAAAAACGTTGATGTATACGTACCTTAGTATGTCATGGATATGTTTTTATTTCTCATACTAAACTACATAATTGGAGGGAAAAGTTATTTATACGCTGCAGTGTCGTCTTCTTGAATGTTTCATTTAAATCTCCTCCAACTAAGAGGAAATGGTGATAAGATTTCCAAATCATTCGTCCGTCTGACATTTCTCGGAATGATAAATCTTAATTTATCTATTATATTTTTAAACGTGCGATATATTGCTTATGAATTATTATTATTGCTATTGCATAATTGAATAGTTAACACCAATTGCGAACCTTCAACAGAAAACCATAATTTAACGGCAGTTTTAATGCCTCCTTAACGGATTCAGCGCCAACTTCAAATACACTTTCGCGACAGCCCGCGACTCAAAGTATATTACTACCTTTATGAGCGACTCCCCGCTCGGAATTCGTCCGCGAAACATCTCCGCTCATCTCATCTCTGTTTGTCCGTGTGCTTTTAGATGGGGACCGTCGACAAGGAGGTATCCCGCTCGCTCCCTGCCTCATTCATTCACGCAGCAGGAAGCGCACCTCAAACCCCACCCTCCTGCACCCCTGGATCACCCTCCGCATCACTCCGGTCGTTAGGCTACAACGGTTATAATTTTTTCCTCCCCGTTGGCGCTGCTTCTGATCTAAATCTAAATGGCGCAGTCCCTCACATCCGGGTGTCTTTCCACCCCCTCTCACCCATCGCACTATCTCTTTCCCTTTTTACATCCAACATGTTCCCACGTATTTTTTCCTGTCCTCCGTATCATTTAAATTATTTCCATTGTGCCCTCCGAGGTTGATCATTTCGCAAATAGCTCGTGTTGCTCGGGACGAGAAGACGGGTGAAGAACACGCCTTGCGCTAAAAAAAGGCTTAAACGCATACGTGTGCTTTTAAATCTCTCGACGACATCGAGAAACTCGTGTTTCTTTATGCGCGTGTTTCAGAGATGACCAATGCTGCGCGGTGATTGATGGGAGGATTTTGTTGGGCGCCATTTTAATGTCTAAGCTTATGACGACCTGCCTTTATCATTAGTTAAGTTAACAATGCTACAAATGCGAGTCTTTTAAATAAAAGAGGGCCCATTATTAGAGAAACGCGTTGCCTTAGTAAACGTACCAACTTCGGTAAGAGATACACTTTTAACGATTTAATTTTTTTTATGTCCTGCTAATCATATGCAATAAGAATGTAATGCTTGATATCTTAAATAGAACTTGATGTTGTATTCAGGTTTTGTCACAATTTAATGAAATTCAGGATGTCAAAAGATGACATCGTAAACAAGTAAGATATTGAAAGCATTTCTACCTTCAAAGAACCCAAAGTATTTGGTCGTGTGAGTGACACAATGGTATCCATTGATCGGAAAAAGTTTCCTGAGCGGAAGTTATGTGTTTTGGCAGACGTTTGGAGCCGCATTGAGAAAAGCAATGGAAAAAAGGAGCGACGCGGAATTCAACATTTTTTTAAGATAAGGGGTGTACGAACTTTGGAAGAAAGAGGAAGAGGGGTTAAAGAGGGCGGTTCATGAAGAGGTTTGTGGAAGAGTAAACATATTATTCTTCCGCTGAACGAAGTTGCGAGACTTGTGTCCGTATCGATGTGTGACAGTGATTCGTTACGACAAATCTACAAAGGATATGCCGCTATCTTTTTGTATCTCAGCGGTGCGAGAGATAACAAATTATACCGATCTGTGTCAGTGGTTTCCTTAGGAAAGTCGAAAGACATGGGTAGTAGAGAAGGGATGGGAGTACAAAGATTAGAACGCAATCCAACATTCAGATTCACGTGTGCGTTAGTCGTGAGCACGAATACAAATATATCTACATATATTTGTCCCATTCCTGACATTGAAAATGTTAAGATTTACAGAACTGGAAATTAAATATTAAGAGTGATTGATGATTATAATTCTAAACAGGAAAGACTTCCTTGTAAATTCAATAACTATGTTATAAATTCCAATCTTAATCAGAGTAGTTTTCAGAATACAAGTTGTACTTATTAAGGGTACTTCATAAGAGAAGCAAAAGGCGAGCCAGTGGTAAAAAAATTTAATCGCATTCTTCGTACAAAATCCTCTGCATGATATTTGCGTTTTCTCAAGTTTTGTGTAAGATACTCTTGTCAATTCTATCTCTTCAATCACATTTTGAGTTAGACAAATAATCACTGATTATAACTACGAAGATTTTGTTTTAAAACCAATCTTATCCATTGATATCGGATATATGATCGAGTGATTCACAATTAGATTGAAAACGTTCCGACTGAAAACCAGGAGGACCGGTATTGTTTTGACGTCTTTTGATTGCAGATATTAGGATCTGAAATGTATTTAATACGAGATATCATAGTCTTTATAGAGAAAGATTCAAACCGAGTCACCCTAACCTTTTCTTATTTTGTCATGTTCTGACGTCTATGGTTCATATTATAAAATACATGACCAATTGTGACGCAATAGTAGTAAGTAGTCTCTCGAGTACTTATTTTGGTCTTGTGTACAAACAATACGTTAATTTATCCTGAGCAGGAATCACTACGAAAACCTTTTAACTAAAAACGCTTAAGTTTACAACATTATAGGTTAAAAATCATATTTTTTTATTCGCCAGCTTGGCAATAAGGAAAAGTTTGCGAAACCTTCCTTAAAGGTCAAGTAATGAATTGCAGAAAGAAATGAAAGTTAATGTCATTTAACGCGAAAGAGGACTTCCATGTCCATGACTTCCACTGAAAAAGAAATATTTTGTATTCATTTTAGTCATCTCCTTTCGATCCTTTGTAAAATTAATGGACTGGATTTCTCCCAGTTTTAGGTGATTAATTATAGGAAGGACTACACATTCAGAAAACCCACCACCTTTTAGGCTCTGAATCTGAAAACTTCTTTATCGAAGTGAAAGCAAAATTTAGAGACATATTCTAAAATATATTCCGTAGGATAATGGCGTGGTATCCGACATTTTTAGCCTTGTGTGAGCTATGCAATGACGCTCGAGTTGGTTCTAAAGGGGAGAAGCGGTTGCATTGGGATCAACCCATTCGAAGCGGCAAACGTTAGAGAGCTAATGGCCGCCAGAGGTAGCAAAGATGAGGTGGAGAGAAAGAGGATGAGCTCTGGAGGGATCGTGCGAGAGGATCATCCGTTCAACGACAGGGAACCATGACCTCCTCCCCTCTCGCCATTGGTCCACCACCGTTCCCATCCCCTGCCTAATTGGCCCCCCGCGTAGCTTTTCTCACCCATGAACCTTTCCCATTGGTGAAGGAGAAAAGAAAGAAAGATATTCGTAGCTACGCTGGTGATTTCCGCATCCGAACTATGTCCAGGAGTGGATGCAATCCGTAGAAATCACAGCCGTTTCCCAGAAATCCCTTTTTACCATTCCCGTATCTACAGAGGCCATGTTTGGGCCGTTTCCAAAAATGCCCCGTTTCTCAGCTACCCATTTAAGATTCAGCTGCGATGTCCAACAACTTATTCCTTTGAAACATAAGTATACGAGAACAAATACAATTTGAGCAAAGCTGTTGGAATCGCTGTACTAGAAAAGGAATATTTTCGTGTTAGAAATAGAAAATTTACTCGCATTACTTCGTAGCTGCTATTAAACCTGGTCAGTAAAGTATTAATAATGTGCTTATATAAATGGACATATTTATTTACTAAATATAGCGTCCATTCCAGAAAATGAATTCCGACAGAGGAAAATTCCAAGGAAATGGCAAAGATTTCGATTTTCTTAAAATAATGCTCATTCCTTATTAGAAGTTTTTATCATTTCTGGTCATCAATATGGTAACTTCATGCGGAATGTTGTAACGAGTAAATAAAGTAGAACTTCAGTAGAGAGATTGGCCGATAAAATCAGTTCATCAACTACTCCATTGGCGGAATCTTCAAAGTATCGTGTTAAAGCTGCAGCGTTAGAGTAGGTCTAAATATTGGTGTGATGCTCCGAATAACGTTAAATCGAATAAAATATGTTTTAAATTCGACTGAAAGTTAAAATGTCACACTCATACTTGGCCACATACACATGAAAAATTACGCTGCAGTTTCATTGCCATCCAACGCATAAAAAAAATACCTCTCAATCACCGTTCTAATTTACTCAGCTCATTCGATTCGAAATTCAACCCCCAAAGCCTTATACTTCACAATCTACAAAGCATCTGTTGATAGAAGCCGGACGTAGAACCCTGGAAAGAGGGATATATTTATAATAAATTCCTAAAATATAAGACCGACGAATTTTAGGGATTAAGTGAGCCTACTGCCCACTTCTCCCCCAACAACTCGATGGGTGTCCACTTAAAAGCGTTTGATGGGTTATGGAGTACTGCGGGCTTAAACCGGCGAGGCTTCCTGGTTAAGCGGCCGCTATGGCGGTTAAGTACGTCGCCGTGTACTCGCTCTCGGGCATAAAACCCGAAGCGCAAGTCACAAAAAACAAGAATCTATTCTCTGCCTGAGCGAAAAAATCTAGACGCGAGTGTTGAAATAAATGTGTGTGTGTGTTTCGAAGGATGAAAAAAGAACTGAGTGCTTATTAGCGGAGAAGGTGCGGCGCATAAATTGAGGGAAAATAAAATTAGCGCAAGGGAAAGATGAGACCGTTAAATCTAGCTCATTTCGTTTATTTTTGTTTCTAAATCGCCGAGACAGAAGTCCTGTGGGAACGGGTTTTTTTAGAACGTGTAGTTTTTCCTCTCTTCGTGCACTAACTAGAGCAGGAATTAAAAACCAGTTTAGAACTCTCATTTGCAGAAAGGGTTTGAAATAAAGATGGCGATCTGTCTTTACCCGATTGTCTCGAAGGGCGTAATTTAAGCTTCCATGAAAGTGATGTGAATCTTACCTCGTTTCAATTCGCATAACAAGTTTTGTGTTTGACCATGTAAATTAAGTCGGAACAAAGGAAGGAATTATCGAAGCATTTCATTAACTACTTCCATACATAATTGAAGTTAAAATATCTCATGTGTACCATTCACCTCGAACTTTTTAATTAGCCCTAAAATGGAACACGTCCGCAAAAGCCGATGGACACTGTTGTTGCATTTGGAGCTAATAGGTTTTCTTTTTGATAACATAACTCCATGATTTATGAATTGCTGCTAATTCCCTAAGTTAATGACATATTAAAAGGTCAACAGAGACTCTTCAAAATTTTCTCGTTGTTCTAAAATTTCAACGCTAGTTGGGCTCATCAATACTCAGTCGCAGTTTTCTTTAAATATTCTTCGACCAAAAGTACAATTTAACAAATGTTTTAGGATGGGTAAGTTTCGGCATACTTAAAGACGATTTCGCTCATTTGAAAATAACGATATAAGGGTATTATCTCCACACAAATGAATAAGATAGCTTGAGTTCCCATTCAGTTGCTTGCAAGATTTACTTCTTCCATGTTTGAGGAGAGTCACGTAAATAAAATTCCACCCATAAGTTCGGTGAAGCCCGCTTTTCGCTTGAATTGTGAAAATGAAGGAAATATCTTCAAAATAAAAGCGGATAGGGAGAAAAAGAACATAAAGAAGATCCAGCCGATGCGATACTCCTAGCATCATATATTTACGACCCCCGAAGTCATTGTTGATAGTCCTAACCTGAAGGTCCTTAGTCATACCCCTTTCTCTCTCGTGCTTGCGCCTTCGCTACCGGCCTTTTTACATCCTCCTTTCTTTAATGCCTACCACCAATTCCTTTCTGCTACCGACTGTTTTTCTTTCCTTATCCTCATTCCCCTTCCTAATAACTTCTCGCACTTTTCTCCCACCGACTACGTAGCAAATGCCCTTTTCCTATCCCTTATCCTCTTTCGATATTAACCCTCACCAAAATCATCCTTTTCATCCCCTCTTCTGATCACACAAGCTGCGCCCCGCTCCCTTATCCATGCACACTTTTTTTCAATGCATTCAAGACCTGGGGTTGTATTGTACGGGTGGCCCAGGATATATGGAGGGGTGCTGATGGGGAGGAGACTAGGTAAGGGGATTTGGGGAGGGGGATGAAAGAAAGGTGGGCGGGATGTTACAGGGACGGAGGGATTGGACGTTTCGTTTACTGGCCGCCATCAAAGAAAGAACCCTGTGGGGGGCATCGGGGGAGGTGGAAGATTCGTGCTTACGGTAAATAAGGGATTCGCATCATTCTCCATTATGAAGTTTATGGCGATCTGTTTTTTTCGTTCCCGGAAATAATCTACTCTTCGAAGGGTGAGAGTATTGTCAAAGAGGAAGTACGGAAGATGTTACTAAATGATGCTGAGTCGAAAATGGACCATGGCAGATGTGAACCGTTAAATTTTTTGCGTGATATATTTTGGGCTAAGTGCGGCTTGGTTGGTGATCTGTCTTTTTATTGGGAGACGGCTATTCAATTAGGATGTCTCATTTTCGGTTTGTTTTCCGTAAAACCATTATTTGTCAAGTTGAAAAATTGCGTGCTAAAATTCTTGTTTTACTAGAAGATGATATTTCATTCTCAAGATTGATAGCCTTATTCATAGAAAATTACATGCTTCTTTAAATGACAGATTAATCATGGTAGTTTCAGTGTTTATAAAAATAGTGAAATCGATCTTTACTAATTAATAGATAACAGGTAAACAGCTCTCAAAATTTTCAAATTATCGGCGAGTTAAATCTTAATTCTTGAAAATTGCTTATTTTAAAGAAAGATGCATGTAATTTTAGTGAGGGATCAATGCTGTATGTGCTCTCGTTTGTCACTCGAGTACAGTTTGTTCAAAAGATCTATGATTTTAATTTGATCCTTGAACAGGAGAGATTATACCTCAAAAAGGTTTTTTTTCAATTAGTTCATGACATTTAGTACACAGGAAACTCATGATGGAATTCCCAAAGCTAGAGAGTCATGATTAGAAAGAAATCTGTGCATAAGTCAATAATTAGATTCTTGAGAGGTGAGATAAAAAGTAATTATTCCAGTTTACATTTTGGGTATTTATTTTAGTGGAGTGATATAAGAGAGCCTTATTAGTAACTTGTTTCATTCCGTACTTCTTCAGAGAAAGCGAAAATAATTGGAGAAAATTAGAGGTCTTATGTTTCCACGTACTAATTCACAGCTTGCGAATTACACATGTAAATTTTAAAATACGTTTGTATGAAGTGTAAAAGGAAAGCAAAACTTCTTCAACATCCTTTCAGAGAAACCAGTCTTATTCAAAGGACTCATAATTTGCATCTCCGGACCGTAAATCTTAGCAGAAGCTAATCCCGGTTATTGTTTGAATAAAGGAGGAAGGATATTCAAAGTAGCGGTTCGACTTGCATCATGAAAATGAGCAACACATAACAGCTCATGAGCTAAGCATGGTGCTAAGAGGGGAACAACAGATTGGGAGGAGGCGGGGGTGGAGAGAGGAGGGTTACATGGAGATGATTTTGGGTAGGGACATAAGCCGCGTACGGCAGAGGGCCTATGAAGGCGTCGGACGGGGAGGCCTGGTTAACTGCATGGAACTGGACTGGCAAAAGAGCGGCACAGCTGCTCCTCTCCTCTCTCTTTCTCTGTCGCCCCTTGCGACACCTTCCAGACACTTCCCTCCAATACTGCATTCAAAACCATTCCAAAAAATCCTCCCCACTCCAGCGCTCTCCTGCCGCACAAACCCTCTCCCCTTAAACGGAACCCTCTTTCTCATCCGATTGCCCCTTTTCTATAGATCGCCCTTTTAATTCGATCGTTTAGTCCAGTTTTTTCATCACAAAGAAACCTCAGGATTGAATCAAAAGGCTTATTCTTAATCTGCTGATTTTTTTCTTCGTCCAGGTTTTCATATTAGACGTACACCTTTTTTAAAATAGCTGCGTTTGTTATATATGTACATAGTTTTAATTTATTCTCTGACGAGAGCAAAGAGGCTGAGATTAGCTCGCTCTCGTGTTGTGTGCGAGATGCAAATGAAGTGCTTGCTGTCGGAGGGATTTGAACCTTAGCCATCTCTCTGTAATGTCCAAAACGTTAATCGGCTATCATCGATGGTTTTCTGTGTCAACGCGTGCATGGGGAATGACACCGTTTGTCATTTGAATCGGAATTTATTTCCCTTTTAAGAGAGATTTTCCTTCAGTAAGGTTCAAAGCATGTCCGTAACACAAAGCGTTCCCGCTAATACCATCTTGTTATCTAAAGAGAAAAAAGTCATTACTCGTATGAGCTACAGGAAATGCTATGCTCAGAAACCATTGAAAAACGTGCAGTGCCGTAGAAGATAGTCTCTTAACTGAAGGTAAATCGGAATTTACGCAAACAATTACTAAGCTCTTCATCTGTTGTTTGCTTTTGAGCTGCAATATTAATTAGAGAACTTTTTTCTAACGAGAATATCTTTGAGAATAATTTCCTTCGCTACTTTCACAAACGAATCACACTCGAGAAAGACCACGAGAGAACTGGTTTGTATGGTCTACTAATTATACATCGCAGAATAGCACGTAATGTCTTTCGTCCAGAAGCTGAAAACGACGAAAATTTCAACGTATTGACACAAGCTGAACATTATTTGTGATGATGTAAGAATGTCTGAAGCCCTATTTCGTAATTTCCAAAGTGATTCATCCTCTGCCATACTGCAAAGCGATCGCGCAGCAAACCAGAACTTACCGATGAACAAGTAACATTCGGTGTAAACACATCGGTGTAAGCCCGCTCTACAGCTCGGGATATACCTTTGTTTTCGAGCCGGCTGACTTTTGGAAGGGAGTCATTCAATGGGTCTAGGAGCAAGAAACTGGACGGGCTAAACCGTAAGGGCAATAAAAGAGCATGGCCGAGAAAGGGATAATGGACAGTGGGTGAGAGTCAATAATTAATTCATGCTCCGTTTGAAATTTGTATGAAGGCGTGCCAGGGCAACAGAAGGTAATATATAATCTAAAAAGGGGAAGAGAGATGAAGGCAAGTCGGTCGGAAAGGAAGAGAACGGAGGGCTATAAAAAGAGTATGGGCATATTATGGGAAGAGGCTGGGTGAGGTAGGCGAGGGCTGAGGCAAATGCGGACGGAGGGAAGTAGAAATTGAATGATTACGTTAGGTACCCACATAACCTTTAGCCCATGCATATAAGGAGCGGCGGAGTGGGTAGCGTTACTGAATGTCTGGACCGTTTCGTTCAGCAAAATGAAGTGGATGGTGTATGTGCGAAGAGGGGGTCTAAAGGAGAGGGTGGTCGAGATTTCGCGTAGTAAGAAATTGGAAATGATGGGGTTTGGTGTGAACAAGGGGAAAGGAGTGCCCAGCGGATTTGTTTAGCAGACCTCTGATCCGATACTTGTAAGGCTGTTAAACCGAACTCTATGTGAATTCGCTTTAGCATCACACTAAGGTCACTGAAAACTACGGATTGTTCTTTTCGGAGCCTTTCTTCTTAAATACATTATCATTAAGGTTCAATGAAAAATGACAGTACTTATACCTAATGAGGCTTTTAATTATGTATGCACAATACATAGAGTAACGTTTGTTCAGTGGCGTTTCTAACCACCCCAAATAGCTAGTAAGTTAATCATTCTTCTTCGGAAGCTTCGCTAATCCTAATACCTCCATAACTATTCTTAATATTTCTGTTAAGCATACAAAGTATTCTCAAGTTTACTTGTTCATTCATATGTACATCTATAGAATAACTGGTCAATGTGTATATACCATAAGAAGATTGCTACTGAGTAACTATCAAAATAGTATTATAATAATGCTAATTTTCTATTCTAAAGTGTCGAATCACCACACTAATCTAGGTATAATTACCGATTCGATTATCACGTTTTTTATGTGTGTTATTCTCAGCGGTGTATTCAGTGACGAAGGAAAAGAGGCACATGTCCCCCCACTTTGAAACCGTCGAAGAGACTGCTTTGCCTTTCCTTTTAAGCTGTAAGCGATAATTAATCTATTTTAATTCTTCTCTAATAGACATAATTAGATAATTTGATGAATTTCATGCACAGAAATTAATATGTTTTAACGTCAGTTAGTTCTTCCTTAGTCTAAATACAATATATGTGTCCTCACAAATGAAGTCCTCATGTCTCTCTTCATAACTGCTTCTGAATGCGATAATTATTACTCCTAAACTATTATTATTATTATTAGGTGCGTATAGACCCTGTTTGGATCACGCAAAGCATTCTGACTCATTTTTTACGGTTTTTTTCTGACCTTCCAAACTTCTCTCATTCTACTCCTAAACTTATAATTAATTAGATGTAACTCCAATTAATTCAGATTCTGATTTGCCTACCTAGTGGTCAAATTTCATCAAGCAAAGTTTCGTAACCATAATACTCAAATCAGAAAGAAAGCTGGAAGATGGAAATTTCAACTTTCTCGATCATCTGCTCACATTTATCTGAGGACTAATTGTGAGAAAGCCACGAATAAGGTTTTCCCTCACTCAGAAACCTTTTAATCGCCATTCTTCGATTCTTCCCTTCCCCCCATTAAGATCTCTTCCCGTCAGTCTGGAATTTCGTTTCCCTCATGGCGAAACCTTAACACCTCTTTTGAGGAGGAATTTATTCAGCCCCACTCATTTCCAATACTAAACTGCCGCTTTTTTTCCTTAACGATTGCCTTTTTTCTCGCCGCCTGTCTTTGATCCCTCAGACTCTTCAAAACCCGTTCATCCACAACGAGATGGAAAAAGCAAACAAGAGTTGCGTTGCCGAGGAGATAAATTATAGGCAGCTTTTTCGATAATTTTGAGGAGAGTTTTTCTAAGTAACATTTTAGACGATATTTAACAAGAGGTAAATTACCTTTTCGGCAATTCCAGCTTCCATCTTCCTTCCGGTGGACCCTTTCGCGCCCCATTTAAAATTCGTGTTGGAATGAAAGATTAGCAAGTAATCAAATAGAAAGGGACGCTGATAAATTTTCTAGTGGAAGTGTTGCAGCGTGTACGTTAGATTTTGAAATGAAGTTGTAATTGTGCGTTGTTTCTCAATATTAATTATCAGTTACCAACAGTTTACTACTACTCGTGGAGGTGAAAGTACTGCAGTTGTCTCCTCTCCTCTGGATGATCTAAATAATACATAACCATTTAAGTTATACTTAGCACTTAAAATGTTTACTGAATTTTGATCATTAATTATTTTCTATGGAGTTCCCATTCTGCGATCATTATTGGCAAAATATTCTGTATCAATGGGTTCAGAATGGGTAGAAATTAGCTATATTCACGCAAGGAGAAAATGAAGCATTTAGGGATTCTTTTTTAGCTCTGTATCAAGTTTAGCAACTAACAATTTGCCGAGCGGACCTTACGATACTAATAACGTAATATCAGCACAGGAAATTTAAATTCACATCAGAATTATAAACGGAATAATTTACGCCATCGACGAGAACGTATGATATTTAAATGCTCATTTATTTTCAATTTTTATGCGATAATAGGTTATAAATATCGTCGAATAGTGTATACAAAGTTCACGAAGTAAGTTTAAAATCTTCCCTTAGCCGCATCATTTAGGTCACGTTTTACACATAATGTTACCCGTTTCACAGAAGATGAAAACTTTGTAATAAAACGTGAGATACTGGCTAAATCATGCGAGCAGTTAGCGTATTCACGGACCGTTGGCAGCGTTGCCCCAATCTCTTCACACATCACTCCCTACTCTGCGCTTCCAAAACCAAAACTTCGGGTCCACCCTCCGAAAAAAAACGGTCCAATCCGCACGCAGAATTTTGGCAGTAAAATGAAGAAGAGCGTCGAGGGAAAACCGAAAAAATCGCCCCGGGAAAGGAGGCCGAAATTTCGAGAAAGTAGGTGGAGGGACCGAAGCGATCAGACACGCAAGAGTGGCCAACTATATTGCCGAAAGGGTCCCTTCTGTTGTTTGAGGTCCATCGCATCTCCGCCCCCCTTCAAAAATTTCTCATCCGCCCATTTTCTCATCTCACCCCTCACACCTCCTGTGCCGAACGTTGACGCGGACGGAAGGGAAGGAGGGGCTCACCCCCGAAAACCAACGCTTTATAGGCAAACACATCCCTCGCTTCCTTAAAACTAGCCACGCACGCTATGGTTACATAGTTACGGTGAGAGAGCACTCGAGCGAAAACACCAATATCACGGGGGAATAAGGAGCAGGGGACGGAGAGAGAATGGGAGGAAAACCCCTTGGGTACGCTTCATTACCCTCGAGACTGCGAAGCGGGCATTCGTTCGGCCGAATCAAACTGCAATCAAGGGTTCTAAACAGGTAAAGAGGGAGGGAGAATATAAATATAACCTCTCCTTTCCCCCGTCATTGATTAAGACGATGAGATTCTTTTGTCATTCCGGTTATTATTTTCCGCGCAGAAGGGACGGAAAAAAGATGTCTGTTATATTTGGGTTAGGCCATAATTTGTGTTAAATGCATGAGACCACTTGTGCGAGTGGTTCGGTTGAACGATGGTTTGAGTTGCGAGGATGGCCTTTTTAGAATTCGGCCGGAATCGGTTAGTGACGGGGCGAAACCTCTACTGCCTCACACGGCGATGGGAATGCGACGGAGAAATGGTTTTTTTATGAGGGGAACGAATGCGTGCCCGGAATCGATGAAACGCGTGGAAAGTTGTGAATTACTTATCTCGAGTAGGCTACCTACCTCTTTTTCGCCAGAGGAAAGGCTGCCTGATTTGACTAACGAGGCGTCCATGAGTGACACTGTTGTAATAGCGATTTTTGAAGAAGATGAATTACTCAAATATTTGACTAAATACTTTGTGAGGGACTGATTTAATATCCAACGCTTCTCCGAAAACTTCCTGCTCGTTTTAAAATCTCCAAAGCGTCGTGGTAAATGAAGTGGAAAGGAAACATTTCAGACATCTGTGCTTGGCAATATAGCTGCTGTTTTTCCAGTCGGCTTAACTTATATACCGGAACTAAACTTCTCATGGCTATGTAAGCGAATAGCTGCAATACCAGAAGATAGGAAGTAAGGTGGTGGAGAAATAAACGCTATTCCAAAAAATGGGATCCAAAGTATAGCAAAATCGCGAATATATTGCTCAATCATTCAAATCGAATAAATTCAGACTGTTATTCGTGAGAAGCTGAAATTGATAAACATAAACCTGAGAGTAGCATACTCTTCGCTGCGGATTTCTCAGCGTTAATACCAATCGAAACAATTCGATAAGGAATCACGCAACCTCGATTTCTTAAAATCCAGGGTCACGAGATTCGATTATCTTATTCCGCCAACCCATGCACTAACTATGAATTTTAATTATGATCCCTCTGATTTCAATTTAATCGAAATAAATGGCAGGAGCAATGAAGCGTAACTCCTGGAATAATATTTCTGAGATCGAGACTTAAATAAAAAACATGAAGGGAGACAAACTGGCATTAACTTTTTCTGTGTAGTAGATAAAGGCTGGAAATGACTTAGCCAAAAATCCTTCTGTGGAATGAAAACAACCCAGACGAGCCTCAAAAATGGTAACGATGATAGCGTCTTGGAAACAGTAACAATGATACAGAGCGAGCAAACACTCCACCCACGCAGGCATACACGCATTCAGTCCTGAAAGAGAAGAAAAGAAGCCGAAAGGAAAAGAAAGACGGTGAAATCTACAAACACGCAGACACACACAACTCTGATGGAAGGTTGAATGGGATGGAGATTGTGGCCAGAGATTAGGGAAGGAGAGAGGAGTAGCGAGTTAATGAGGAGATGTGTGGAGAAGGCGGGAGGAGGTGGTGCCATCTTTTGGGATGTAAAGGAAGGTCCGAGGAGGGGAACAGGGCGAAAACGAGGGAACGGGAAGAGAAGAGGAGGGAGGAGGAGTTGACAGACGCAGACAAATGACTTCACTTAGGTAGAGATGGTGGGGTCACACAACTGCCCTCCTTTCCCCCTTATCCTATGTTTTCTCTTTCTGCTTCGTTCGAATTCTCTGTCCCTTTCTTCGTCCTGTTTCTCGGCGAAGATGTGAAGAGAGGGGAAGATTGGGATCCGTGAGGACGGATTGGTCCAATAGGTATTTGGGTGTTGAACCCTTTTAGCCTCAGCAAGCTTGTAGGCATAACAGAGGTGAAGAAATGCGCAATGGTAGCGAGGACCTCCGGTTGCCGAACTGTGTGTGGAGTATGACGAAGCGGAATGCTAGAAGGAAAACATCTTCTGAGGAATGAATTCAGGGATTGGCAGGCTTCTCCAAAATGACATGCATTTTTACAGAGCTAATGAAGGATGTAGAGGACGGATTTGACGAAATACCGATTTTGGAGTCGGAATCGTGGTAAAAATACAAATTTGTGGAGTAATTTGCTTAATTTTGTTGCGGTTTATCATTTCTCGGGTTAACTTCAAATAAATTTCTTTTCCTGTGGGCAGAATAAACGGTAAAACTTTTAATTTTAAAATTTGAAAATTGTAGCCTTATACTAAACATTGAGGGGCTTCAAATGTTTCGTACAGTATTTAAGACGGTATAAAATTCACTATGTTCAATATTATTGCAATATATTCAAAATATTTTTTTTTCAATTTTATGGGAGGACATTCCATCGATTAATCGAATTATAAAAAAATTTTTAATGATGACACCAGATAAAGACTCGCTACAGTCGAAGTCGGTCGCGAGTAGAATCTATGAGCGGTATAACGAAGTAATTTTTGTTTCTTTCTTGATGGAGTTTCACAAAGTCAGGTCAAATCACACTGATTATATTCGAATAATGCCGAAGAAACTGCGAGAAACACTGAGTGCCGCTATCTATTTCGTAGAAACATTTCCGTAAGATGTATCCTTTGGAGATTTTTTATTATTTATATTAATAGTATATTCATTTTTGTTTTGAATTCAAAGTATTTAGCAATTTAATCTACACATTTCATCATCATAATAGACTGAAAGCATATTCTGAAGGGCTATTCGTACTTATTTAAAATGAATTTTAGACCCATGTGCTCCAACATTAAATTGCAAAAATTAGTAACTAAATGAATGCAAACCTTGGATAGGAAATTATCGTGTCATTAACGACGTTAACAGAGTCATGAAAATTTAGTCGTATTCCAATTAACAGGACCTAAGAAAGAATTAATTCCGTTCAAAATTTTGCGAAATCTGGGGGTTTACGGATAGTCATGTGGGTATCACGTTCAATTTGGGTGAAAGGGGTCCCCGGTTCAATTTCCGGAGGAGGCTAACGCGCAAAATGACCTTATCTTCCAAAGCATTTTAAAAATTACCATGACTACTTTGGCGAATGCTATCTTTATGGAAAACATTCATTCTGCTCTGTATCTCAGCTATCGAGTATCTTCAAAGTTAAATGAGGATCTAGGATAATGATTTAATTAATTTTCATCGATAAACGATTTTTACATCGAAATTTTGGAAAACCGTAAAGTATGTAGGTAAGTATCATTATTGTTGTTAGAATGATCTTTCAAATTAGTTACGGAAACCTTTTTTTCCAAATTAATTTTTTAAATGAGAACCTTTTTTTTAGATTTGAAATAATAATGGGGACCTACAGATTTCGGGAGAAAAGGACCCCAGCTTAAAGAGATCATGGTATCAGAGAAGTTTGAATGATGAGAATCACCTTCAACGTCTTTGGGGAGAGGTTGGGGAAATGTTTGGCTCGGAAATGAAGACGTCGAATTCGCAAGAGCATAACTCCACATCTCGCCTTCTTTGAAGGTGGCTCTCAGAGTTATAGGTTGTGAGGCGATGGAGAAAAAGGCAATTCGATGGGATGAAAAGACGGCGGAAAAGGGAGTGAGGATGCGATAGAGATACAAGGTTCGGATGGATGGGGGATGGAAAGATGAGAGGTCGAGGATTCATCTTAGTTCTCCTTCCAGTCTTCTTATGAGTCGTGGAGATAGGCTTTGGGTAAACATTCGACGCCCGATATATTTACAGAGAGAGCGGTGGTCTTGTTTGCGCAGGGCGCACTGAATCGAGGAGGAGGTGGATTTTTGGAGGATCCAGAGAGAGAAGTCTGGAGGGTTGGAAAGGGTCAAGGAGAGACGGAGAAGCGTGAAATATCGAGAGGTTTGTGATTCTCCGAAGAGTCAAAAGAGAGAGATGAGTGGATGAGGGTTGCCGAGCAAAACCTTACCTAACACACTAGCGGGTGATGAAAAGAAATCCGCGGGTGGAAGTTTTATATTTTTCTTCATCTAGCCAAGTTATATCTCTTTTTCTCTGCAGAGAGCTCACAAATCACTCGCACGTCTCTCGAGGGGTCGCAGATGGATTGCTGGCAGACGACCAACGTTTTCGCAAGTACTCCGAATTCTTTTGGTTTCCGGGTGGGTCGAGAAGAAGATCCTTTAAACATAAAATGTTAAGCGATGCTCAAGTTGCGGATCCCATGCATGACAGCGTTAAGAGATGTTTTTAAGGAAAATTAATGAAAACTGCAGATATAGGTATATCTCAATTAAGGATTAAAAAGGAGTTTGATTTCCGAATATCTTATTTTAAACTAATCAACTTTTCTAGAAATTCAAAAACTGATTTGGATTCATACTGCTAGGCGCTAAGATAGGTGCATAAACTCCATCATTCATTGTATAACAGAAATAAGTGGATACCAACCACAAACAAAAACGTGTAAAGTGAACCTCCCTCAAAACACCACAAATTAAATCAGATTCTTACTGAGAGCAAAGCTATATATATTTTTAGCGGCAATTTAAAATTCATAAGCAGCCATAATGAGTTTTTAGCATACGAATATGCCACTGTTTTTGAAAATCTAGACATGAGAGGTGAGAATAACGGCGAGTAATTGTATATAAATGTGAATTCTTGTAGGAAGCAGCAACGTTTCATGGTTTTTCGCTTGAGGTGATCTATGTATTTCAATGTGTCTTTGATCAGATCTAATATTTAATTGCTTTGATTTAACGAACAATAATAGACATTTATTAAAACTTTATAATCAGTTTAATCTTAATAAATATAAAGACAAATGATAAATGAAGCTCATTAATTTTCACTTTATCAACTCTCTATTGAAATAAAATCAAATGTTATCCTTTTTATCATAGTATGGTCATAGTATGATAAGTTTATTCAAAGGTATATTTATACATAAGAAAGAAATTCATATACTTTGCCACTTCCATCATCATCTAGTAATTACTGAAAATAACGAGCATACATTTACATTTACATAAATACCCTGCAAGCTTCCTTTCGTGTGGTAGGGGGTAAACACCAAAAATGTACAATTTGTATGTAAATGTACATATAAAATGTACATTTATAAAAAAGTAGACAAGGTGGTCATATTTATCAAATGTCTTGTTAATGTGGTCAAACCGCATTTGAAAGAATTCCAACTTCCAACAATTGTTTGTGCGTTAATATAACCAAGTTAGCCATGATAACAGCCCTATTGATTCACCATCCTACTTAATACCCTGTCTCTGCAAACTGCTTTAGCTTCGGACTCTTTTCATGTATTCCATTTATTTCCAGTGTAAACGTTATTTGTATATAATTTAATTACATTACTGATTTAGTTTTGTGGTTTTATTCTTCGAGAAATGATACAAAATCGGGAAAAGATATCCTATACATCGCGTATTGCGTTTGGATAGGATTCTGGACAATGAAGCGAATAAAAAGCATCGCGAAAACCTTATCTTGCAATGGATAATGCACTTTACGTGTTTCTGCCATTTTATCGCTGCCCAATCCAAATGGAAGGTGTCTCGGAGATTATTCCAGTAGCGTTCGCTCTGCTTCCGATCACCTCTCACAAGGACTGTTACACAAGTTCCACAAAGGTAAGACCATCACACGATACATACACTGCATCGTCAGCTCTTACATATTTGCGTAATGTCGTCATCGCGACTTGTTTTCTTTGCTACCAAGTTGGGGAGAAAAAAAATGATATCGCAGGCACGAAAAATCTCTCGAGAGACGAGAAAAGTGATTAGAGTGCAGTTTGATTTGGCCAACAGTCATTGGCGTGCCATCTTCTGGGCGGCGAGCACTTTTTTTTATTCGTTCTCCTTCCCACCGTCGCCATCTTCCTCTGCCTCCCACGCGCACACACACAAACGCACTTCTTTCCCCTTCCTCTTTCGCATTCACTCTCTCCTGCACCCTGTATCTCTTCCTTACGCCCCCTCTTCAGAAGGCATTAATTTTTGACCGCCAGCTTTTACCGTCATGTCTCTCACTGGCATCTTCTCCTTGCAGTCGGCCGCGGCACCCACAACACCAGGAAGTGCGACACCCAACCGGCGATCTCCCTGGGCGACAGCGGCCTCTCCTTCCGGCCGCGCCACGACCGCGACGCGGGGCGGCGACGGGGCGCCGTGCGTCGGCCCCCCGGCGGGCAGCACGGCGGCGGCGGCCTCATCCGCCCTCCCTTCGCCCCCACCCGCTCCCTCCTTAACGGCGGCGGCGGCGGTGGCGGCGGCTGCGGTGGCCGCTTCTGCCCCCGCCGCCCCCGCCACCCCCACCGGCGGGGGCGGGGCAGGCGTAGGACCTCCAGGAGTTGGCGAAGGAGGACCTGGAGGTGCTGTGCCGCATGGACTAGGAGGTGTCCGTTGCTGCGACACCGGAAGGCCCCTCTTCACTGATCCTTTGACCGGGCAGACGGTGTGCTCGTGCCAATACGCAGCAGATCCACAATCGATGGCGGCTGTAGCAGCGGCTCATCAGCACCAGCAGCAGCAGCATATGCTGGGCTACCAGAGGCTGGCGACAGCGGGACTCCCGTTGTCGGCGGTGTACGGAGCGGCGGCGGCAGCTGCTGCTGCAGCGGCGGCCGCGGGTCCCTATGGAGACCAGATGGCGGCTGCAGCTTACTTCCCTGCCGCACTTGGAGCAGAGCAATCGCCATTTTATACCCCAACGGTTAGTGAAAGTTAACGCTTAAAGAATTTTACTCCTATCTTCTTTATGCACTAGTTTACTCTTTATCCATTTGATACTTTAAGTGCTCCTCAACCGTTGGTCCACAGAACCATGAACAAGGCTAACTTAAGACGGTCAGAAAGTGAGGCAGTTGCCTTAGTAATCAAATAGTAAAATAAAAGAGTGGAGCGGCCTTATGCTGTTGTTGCAATAATGGCGTATTTCTTTCTCAGCCATTTAATTCTCATAGTCTGTAACAAAATTGTCTAATGATATACAGAATGCAGAAAATATGATATGTTTGTAATGATATGTTTGAAAACAAATAAGGAGCTTCGTATGATCCTGAAATAGCTCAGTAGTTATGAATTTAGCGCTGTAGTTTTAGAGAAAACAATGTTTCCAAGTCAGTTTTGGTGAATATCCATCCGTTCCTTACTTAGTCTCACCATAAAATGATATTTTCTCAGCATTATTTTTCACGAATAAGTTAAATTAGTTGATAAGATTATGTAAATACAATTATCAAACTAATCAAAATTGATAATCGAAACGTTTTCAGGGATACATTTAACTATCAATAAGTTGAGCCTGTGACAGGGGGTGACAGGAACCCTTCCGCCCTAAGCCGTTTTAAATCTCTTTCCCTTGGGAGTTCGTTGGTCTTTATTTGCGATAATCTGAGTGCAATTTTATAAGTAATCTGCTAAGACTTTAATTTTGGCGAGCATTTAATGTTATAACTGGACATAAATTTCCCAATTGCTCGACTTTATAAACCTATATCACTAATAATAGTAAAATACAGATCAGGCGTTTAAAACTAAAGTATAAAAATTAGTGTGCGGAAACAAAATGTTTGAGAAACACTGTTTTTGTACCTTTGAATCAGTATCAATGGAATCCACTTCTCAAGTCAAAAATCTCAGCGTTTTGAAATATTGACAAATGATACAATACTGACTGATAAATGATACGATACTGTGTGTAAAATACCTATGAAATAACTCTGATTAAGAAAACTATTCGTGTACGGTAAGTCTGTATTTCTCCTTGAAAGTTTTCTACTGCATGAATATATTTGTAGCTCAAGGATGAAATTTTAATGGTAATATTCTCTCTGCGACAACTAATAAAAAAGAAATGTAAATCCTACTGGAAATTTTACTCAAAGGATCGATTTCGGCGGTACATCGCCATCAGTAGGTACTGAACGATCATAGCGAATCAAGCTTATTTAAACTAGGGTAGGGTAGGGTAGTAAGGTTTGGTGTGGAGAAGTACAGATATACTTTACTTCGCTTTGTAGTTGATGGTGGCGATCAATCGCGAAAACTGGTCGTTCGAATAAAATTTTCCGTAGAAGACGAGCTATTTCTATTTTATGTGATGTGGCGATGGACGTCTACAATATCAAGTCCACATCGGTTGAATTTTTCTTTGCTAATTATATTACATACTACGCTATTTAAATTATAGTTATCAGTTATAGGATCAATCTACTTTATATTCAGCATGAACTTTGGGATGCCGTCTTCCTCCTGAAAATTTTCATTCCCCGAGTTCTACTTTCTAATATTTTACCGCCATACCTTGAAAATACTTGTAATTTTGTTCTATTCTGCTCAGCTTCTACAGCAACGAATAACAATGATAAGCTTTCCTTAACATATTTATAATACTCCTGAACTAAAGTCGAAAGAGCAGCTAACTGTTGAGTCAGCCCTTCGATTGAGTTATGTTTGTGAATCATTGAAAGCGAATCCTGATCGAGCATGGTAGCCGTTTGCTTTATATTAAGCTATAAACCGCTAGTCATACTTTGATTAAATAATAAAACCGAAAAATGCTGCAAATATTTGTTTTCTCTTATCTGTAGGTGTAAATTAAGGTGACTCGATTCACAACGGTCAAGAAAACATCCGTACGAAAAGTGTTTATATTGAGTCCATTAGATCATCGCTTTGGGAGTTCATTGATTCGAGAGGCTCATATATGTAGACTAACCAACTAATCTTCCATATTCGCCTCTAGATTCCTTCTACACTTCACTTCGTGAGCATTCATTTGTATGAGGTTTTGGGAGCTCTTCGTCGGCTTGCATACTTAAGTTGCGCAATGGCATTGCCCCGACTTTGACAGGCGGATGTCCACCCAGGAGGACCTCCGTCTTCTCCTCTTCTGGATTCGACGAAGCACCTTCCGTCAGTCTGTCCTCCCTCTGTCTGGGTTTTTACGCACAGTATCGGAAAGAGGAGAAAGATGGTCCTCCACCATTTGGATGCATAATTTAAGCGACATCGGCTGATGTAAGGTGTCCGAGAGGATATTCCACCAGCGATACAGAGAGAGAAGAGAGAGATAAAAAGCTCGCATCGAAATATGGCGTCCGCTCGGACGTCAATCACGTGGCTATCGGAATCACAAAATGGGCGCCGTACTCCTCTTGGAATAGCTTTCTTACATCAGCCTGTCTCCGAGCTCAACCTGTCATACGCTAGTCGCACCTGCATAAATATCTGAAATTGTCCACCATACGTTTGTATAGCTTTGGCAAATTGAAATAAACCTTTCTGCGACGGATAAAATCCAGAAAGAAAGTATCTTTTCCAGAATATGACCTTGGGATAAACCGATATTCTTTCTGACTCCAATGGAGGAATTAGAATTAAAATATTTGGAGTCTAATTTAAATTAACGATTTCAAGAAGAAAGAACAGGTCTCATGCAATATGGCTCCTTTATTTCATGATTAAAAGGCTTTATTCGATGGTACTATCGTTTAAAGGTTACTCATGGAGATCCTAGCTATACTCTTAATCCTAATATATTGGGTTAAACAATCGGGGACATTAATTGGGTTAATGTCTTCAATAAGATCCTGAATTGTTCTTAAATTGTCCCATTTTTTATTTGATTCTCACGGTTATAATATAAAAAATTAAATCTTTTAAAAAATAAGAGTTTTAAAAACTGATGGACTTTTAAAAGTTACATTTTTCAGAGGAATTGAACCTCAAGTTTCGATTACCATCGATTCGATATCTTATTCGTTAACAATATGCATTTCTGTATTTTGAGTTTCAGTCATGGATCTTGCTATTAGCATGAATTGTTTATATTTTTGCCCTAAATAGCTAACTAGTTAGATATAAAACCGTAAACAATAGTAATATCTGTAATGTAATTGTTGTACTTTTATTTCATATACTGATTTCCTCTCTCTCTCTCTCTTTCCATTCTCACTGTGACGGTTGGTGGCTTTCAGGCGGCTGGACTGGAGCTTAAGGACAATTTGGCTGGAGGGGCCGGAGCATGGCCCTACCCATCCATGTACCATCCTTACGACGCGGCCTTCGCTGGCTACGCCTTCAACGGGTGAGTTGAATTCAAATTTTGATTCATACACTTGTTTTCACGACAGCAATTACATTTGACGTTACACTACTGCTACCGAACTTAGTTTCGTCGAAATACAACTATGTCATTCCTTGATTGTTAATTTTTCCATTCCATTCACGGCATCGATTTCAGTACGCAGGAAGGAATTTCCACTCTATGTTATAATAGTATGATAGCGTAACCGTAAATATCATCTATGAGTTTTTGATAATTATCAAAGTGTCATTACACCTGATACTTATCAATCGACATGAAGTCAAATTCAGTGCTGCAAATAGCAGTTTTCGGTGTGGGAATTTTACATGCTCCTTCTATTATTTCATTAAACATTCTCTCTTTACGAAAAATAAGCGATTCTGAACTGAGTGGGCCTTCACATGAGATATGGTTGCCTATCTGCCTAATTTTGTGTGTTTCGGGTATTCAGAGAAATCTAGCTTCACTAGGAGTACATCTGATGTGTTGTCGGAACTAGGCTTGTGATAGTTTCGTCAGGAATTATTGAATTTGCCGTCTCTAAACCTCATGTACTCTGGCTGCCTTCAAAGACAGCAACAAACTTATTTGGCGATAAAAGTATGCGTATCTTCTGGTGAGTGTTTGTCGCTCATAAACGGTTTGAAACAATTAATGCGACCGATTGATTTAACAGTTGATAGTAAACATTGATCTCACGGTAACTTAGGAAACACTAGAAGGACTCGAAGAATTCGTAGCTGGGTAAGCGTAACCAAAGGAGCACCAGCACCCGCAGCGTTAGCTGGCAGTTCTTAAAGAGATCAGAAAATGAAATCTTTCTACTCTGAAGTATTCACTAACAAGCCACATTGGGAGTAAACAGTGTGTACGATCGTTATTAACGGAGAAGTGAATGCTTACTCACGCAAAAAGTGATCCCGCTTTCGAATTTGCCAATCAGACCAGAATGCGATTTTAACGCTCTAATTGGTCCCTAACTCGATCCAAAATTTTAAACCTCAAAGCCCCAAGGATAGGACATGATGCATAAGTATTTTTGATTTGCTGATATATGCGTGATCTGGATACGTATATTGTTTAAGTAAATCATCATTCCAGCGTTAGACCGCGGGGGAAAGATAGATTCTTGATAAGATAGCAGCGAGTAATAAAGTTGAATTTCGCTCGGACCAAGAGAGCGGAAGAAGGCACCAGGGCAACATTCAATTAGAATACATTTCAGAAATCAATTACCGAGCTCTTGGTCTGACGGAGTCGTTCCATAAAAGGAAACCAGAGGTCGGCTAATTCGCTCTCAGTTGTCATTTGCGTCCTCTCTTGACAAGAGAATCTCTCTTTCCCTCTCAATCCCTGGACTGTGCAATCGGAATCTGACGGCCACAACTCCCACAGCCAATGGCTCCTAACCCCTTCTCCCTTAGAACCACTCTTGCATAGATACTCGAATCGGATGGCCCTCATCCATTATGCCATTTGTCTCTTCCTCCCATTCGCACTCCGGCGGCGGTTATTGAGGGCGGGAGCCCTTTAAATTATAAATGAAGGCGGGGTTGGGCTAACCACAGCTGACCCGAACCCATCCTTCACACCCGTTTCGAGCATTCCGACTTTATTTATTTCCGATTCTGAAATCGGAGACAGGGAGGGAGGAAAAAGGCAGAAAATTAGAAGCGATAGAGAGGGAGCTGCACTACGCGACGTATCACTGTGCAGCTGCCCTATTCATCTCCGATGGGAAGACGTTCCGCTAATCATCTGTGAATAATATCCGCTCATAAAGCTCCCCCAGAATTTGAAGTGGCATTAATAAAAATTTCAGTCTAGAACTACTGTTTTTTTATGCGCTCGGCCGCGCACTGTTTAATGGCGGATTTTAATGTCGTATGACGCTCTCCATTCCGCACGAACGACATAAAAAGTCGGGATTTATGTTATTTGCTATTTAAATGTCGATGTTACGACCGCTCAATCTTCGGCATTTACACCGACGCATGTTCGCAAAATACTAGTAAACGGCGCCCAGTCCATTAGGAGAATTAATTAACTAAAATGGAAATAGTCGGGTGAATATTTTAGAGTATTTCGAAGTTTCATCGGTTATAATTTCCAGCCGATTTCATAAAACGAACGTTTAACGACCGTGTCACCATAATATTTCACAGCGGTTCGATTACACGTCTTAAGATCGAGCGAAACATCCCAAATCGCACTTGCCAATAAAGCATTTGCATCTCATCCCTCAGCGGCTTCGTCGAGGCAGAAATTTAGCCTACGCGACCCCCTCGGTTAACGACCATATCTCCAATGAGCTTAACTGTTTATCACCGCTTGGCCCTCCGATGGCCATTAAATAAAATGAAACGTACAAACCAATAAATCCTTTTCTAAACGGTCTTCCGCTCTCGGTTTTTGGTCCTCTGCCCACGAAGGCAATGACTGCTCCTTACGTCTTTTTCACCATTGCTTCTCGATCTATCCTTCGTTGCCATCCATTTGTGCGGGGTTGCCAAATGAATAAGAATTGGTTTCTGAAGCTGTCCATGAACGTCGGTACAGATGAATTTAGAAGTATAAGAAAATTAAACCGATTTCAACCGAGATGTTCGGATGCGTGCTAGGAGTAATTGCGAAACTTTAATAATGAACGGAAATAATATAGTATCCGTTGTGTTAATGTATGAAAAATATATTAAGAGGGAACTCGAGGTTAACCAGATAATGTATTCCCGAAACATACTTTTGAAGCTGCCTACAAGGCTCAGGATGATAAGAGTAATCATCTGAATGTTAATTTGATTGAACGACCGTAAAACCTGTGTGACATCTCACCGAACCACCCGATAGTATTCATCCAAAGTTAACATTATCTTTAGTGACTTTTGGTATTGCAATTATGAAATCCTAAGTAATTTTGCAGGATTTATTAAAATCTGGACACAATGACAGACAGATTGGGCTGATAATTTCTGCTGGAAGACTGTCAGATGATTTAATGCACTGAAATTTCACAATGATATTGCCTGAAGTATAAAATAAAGGTCAAAGTCTGAGTCACGGAGATTTAATGCACATTCAAAACAAATACATATTCCTGGCCAAATGTTTTTGGATATCATCTGCTCTCCCGGCTACTCAACTCTCGATCCTCTATCAGTATTTTACGTGAGGTGAAGTTACAAACATGAATGATGGGAGAGTAAAATTAAGAAAAAAATCGTACTCCAAACTTGAATGCATCGGCCTAATGAACCGGGTAGTTAATGATTCGAGGAATCGGCGAAACATCAGAAGAATTTTCCGGGATCCTCCGAGGGAATTCGTGAGTGTCGGGAGGAGCGTCGTTTCGGCGCTGTTCGTTTCTTCGTAAGGTGGGTTTGTTCTTCGTCGGAGGCCTTCAAAGGAAAGGTCGTAAATTCAGTCGTGCCCCTCTCTCTTCTCTCCGTCTCCTTCCCGCTTCCCGCATGCGACACAGGTGACGGAAAAGAAATGACAATGGACATATAGTGAGGGGCACGTGGCACTCTCCGACAATGAGTTTGTTGTCTCTCCTCACTCCCTCGCTGGGTGGTGTCTCCAAAACTTGAATATTTAAAATGATGATCACGCCCATCTTCTCGGACAAGAGGACCCATCCGAAGAAGTTTTGGCCTTTGTAAAATAAAAGACCATCGAAGGACAAATAGACGCTTAACAGACACAAAAAATTGTGCGCAGCCTGAATACGATTTGGTCTGTGTCTTCGTCTGGATCCTCCGATTGTGAATCTTTCCATTTTGATTGACTTATCGAGGAAGTAATGCCCAAAATTCCTCTTTGTCGACATGTCGGCAATATCAAGTAAGCAATTTAATTTATGTACTTCGATGCTATGTTTATACAGGGAACCTGCCAGGCTAAAGAGAACATCTACTATGGTGAATTACGCCTACCCATTGCTCAGCATGCTGTTTTACTATTATCTCAACTTTTTGAATGCCGTAATTGTCAACCCTGGTTGTAAATGTATTATGGAAAGAATAAAAAACTAACACATGATAAACGCAGGGTTTCTAAACACTTGTAAACAGATCTAATAGTCAAACTTAATTTTTTAAAGGAGGTTACGTCGCGAGAATTGAGTAAATAATAAATACCGCCAATGAGAAATCAGTGGGCATCAAACGGTTACTCAGTCCAAGCAATTATGATCTCTCTTACCTCCAGGCGTAATGGCCTTCCTAACGGAACCTTTAATTAAGCCAAGGTAAACTCGAAAAAGGAAAATATTCTGAATGCAATCTTTTAGACCTAATTGGAATATCGAATTTCTTTTAACTCTTAAGTGCTGTTCCGCTTTGTATTACGTAGTTCCGGGATCATTTATCGTTTCCGTGTGCATATTTGCCCTTGGTGAAATGAAATCACCTGTTCCTTCTTGTTAATAATAAAAGGCTGTATAAGAATTCCCCTAACGTTGCCTAATTACCTCGATGGCAGATTTCGCTTTTGTCACGATACGAGTTGTAAGGAAAAGCTTTGGAAATTTTCATCCATCCTGTCTCGCTCTTGCTGAATTAGAAAGCTCGAGCTGTTAACCAACCCTCCTCCCGAATTCCAAGATTATCGAGAGTTCGGGATTCTTAAGCGTGTTCTCCGACACAACTCGGCTCATTTCAGAGTCGCCGCTTCGGCTTTTCCAAGTTAAGAAGTCCGTTATGAGGAACCAACGATAAAAAGCGCATTCCAGTGTAAGAATATAACCGGAACTGCTTTTGCGTGTTTGCTGTTGGTAAAGATCCGACGTGTTCGGACATAGTGGCAGCTGTGAATAGATGGTTTGTGACGAGGGAGGAAGGGAGGTCGGCGAAACTGTCGTGCGCCGCGCGACGTTCCGATGAATCACTGCGGAGGGATCGATGTAATAATAAGGAGCTCGCGAGAGCCGACGTGCATGAACAAGGCGTGGTTTTGCGGCATGCAGGCTAAGAGGCGACGGAGCCAACGAACTTTTCAAACCGTTCCTTCGAAAAATAGGACGGATTTAGCGAGCGATTAATCTGAAATATCCTCACTGCTAGATCGTTAACGACAGGAGTAACATGTCAACTGCTGAGACTCATCGTTTCATACAATTTGAATCTTCATTTATGAGTTTTCTTTTGGCGGCACAATAACAACTTATATTCCGGAGTAATTTTTATAGTGATGCCTAGTGGCGAATGATCTAAAATGGTTTTGACCAAGCATCCGACATATTAACGATTGCATTCTAATGATTTCGCACTATTATTTAATCTGTTTCCTAAAATCCTCGCCGCGGTACGTGACAATATTCAGCTGTATCGTCTTAAATTTCTTCGTGTAGCGCAGCCTTCATTACCTTCCCCATGTCCTCATCCTGACTCTCTCTTAACATCTTGGATTTCAATCACCTTGCATCATCTCTTCGCGGAATGGCACGCTGGAATCGCGTATTACAAGTACGATGCGAATAACAATTTCATGCCTGGCATCACACGCCGTATAATAAAAAAATAAGAATACGGCAATCTGCGACAATTATCTCCCCCAACCCCCACGTCTCCCTCTCTCTCCCTCCACCGACCCCTTCCTCACCTATCTTCCTTACCTCCTCAAATCGCCCTTCCTCACAATCAAAGCCCTTCCCATTTAGGGAACTCCATCGCTCCCTTGTTTCCCCAACACCATTATCCCCTTACGCTCTGGTGACGCACATCCTGTGGATTTGTATGCAGTGCCGTCGCGATGCGGAAAAGAGGAGGAGATAAAGGAGGTAGAATCGGGCGGAGAAGACAAGGAGTCGAAGAAAATGAATAAAAAACGATGGAAAAATACCCTCGAAAAAACGAGGGAATCACAATACATCTGGGCAAAGTCTGGAGGATCAACATCTTCTGATGTCGGTAGCGAACAAGGATAGATTCAATTCTTAGAAG
Source organism: Ladona fulva (assembly GCA_000376725.2). Lineage (NCBI taxonomy): Eukaryota > Metazoa > Arthropoda > Insecta > Odonata > Libellulidae > Ladona > Ladona fulva. The sequence continues at coordinate 896,841 of KZ308168.1, forward strand.
GAGGAGAATCACGATTCGAGGAGGGCGTCCGTGCCCCGGCACGAAGGATGGAAGATGACGGGGAGGACGGGGGGAATATGTGTTTAGCGGGGTGGAAAGCGGGAGAGGTCACGGATATCCAGAGTCTGCCGATCAATTTCAATAGTGTTCCCGTTGACTATGAGTACGGCCGCCGCCGATGCAAGAGGTCGCCGAGGATGGACGTCGTGAATCGAACGACAAATCTTTCCTTTCATGCCGGAGGAGGGAATAAAACACGCCCCGCGTTTCTCACCTGACAATGCACGGCGTGCGAGTGATTGTCCGGCGGTTTGGGGCAACGGAAACGCATTGTCGTTTGTTCGTTTGCGGATCCGTTACGTCAAATTTACTGTTTCGATTTGTAAACGGTTTTTTCAATGCTTTGAGCTCAATCGAGTGGTCGAATTCATATGCATCGAAGTGGTATATGTGTACGATTGATCGAGAGGGATTCGTTTTTAGATGCAAATACGAGATGAGAAAAGAACGTACGACAAAATTCTATTGATGCATCATCTGTCGTAGAATTTTTTGTTTATCAATAGTAGTATTATGGAGTCAATTTTTTAACTTAAGAATGTTAACGCATCGTAATGCAGGTAATTGAAATAAGGGGCTGACACGTGTCAATTAGTGTAAATAATACCTGGAATGTTATGTTCGTGGAAAAAATTACTATTAACATCCGCTCATCTTTTCTATAATCTTGAAGTAACTGAAGAAAAATATTTTTCTGCGTTCGTTGCTGAAGGCTTTGTTCCATGGACAGAAAATATATAAGTTGAATTGGACATGATAATTAATTTTTTTAAAGGTTATCAATACTCAAATGTAAACCTAAAAGTAACGGTTTCTTTAGAAATGTATCAACATTGGATATCTGTAAAAAGCAACTGTGATTCTAATAGAGAGTGTAATTGCTTTTACAATACCATTGAGAGATTATAATCTAAATTAGCCTGAGAGAGCAAGTGAGGCTTAGAAACCTGTGGTATCTATCCATTGGAATTGTTAGAAAATTATTCTTTTTCCAGTACCTCTTCATAATGAAGAAACTTAGATATATATTTATGTGATGCAAAATGATTCCCTTAGTTTAAATTAGGAACCTTGATCTACTTGCCGCGGGAAATTCTGTGAAATAGCCCCAATATCTCCCGTTTAACTTCAGTTTCGTGACGCCTTTTGCTTCATTTATGCGCTTACAGATGGTAGCTTCCCCGATGATTTGAGCTTCGTCATATTCCACCGTGGTGACATCTTACGGCGAGAAAAAGGTTCATTGTTACTTAGACCGTGATGTATTAATAAGACGCGGCTCGACTTTTCCACCGCTTAGGTTGAGTTTATGCCTCGAGAAAAGGAGAGCTTGGGGTGGGGGCACTCAATGAGGATCCGAAAAGTCAACCGCTCGGGGCAACGTTAGAGAAAGAATGGGCGTAAGGGGAAATGGCGAATGAAGAGAAATGTGGTTCAAAGGGTAAAAATGGATGTAAGGAAGGGGTCGGGCGGATTTTTTTCCTCTCGGTGACAAAGTATTAAAAGGGTTGCAGGGGATGGCGAAGAGAATGGGAGTTATTTTGAAAGGGCAAAGAGGGGAGGAAGCGACAGTGAGGAACAAAGACCTCTTGATTCCTTTCACTGGAGCAAGTCTGAGGGAGGGATTGAGGCCAGGGTGCGCCAAGTGGCGGGCGAAATTCCCAGTCGAGTGCAAATCCTCGGAAGCCGTATCTTCAGGCGGAGAAGCGGAGGCACACGCGTGCCGTCTTATTTGCAAATTTTGGAATCTCTAATAGAGGCTACAGTTATGACATTCAATTGATACGGATGGAAATGCTGTTAAATATTAAGCGTCCGTTGGAAATTGGGAATTTTATGGGGGCATGATCTGGTGTGTAGAGGGAAGCTGACGTGCTTTGAACTTCCTCACGATACCGCTTATACTTACGTAAAACATAAAGCTCGACGTGTTTGCGGGTATTTCGGAAACTTTAAAGAATTTTTAATAAATTACTATGTATTTACTATGGAACTTTTTGAGCAGGATTTCTTCGACGCCTAAATTTTATTTCTACGTGTGAAATATCAATCAATATAGAATGATAATAACGGAGACAGTCAAGTTTTGGTAGTTATATAATTGAAGATCTTATAATATAAGCGATTTGATACCAAGTAAGGCTAACCTTACTTGATGGAATGCAATAGGTGAGAAATGAAAAACTTCGTAGTTTCACACGCATTTTAATAACGACCGATTTCGACTCACCCGAGTCCAAAATCCCACTCGAGTGAAAATCCTTCGATCTAGATGATGACTCGGATGAGTCGAAACCGGTCGTTAGTAAAATCTGTGTGGAAACTACAAAGATCTTAAAGTATTTAACATCTTTAAGCAAATCGATCTCTTTTCTGAATTGGAAACTATTGTGATTGCTACATGCCTGCGATTAACAATCAAGTCTACATTTTTAGAGGGATAACAGCATACTCTTTTATATAAAGAGAATTGGATAGAGTTACGAGAGGGTCTTGTTTTGTAAATGTGAACTGAAAATGCCCTATTTTCGGCGTCGTAACGAAATTCGCAATATTTACAGTCAATTATTAAACTAACGGAAAGTATTCGGATAGTGAAACTTTTTATTTGTACACTTCGTATTAAGTAGTTATAAGGCAGAAAGAGTCGCGTTAATGTTATGCTTATTTGCAGAGATATAAAATGCCAAACTTTAATTTTTTTCGAGCCATAATTTTTTGGGCCGATTTTGCTTCAAATTGTTTTTGCAGATTTCGCTCATAAAGGATTTTTTATTATTTTGTGTAATAGAGCAACATAGGTTGTATAAGAATGCTAAGTTTTGTTTTGCTCAACGGAATACTGCCTGAGATAACGCGTCTTAAAGCTGCTAAAAATCGATGTCTAACTGTAGAAGGCTGCGGTAGGGGGTCAAACAAATGACTATATCTCAGCAAATATTTCATCGATGGATGTTAAACTTGGCAAATGTTCATAGAGGATATGAATTTATGTTCACACAAAATTTCATTGAAATCGGTGATGGTCGAGCGGGGACCGTTGGTCCACTTGACATGGAATGGCCCTGCACCCTCTGAAAAAGCGTAGAATATTTACGACAAGAAGAAAGACATGCTCTTTACGGAGCAAATAATCTTTCTTAGAAAATTTTGGAAATGTTTGTAATTTCCATTACATAATTACACAAACTTGCCGACAGAGGAATAACACCTCTCTGTTTTCATTAAGTCCAAGATGCTTTTATGAAGAATCGAGGGATGGGAGTGGAGGTTCATACATTAAAGGGAAGGAAAGGGAAACAGGATGTAAGGGTACGAACAAGAAAAAGACGATAGGGTGAGGAAGAAAAGGAAGGAGAAATTTAGAGATTCCTAGCAAATTTTGAGATTCCTTAGCAATAAAAAGCGTAGAATTCTGTCCACCCAAAATCTCTTTCCTTCCCTACCGACATTCACCCATCTTTCCCCGAATGATTCAAAACGTCGCCCCCTTCTTACAAAAATGTGCCCATCCAAGCCCCTGTCTCACTCCATTCGTCCTCTTTAGTGCTGAGGGCCAACAATATCCATTGCAGACGAATCGATAGTGGAGGAACGTAGTGAGGAGAAAAAGGAGTTTAAAAATCCATTCAGAGTGAAAATATGAAAAGGAGTAGGGAATAAAAAAGGTCATTCATTACCGGTTCTAGGGGGATAATGGTGAGAAAAAAGGGAGTGAAATATCAATCGTCGTCTGTCTTTTTTTCTGGGATGGGGATACCTCTTGAGGCAATGGTGGAAGAAGGATGTGATGAGAAAAACAGTCATGTGACCTTCGAACCTATCTTTTGCACCGATTGAATATGCTCATCAAGGCAGCTCTTCCCAACCAGTGTGCCTCGGCACATTAATTTGCCGTGAACAAGCACTTGGTGTGTTATAGGTTGAGTAGTTTTTCTGATTTCGCATTAGATATGCACGAAAATTTTCGATTTATTTTTCGTATAGTAGAAATTTGCTATGGAATACTACGAGTACGTACTACCAAAAGATTTTATACCTCTATCTTTTCACCCAGAATTGAGACTTACCAGAGTGTGGTTAGGTGCGCCTTAAAATCCGAGTTAACGCATAAGCGTGCCGTTTGAGATAAAAGGTTGGGAAGGAATGTGTTATGGAACTGTCGATGTCGCGGATATGTTTATTGTATTTTAAGTTGGTAAGCACTGCATTATGAAACTTGGGACATCATCAATATATGATCGTACGCAAAAACAACTCATTCAGTGACGCAGTTTCCCTTCATAAGCTTAACGAGCACACATCGGACTACGCCATAAAGTTGTTTTGCGATGGAAGAATTCTCCGGGTTTCGGGAGAAGGGGATTTTTGAGTGACACGGGGATGAAGTGTAAGGAAGCCGGGAAGTTGTGGCGCAGAAAGGCGAGGAGGGAGTGACGCTATTCAAAGCGTCGCTAAGGTCCCGGCAGCAGACGTTTAAGGCCTCACGGGGTTCCAATATCCTCCCAGGACAACAATGACGGCCGTGTTACGCGAATGCAGCAAATTTGATGCCTGTAAAGAAAGAAAGGAGGCTCTTTTCATCGCAACGTGATTAAATCACCTCCGAGCTATTTTTCTGACATGATGGAATAAGTCGTTTTATATTGATCCAGGGGGAGCCAGGTTGCTCCGACTTGTCGTCGGAATATTAGTTAATATGCGACGGGGAAATGTTCCTCCGAAAAATGTTGCGGGACCAAGTGGTATGCCTCCTGAAGGGAATCGTGGTGAATCATGGTAGATTTCATTCTGTTACAATTCACCTCTGCCGAAAAAGTTTGACGATAGATTGAGCGATTGAAAACGAGTCGTATATTATAAAATAAAATACCTGTATGCTCCAAGAGCGGATCCACATTAAGTCTCTATGGGGTGTAATTACTGGTATATGCTATAATTTTCATTTCAAATTTGACTTTAATATAGTTGAAACCATTGATTAATACCACACGAATCACAAATGATTAGCGCACGGGTATTATAAGTAAATGAAACGATTTTCTATTGCAATATTTCATAAAAACTTCGACCATTCTCACCTTACGATTGACAAAGTAAGTTCATGGAAGGGGATTATTACCTACCAACTCTCCCTTTGCCACTGGTATGCTAGAATCACCCGCACGTTCAGATTTTGTTGATGAAATTGAAAATCTAAAATATGTAATCAGTGCACTCTTATTTTCGAAAACGTGTGCATAACGAGGCCGTTGGAACTTAAAGGGTCAGGTGTGACTTCCTTTGACTTCATTCATGATGCTATTTTTGGGAGAGAAATAGACTTCGACTTTTCACCTGCGATTTTTCCGCGACTCACGGGAGCCATCTCTGATCGATAATGGGAAAAGAGCATGAAGTTGCATTCACCTGCAAAAGGCATGTCTTGGTCAGAAGCCTTTAGAGTACCTTCCCCAAGAAACCTCTTTAGAGATAAACGAGATTTACAACAAACTAGAAGTCATAAAACTAATACATCTTGCAGTTCCGCACGCATACCAATCCATAATGAAAGTATTTTTTCAAGTCTGAAAGACGTTCGTAGCTGGAAGCAGCACTTATATCATCCCATCGCTATCTCGCATAAATTTCTCGAACGCAAGAACATGCACCGTGCGCTAATGAAAATAGAATCACTCTTTTAAATCAGATTCCTCTCTCCTTATTTTTCGAGTGCCGCATTACGAATCCTGATCGATACCACCGCATCGACGGGAAAATATCCTTCAATACAATTTCCTTAGATAAAAATACACGGACAAAATCGAATGTAGAAGCAGATAAGCCAGACAGCTAGTATAGTGTGAGAACGGATTCTTACTTTTCAACTCAACCCAGTGCCGCTTGTAGTCGCCGCATGACTTACGAGAGAAGGTTAACCTCGCGGGCAGACGGAGGGGATTACAGGCGAAAGAAAAGGACTTTTCTAGATGAGTGTGAGGGTTCTGCGAGCTAGGATGCCTGTGGGCTCGGCGGTGGGGAAAAAAGGCTTGGGCGCTTTAAAAAGTAATTAAAAGCCCATACATCACACGGAGTGGCCTGAGACTTGGAGGGAAGGAGAGGGACTGGGTTTAGGGTGTCGGTATGGAATAGTTTCATTTTGGATTGAAGAAGGAAGGAAAGGCATCTGGCATATTATTCCGCATGTCCTCACTCACCCTTAACCACATTTACTGTACCGATACGCCTATTTACACCCCTCTCCCGAACGAGGCGCTCCTCTTCATTAAGTTATCGCATACCAATACTAATATTTTCCAGTCACCCCCTCTTTTCTTAATGTTTCATTTCAACTCTTAGCTGCCTGACGTTGTCAGGCTGATGGGAAAATACTTCTTTCTAATGCCCGTTTCCGTTTGCTTACTTCCTTCCCATGTTACACGGCTGTTCAAATGGCAAAAGCTGTGGGTTCTTGGACTTTCCCCCCCCCAGCAAATCATTTCGTCATATATCTCTCCTGTGGGTTTTTTCTCACCTTGCTAATGTGAAAACAAGAGGACTTTCTTTTTCCGTTGCCGCGCGGATTTTAGTACTCTAAGTGATTTTGTAATTTCTCTCCGAAGAAACGTAGCTCCTCGTTTTATGCTTGCAAGTTTGACAGTTTTTAATTAATTATTTTGTTAACCAACGAAACTAGTGGGATTAGTGTTCTTTCTCCACAACCCTTTCCCAGCTCTATCAGTATCAAGTGTACAGTACCTTAATTTCAGGTTCATTAATACTGCGAAAGTAACTGCAGTAGCATATCTCCTCACATTTATTCTGTCATTCTATAAAACAAACTCATGTTTGCGATTTGTACACTTGCTTAAACAGGAAGTAAACCACGGAGTACCTCCGATTTTATCTCCAAAGGTCACGTTTCGTCGTTATTTCTTCGGGCCACAGTCTTCCTTTGCTCTCATAGAGTTACTCAGCTGTACCTTTTGAGGAAAGGACTGAGGATTTCCCAAAGGAAGGAGGGTAGTTTATTGTTTTCTCCGCCGTAGTTCACGTGCCCATTACTCATTCTCTCCTTTCTTCCATTCTCCCTCAAACCCTTACCTCTTCGAATTCACCGATCCCCACACCATAAAGGACCTCAGCTCACTCCACCGTTCTTTTCCTTCGCTTCCAAACCCGTCACACACGCCTGTGTCGCTTCTGGAGAACAAATTTACATGTGTCACTCTCGAAGGAGTATCTGTTCCAATGGAAAAGGGATTTTGAAGGAACGCCATAAGAATAAAGGAGAGAGAATGACAAGAAAATATTACGAAAATTTACCGAAAAACATTCAATAAATTATTCGCAGCCAACCTTATTGAGATATACATTAATATTATTTTTTATACACACGGTATTGTAGCCGTGTACATATTTAAAGGACTATTCTTAAGGTTTTCTTTTCGGAAGAGTTTACAATGAGAGAGATATGCGACAAGGCAAAAGACTAATGCAATGAACGTATACAAATATTTGTATAGTGCTTTTAATGCAAATATTCTGCGAGAACTTTCAATTAATAATGTTATAAATATGATCGAAGGTAAATAGAGCGAATACCGCGCGAAGAACTGTAGACTAGAATCGCTTCACTCAAACGCAATGGAGAAATTCACAGATTTCTGAAGAAAGGAGAGGATAAGGAAGAGAGAAAGAAAAGTTAGTGAAAACAGGATTGTTCGTTGGAAAATATGATAGAGGATGTTGTAAAGAAGGAAGGAAGAAGATGACAGGAAAGGGGCAGAGGGTGATTGAAGGAACAGAGATATTCCTGTGGGAAGGGGCTGAACGGCTCAGTGTTGAGGTGGAAGGATTCTGCAGATGCTTTTGTGTGCGTTCTGAGGCAACTTCTGGAGCCTTCCGATCTTATATACGCTCCCATAAGAGGCGTGTTTGGAAGAATGGGTCGACGAGAGGATGGCTGGGTGTTTATTTTCCCGTCCGCATGAAAATTGCAACACCCTTGGGCTGATAAATCATACACCTTGTCAGATCCCTTGCGAATCATGACAAACCTCCTTTCCTGTAAAGGTCGAATATCGATGAAGTCGATCAAAGGTACACACACACCCATAGAGATGAAAATTTTTCTTATAGACGTCTGTCGATTCGGCGTCTAGGCGATTTCGTCTTCTTTTACCACAGCAAGAAGACGTATATTTCCTCACCTCGAGTTTGCTGTCTATCATATAAACTTCTCTTTTGTTCATTGCATTCTTGTTGTATTTTCACTTGATAAAAGAATCAAGAATCTTCCTCGATGTTAAAAACAGAATTTTGTTAATCTCATTTGAATATGATAAATCATGGCTATAATTTTAAGGGCGATTAAATTCAATTTCATTGTCTCTTTCATTCATTCATCGTATTTTCATCGAAAATCCAATTATACTTTAGCGAGCATGTATATATTTTCAGGGGAAATTATGTATTTCGGCCGTCGTCCAATATAGTGTTCTAAAGAGAGAACAACTAATTTCATTGATTATTTTAAGAAATATAGATCTTATTTTTATCTCTGGACCGAAAACATCTGCTTCGCAAACCGTCGTTTAATAAGAACTCCGACATCGAACAGGTTGCATAAGGTGGTAATTGAAGATGTCTGGAGCAAGTCGAGAAAGTCACAGTGCATAGATGGGAATGCATCTTGTATGACCACTGCGCTGGTAGCGGGATACGCTTGAAGAACTTTTCTGGAATAGTCTCGACGAAAAATCTAAGAGCTAAATTCATACCTAGGTAATAAACGTCTCATCTAAATTACAGAATAAGATTTATAAAATAAGATATTTAATTTTGGCAAAATAATGTGTATTTAAGATGTAAATATTGCACTAAATGTATGATATACTGGAGTACAGCGCGTACTTCGTGTTATCTATAGAGAGTGTGCCTATCTCGATCATGTCTTTCCCTTTACAAAAATCGCCGATTTTAATTATAATTCAGAACTAATTCTACAGGATTCAGTCAACTATCGAAATTATTTTCCTTTTATGCGCTGTCATCTGGGAATTTGAAATATAAATAAGCTCTTAGGAGCCTTGTTCTACCAAAATTTCATTTATCAGACGTTAAAAGTTGACGGAGCGAAATAAGGGGAATATTCATAATAAGGCAATAAAAGGAAGTCTTGAGCGAAACAAACTCGTTCCGTAGATAAAAGCCGCAGCGATTAAGATTGGCACTCTTCAGAATTGGTTTTATCAGCGGATATTTGAAATTGTAATTCATCTTCCGGTTTTATTCATGTCATTGCTCGAAACCGCATTAATGCTGACACCCATCAAAGATTTGTTCTTCTCTCGCTTTACCTTCGTCTACGGTTTGAATTCTTTCCAGGTTTTCGTGTAAGACGTCAATCTTCATTCCGCCATCCATTTTCAGCAGAAAACGAGCGGATGGAGGATTTCAGTTCTAAGGGAACTAAATGCGGAATAAATCATTCGCAGCGTTCGGGCATCATAAATGGAGAGAGATGTATATTTATATTTAAGAAAAGGGACATTGCAAGCAGAATGCATAATGAATCGAATAAGGCTGAAGCTAAAAAACTTCTCGTGATATTGAAAATTGATTTTTCGAAAAATCTGTGACATCTCGCATTTATGATGTTATCACTCAGAAGGTGATCGCTTGATGCAATCAAAAGAATTTCGTTTTTTCACGGAATTATTCAGTAAAGAAATTATTGAATTAACAATGTTGTAGGAGCTGGTTTAATTTATTTATTATAATTTGCTACTTAAAATCTTGTTGCAGTAATAACAACTCTTTAGACTTCTCCAGTTCCGCTCCAAGCAGCCATGTCACAAACTAGGGAAGCATTAGTAGTTATCTACATAGGTATTAAATATTAGTAGCAGACGCTGTATATACATCAAATACAAAGTGCATGTACACATTACTAACTTCCCTTTCTATGAGTAATCATTCTTTTTATCAGTTGAGCCATCTACTCCATTACAAGAATCTTTACAAATGGTGCTCTAGTTAATAGTATACATTTCTTTTAAGCCTCAAGGTGGTATCTATCGTGCATCAACACCAATTTCATGATTTAGCCTTAATTATCAATGCATTGAGAATTTTTCTTTCATTACACATGCGACTATTAAGGATTTCCTTTAAATTAGAAAAACAAAGGCACTGTTGCGGATCCTTTCGTTGACAAAATGAAAAAAAAATACGATGGAGAACTGCCGAATCCTGGTTTTCGAAATTTAATTGCGATAAAATGGAATGTTACTCAGGGTACGTGACGTGAATCTCTTTCCAAAAGTCCTCGCGTTTCTTCTCCCTTCCGTTTAGATGAATAAGCATCTCGTCACACGCGAAAATACACTCGTTACATTTCGTTTACAGCCAAACGGAAAAATCGGAATATCAGAAACGAGAGGTACCCTTGCTTTCCGATGCATTTTTTGTCATCATTTCCGACCCGAGCCATATTAACAGGCATTAACTTCTGCTCAAACTACTAAAACCGATATTTCGATGCCAAAAAAAGAATCGGGCACGAAAGGAATTCTCTCGGCAGTCGCGCTTTTTTTGTTCGACTGAAACGTGATTTCCGATACGTCTTTTTTCAACGGTGCCTTTCCAATGGTGCACACGCGTAGTAGTGCTTCCGATGAGATGCTGTGGTGCGATAAAGGCTTGCCATATTCACGGCGCTCCTTCGATACCGGATTTCCGCATCGGTTTCAATCATTGGTCTCGAGACATCGTGAAGCCTTCTCTCCGATGAAAAGGAGCCGTGTTCATAACGGTGACGTGATGCAGAAACAGCTCGATCAACGTCCGGAAGCACGATTCCGATAATTATGAAGAAAAAAGAGCATACGGAGAGGAAAGGGTATGTGATTCGTGTTCGGAAATCCATTTCTTTTGTATGCTTTCGCTAAAGGGATACGCGAATTCTTCGTTGTAGGTGGAATTGAGGTCACATCGGGATTCGATGACTTTTTCATCCGCTCGAATTCGATTCCATAGAACAAAATAACACCAGGATCTGCTCTTCCTAATTGAGACATATTCGTAAAGATTATTCTGGTTATAGCACGAGTTCTATGAAAGTATTTTGTTAATAATCAAGCATATAATTATATCCTTGCCTTTCTCGATTGCTTTTACTTGGTAATTATGTGAGGTGATATGGTACTGATTTTTCTGTCCACATTAACATGAATGCACACTGGAAATGCGTGACTGGATCATTTAATGCAATTTTAGGTACCGCTAATTCCTATTTTTCAAGAATTAATTAAGACAGTCTTGCACATGCCTAATATTATATTAAATTATTGCCTGATCTACTGAGTTTTTATTGACATTGTGACCAAGATATATGCTCGCGTTTGACTGGGTACATATATATGTTTCAATCTTCATTTTTAACGGGAAATCAAATTAATTTTCAGAACCATTCGTATAAATTTAAGCCAAGATACATTAACATGTTTTCATGTATGTATCTATCAGCCGTCTGTCAAACAGTAATTTATAATTTCTCAATCTTCTTCTGAACTTATTCGACCTCCTAAAACTAAATTATTCCTACTTTTTTATATTTTTAATTTATTATATTTCTTAAAATTGCGTTGTATCCGCTCATCGATGAGTCTTAAGCTATAAATATGTTAATTGGTCGTGAATGCGAGAGTGAAGTTAAAGGAAGAATGAAGTCATAGCCATCTAAGGAAGGAGAATATTTCACCTCTTCCGCCTTTATTAGATAAAGAAAAGCTTAGATGTAGCCTATAGATATGCTTATAGTGTATGATGCAGAGGCCAAAATATAGCGTAAGCGCAATTCTTGCAAGCGTCAGCGATCTCGCGAGTTAAGAAAAAAGACCCAACCAGGACGTAAAGTACGCCATCCAATCCCCGCCTCCGCATTCGTGCGCGAAAAATTCGTGCAGATCCGCAAGAAATGTCTAAAAGCGTAAACACTCTCGCATTGATGATTCGCCGCAATTAATCCCCTCCCACTCGACACCAAACGCCCTCTCGCGAGCACTTCGCAAGTGCGAACACGTTTCCTCATATTTTTTTTAACGATCTTCTCCTTACCTTCGTACGCATCTTTTCCTCCTGACAACCTCCTGGGCATGGGTGGGAGGGTGGTAAGGGACATCCGCTCCATCCCTCTCTTTTAAACATGACTAAGCCACCCACGCGCCTCCGGGGGATGGAATCTCCTTCGATCCTCTCCTCTAACCCTGCGGCACGGAGACCCACCCACGGCGGATGATATCATTGAATGAAAGAAATAAATGAAGCCGTCTTAAAGGGGGGGGAGGCAAAATGCATCGCGCGAGCAAAACACAGGGCGATTGCATACCCGCTCGCGCCCGAAGATATCTTCCTATGAGGGCGTTTTGTGCACGTTCAGCGAGCACAACGATGTTTGAGGAGGCTTACTTCGTCCTCTGTTAGCTTGTGTTTCGTTTCCGATGCTGTCGAAGGAGTGTATATGCAAAACGGAGACTTCGCAACGCCCCACGTTTCCTTCCTCAGTAAAGATGCAGCTGAAGAGCTTGTGGGAGAACCCGAAGCTTATTTTTCCTCCCTCTTAAGACTTTCTCTCACACGATTCCATCCCTCTGTTTCCATTAGCTTCTTTTTAACCTTTTCTTTGCACTTCTTCCGCTGAGTTTTGTTCATATCTCCTTTTCATTTCATCTCGTGCGTGCAATCGATCGCCCCCTTTATGCCCCGCCATGTTTTCACTCCGTTGTTTATTATTTGCAGGCGCCTATTTTTCGCCTTTCTTTTCCAACCATGTCTACGTCTCGGTTGCATACGCTTGTTTGCCTTTTCCTCTCCTTATGGTTCCTGAGAATTAATGGTTGCTCTTCGTGGGTATTTACGGTGCCGGATAAACTTCATGTAGGCTTCTAATCTGAACGAGTTTTTCCGTCTCTTCGTTCTCTCATACAAAGGATATTTCGTCAACTAAACAATGCAACTCTCTTAAAGCGAAGTCCTCTAAGAATAGATTGTTTCCCTCAAGACCGTTTTCTTTGCTTTATTTAATTCCCTCGAACGAATGGAAATCAGTGCAGAGCTTGCAGAGTCGAAATTTCTTGCGATGCTCAGTCATCAAGGTCTGACTTTTTATTCTGATGTAAACGGAGGAGTCTGTGACGAGATTTTCTGGTGGAAATTAGCGTACGTTTTGTTTGCGAATTTTATGACCCTATGAGAGCGTTCTACAGTTTCGTTTCCTTCGATAACATCTAATCAGAAACTGACACTTAAATAGTAAAAGTCCAAATGATCAGATTATTCACGCAGACGTATAAATTATGAACTTTACTAATTAAAAAAAACTTGTAATGAAAAATCACTTTCCATAAGAATATATGATTCGAGCGGCTTTACCGCCTGCAGTGAATGCCTGAGCTAATCTACTACCGATTAAAATGAACACGTTTTCTCCCTTATCTGACACTCATAATCTTTCTAAATTACATCTTTCCAACATTCATCAATTTCTTCCACTCGTTTAATATTCCTTCCAGGCAACGCTTGCTGACATGAGCGATTTGTAATCCCAATTCAGCAATCGTCTTGACTGTCCCATTATTCTCTTCAATAATCTTTATTATTATCAATGCCCTTACGATATATATTTTATCATTCGTTGTATTTACTGAGGTAACTAAGCCGTAAGATTATGAAATGAGCGAAAGGGTTGTAGGCAGATATTTTGATACGCAAATAGCGGCACACAGAAAATAATACGAGTATATATAGAGAAAGGGAGAGGAAAGTGAGCATGTAGATCCCTGGGTGAGATACTAGGAATAGGTGAGCGGCAGAAGTTAAAACTAAGCTAAAGGCTCCTTAGCAGGTCGCGCTCAGGGAAAAGTTCGTAGATAAGCGATAAGGGACATACGAGATGATTTAGAAGAAGCAGAAATACGTGGTGAGATTCTCACTAAGGAGGCGAGACTAAAGCGATTCCGAGCTTCGGACCTCACACTCGGACACAGGCGAATAGGAGTACCGAGGCTTGCATGAAGAGTCGTTTGTGAGAGTTCATTACTTTGGCCACCCACACCGTAGTCTCATTCACCTTTTCTCAGGCAGTTCTGACTCCTTCATTCCCATCCCTCCCAACCCACGAGGACGATGTGCAATTTTTAAACAGTTCTCCGAACAGAACCTTTTGGGCTAAGAGACAAAATCGTCATAACATCCTCTTCCCAACATGCTTTCATAACCTTCATTGCTTAGAGTGAGACGATACAGAGTTCGGGGTCTGGTGCAAAGAGACGCGGAGGATGGGCCTGGAAGAATGAGTATGAATAGGAGCGGCTGAAGACAAAAAGAAGATCGAAAACATTCCATGAATCTTTCTGGCCACCATGACCTCACGAAACGCCCTTTTTAGCTTGTTCGAGAATAGGAAGAAAAGTTTGTTTGAGAATGGCGCTCTTGCTCCGCTTGGCGACCACCCGTGGGTGCATGCATCCTCCGACGGACCCACAGTCGTGAAAGTTGGGGATGGGGAGTTTTCCCTCTGCGGAACAGTTGGTGCGTGGATGCTGAGTGGGCAGCAGTAAGGAGCCTTTCTTTTTCTCATCCGTTGCATGAAAGGAGGAGCTGAGATGAGGAGCATTCTCCAAGTTGCACGAGTACACTGCAACCGACTGAGGAACGATAAGACCACCTTGATAAATGATTCACTTTCGCCGAAGACCGCTGACGGTGGTCCCGAAGATGTTTATTTATATCTTAGGCGATTTTTTTTATGGTGCATCATTCCGAGTAAGATAACTTTCGGTGGCTAATCGATGTCCTCTTTACTACATTGATACCATTTGATTTCGAATTCTTCGGTCTCTTTGTGGCGGTTAGCCTTAGAGATAAGGAGTGGATATTTAAAAATCCCATCCCATTTTCGATCACCTGACATTATAAGTTATGTTCGCATCAGTTAGATACAAGGAAATCCAAAGTTCGACATGAGAGATAATGGATTTCGCAATCATTCGAAAAATATCTCCTCGCTTATGTGATGGATGGATTGCTTTTTAATATTTATGCTTGAAGTAATGAAAGTAATGAGCATGCAAAGAATGTCTACTATCGATGTCCTCAGCTTACAAGCTTGCTGTATCCCTTAGTAATATCCCTTGGTAATACTTTTTTTATCTAAACTTCAGATACCGTATCACACATCCGTAAAGTGATTTGTACTCTGAAGTTTGGTCCTAATACTTTGAGAACGATTGCCCTCTAATTGTGCAGCTGACTCGGGTCTTATTTCACCGTTAATTTTCCCTCTTTAGAATTAGAATTGTAAACCTGGTAGTGGGACGCAGGTGTTGCACGCTCCGTGAGGTCGCGGCCCGTCGTGACGACCTTCGGGATATTACTCTCGCTCCTTTTCCTCCGCTATTCAAATGTTATCAGTCATTGATTGAGGCAAAAGAGAGTGAGCCGTTGATAGAAAAGAGTAAAATATAATCGAGTAAATCAAATCGAATAACAACGGGTAACTCGCAGAGGTGTAATGCATGAGGTGGAAGAGGAAAAAAGGGGATGTTGTGGACAAGATGATACACTGTCTTAAGCCCGGAATGAATGTTCGGTGGCGGCGGGGGACACGGCCGATGCTGGGCGTGGAGTGATTTCAACGACTGGACGCTGCACGAATGCATGTACGTGTACCTACTCTCGGCTACATCTCTTTCTTCTTTCCGCCCGCGGGTGATTACTCGACTATTTCCTAACTTCATTTCTCTCCCGCCTTCTCGAGATAATGGGAATTAAGTCGTTAAAAGGGAAGGCCGCCTATTGACAGTTCGGATTGGAAAAGCAAAAGCTCGTGCTGGTGTAGGAGTTAGATCGACTTTTTCGCTCGTCGGAAGGTAGGATATGATTTTTTTCCCTCGACCCAGATTTTTTCCTCTTTAATTAGGAATGACACACACCAGCTCAAAATGTTAAGGGCGTAGTCGGATGGATTGTTAATCTCGTTCAGTTTTTTTGTTTCATTCGGTTTCCTTTCAAAGAGACCGCAGTGAGCGTAATCAAGACCTCCCATTTGTGAAAAATAGTTATCTCTCTGCGAACTTTAAGTTAGTTAAGCAATAACACAGAGATAAATAATTGGTTGGATGTATTTCTCTCCACATCCTTGTCTCTTGCGAGAGCAATTTAAAAGAATTTGATTAGATTACCAGTTGCCTTGATTATCACGATTAGGATCGCAAAAAACCTTCCTAAAATTGCGATGTAGAAATATATTTTTTTCGGGCACCCGGATAGCCAAATGGGCGAAAGCGGTCTCGGGTTCGATTGCCGGTGCGGGCCTATGAGCGAAATGACCTCAGTCGTCGAAGCACTTTTAAAGTACAACTACAACATATATTTTCGTTTTGGCGAAAATTATACCTTCCACTGTTAATGGCTAATCAAAAGAATATTCTATTTCAACTTTAATTCAATATTTGAGCGGATTGAACCACGCATTTTCGAAGGTTTAAGAAGAGTTTCGCTTACTTTTGCCTATAATATTCCTTAAAAAACCTTAAAATGTAATTTCTATGTATCTACTACTAATTTCTATGCATCTTCTATGAAAAATCGATGTAACTGCTTTTTTGAAACCGCTCATCGTAAATCAAAGGTCGCGGTCAGAGCAAAAATACCGTAAGAACGACGGAACCTATCGCCATTTGCATGACCTCTGCAACGCGTCAACCTTGAGTTGGACCTTTCGATGTCTCTGAAAGATTACTCTCGTTCGCCTTTCTTGGAAATCTTTTCACCATTTGGGCACGACATCCCTGCGCATTTGATTCCTTCTCCGAGTCGAAACCCTTGCGCTTCTAACACCACTACGCTACCGAGAACACGTGCCTATCCGACGAGAATGTGCAACGAGGCCAAAGAGCCTGAGGGACGATGATGTCGGGAGGGAAAACCATGGTCTGGGGTAAGGAAGAAGACTGAAGGAGATGTGAGAGGGGATGGGAGAAGGAGGTGATAGTGGGAGGAGAGGACGAAGACGATGGGAGTGAAAGCCAGATTGGGAGGGAGGGATAGACCGTAGGTAGAAGGGAAGTGCTAGATGTACGACGAAGGTGGTAAAAATGGTAAGGAAATGCAAGGTAGGTGCGGTATAGGCAGGAGTGGGAGGTAAGGATTGCAATGGAGCTGCAATTGGAATCGGACCGTTAGATGTAGGATGGAAACAGTGAAAAGGCAGCTAAGAAGGACGATGTGGAAAAGGGCAGGTGCAAATGGAGCGCAAGGGAGTGATGGATTGAAATTTCATTAGTTAATAGAAAGGATAATACCGTGAATAACCATGAATGGTGAATAGGAATTTAGATGAAATGAACAAAAGATTTGAGGAAAGGTAAGGATGAGAAACAGGAATCTTAAGAGATTATTAACGAAAAAATTGGAATAATGAGAGGATGAAGTTAAGGGAAAAGGGAGAGGTAGTAGACTGGAGTTAGAGGGAGGTGGTAGAAAGAGGAGGGAAGTTCTCGGGACGCCGCGAGGCCGGTTTTGCTTGCGGTCCGATCACATCCTTTCCACTTGTTTCTGCTCACCGGGTCGTGAATTACAAGATGGCGACGAGAGAGGAGCCAAGAGGAAAGAGAGGAGCAGAGTCAGGGAGGGAGAAGGGGAGAAATAAAAAAGAATAAGGCGGAGAAGAGTTATACGAGGAAAAGTGGGTGAAAAAAGGAAAAATCGGAACATGGTGGGGGAAATGATGAAGATGGAATGAGACTCGCTACCTCATAAGGCCCTTAAGATCGAAAGGTATGGGAAAAGTAGGAAAAAATCAGGTTAAATATTTGTCCTAATGGTTGAAGATTCTATGGTTGGGTTTGGGGTCTTTTTGTTACTTATCAGAAAGACAATATCTCTGAAAGAGGATAACTGAAAATCACAATTGGCAGAGTGCGCAATTAGATATTGTGGATGTTGAGGAGGGGAAAGGGGTTAGAGAAGGTGGATGACGAGAATAGTCTGCCGGATGGACGTGCGTCATGAGAGGGAGTTTGTGTGTGCTAGAAAATAAGAGACGTGGTGGAGAGATAAGGGAGAGCTAGCCTCTTTCACGAGCGCTCTGCTTTCTCGCCGCGACCAATAGACGAGCCGCAAGGCATGGAATGGAAGCGCCCTTCCTGGAGTACCCTCTCTTTTGCCGTGATATCTCTTTTTCTCCCTCTCTGGGTGACGCCCATGTCTCTCTCCATCGCCGAAGGAGCTGCCGCACACGAAGAGGAGCAGATAAGGAGGGCGGCTCCGCCCACGAAAATCCTCCGTGGCACGCCACTTGCATGTTACTGTGTATATGCTACGAAATGCCATAAGTAGCGCATCAGCGGCTTCAGCTTCAATTTCGAGGCGATCAGTACGATCATTCCGATCACTTGCGAATTTTTGTTCGCTTAATAATTGGTATACCTTCGGGAAACATCTTTCTGTGAAAAAGGCATATTGAAAACAAACAAAATACCTCCAGAAGCAGTTAGCTTCGATCTTTCTTAATTTTGAATGTTTGACACTAGGGAGGGCCAACCATCCGCCCAATTCCGTCAAAGATTCTGCCCAAGGAGGCGCATCTCAATATTGTAAGCGCTGGGCTGAATTTAGAGAAGAAGTAAAAAACAATTTCTTCCACAATTTGCATATATATTCACAAATGCACGTTCTTAAATTACATGACATGCCGATGAAATCTAGAGAGCGTATTTATGTGGTTTATTTCCATGGTAATTTACTATAGCTTATTTCCATAGTAAATCGCGCATTATCGTTGTTTTTATGATGCATCTCAAATAAAAATGTTACAGTTCTCGCATGGATTATAAAAGGTCGGCCACTTTATTTTATACTATCGTTTTCTCACCACCTTGTCAAATCAGGAAAATAATAAGGTAATTTTCATGTTCATCTTCCAAGAGAGGAGCACCTCACGTTACAAAGGGGTTCATAATACAACCGTACCATGATCCGCGAAACAACCAATATTTAAAGAAAGCAAACGTAATTTAAATGAAGTAAATCTGTAAAAGGATTCATAAATTATTTTTCAGTAAAGGTTTGTGAAGTACTACATTGTGTTGGGTGCATCATATTCTAATCTGAATATTTTTATATGGAATATTTTCTTTTAATGTCCGAATTTTCTGTGTCTAACCAAGGTTGATTATAATTCTAAAAGAAAGAATAGATCTAGAACCCAACGATAGAGAAAGTACAGAGTCCTAGTTGTTCAGTATGTGGCAGCCATTTTGCTTTTAGAATAATGTCTATTTATCGCAAGAAATCAAAAAAGTTCTAGAAATACTCATAGCATTTAGATGAAAGACAACAATCATGTTATCAATCAATAGAAATGAGTCAGAAGAATTTTATCTGTAACAAATACATCCTCAGCAGATTCAGTTTACCTCGGCTTAGTTGAGACACCCTCGAGATAATCTTAGCGACTCAGATAATCAATACTGATGCAATTTCAGTCTAAAACTCTTATTGTAGTTTCTTCAATGGAAAATGTCATACATTTCATTAACCTTCCAATCTTTGTAAGTAAATTATCTAAAGTTTTAAAAATCACGGAGGACATCGTTTATAGGCGATATCTCTTCTTAATTTGATTCAAGCACAACATATAGTATTAGGTGCTTCAGTACTATATTTACATAATGTCAAGGGATAAGAATACCGAAGAGTAAATGGAAAAAGGAAGGCAAAAATGAGGGAAAACCTCAGGTGCACCGAATTCTTCGGTGAAAGAGCCGTGAGCAGTGGATGGAGGGTGTAAGGGAAGATGTGTGGCGACGAGATGAATTGAAATTTAAATCAGAGCGAATTTCACTTCGGGGATTTGCGGGAAGGAGTCGAGAGGGTTGCGGAGGGTCTCGCCTTCGAAGGGAAAAGAGGGTGTAAAGATGGGGTGCGGAAAAGCCAGGATCCTTCTTCTTTTGTGCGATTGCGAGACTGTGAAGATGTCGAAAAAAGAGGAGGAGCGGTGTTGGAAGCCGATTGTGGGAGTATGCGTGGATTTCGGGTTTTCCCTATCATCAGTGATTTTCTCCGTTGGCCCTCTAGAAAGAGGATGAGGTAGAAATCGATTTATGCCATCTGATGGGAGTTAAGGAGTAAGGGACTGAAAGACATTACAGAAAGGAAGAGAAAGAACAGGTCGGATGGAGAGGGAATTTTCGATAAGGGAATTAAGGGACAGGGTTGGTGGGATATAGATAAAAGCTGAATGTTTCTGGAAAATTTTACTCGAGGGTAGAGCTGAGTTTCAAGACATTTAAGAATGCATTCTAGTGCGATATATTTAGAACGATTCAGCTACGTTAGAGATGGAATTCATCAGCAAGAATAGAATGAGTCTTTGGCGTTCTGTCAAGTGGACTGAATTCTGGAGGGGCATTCGGATAGCCAACTGCATTACCTAAAATGCCCAGGAACTTATGAAAACATTGCTTTAATGCTGAATTCTGGAGCAAATTCCTGATGATTACGATATTACTGCTCCAGAATATTTAGACTTTTTAATACAAAATCTCCACAATATAATGATGAAATTTGCCTTGCCATACGAAAGGTTACATATTCCTGTTTCTGTCATAAGCATACATCAAGGCTATTACAAATTTGAGGAAACGTATCCGTGAAGAATTTAGACCTATGAATAAGCAAGAAAATTAATTTCAAATTCTTCCTCTTCAACAAATACCTTTTTCTTTGTGTGTATTCGGTAGAAAGTCCATTCACTGAAGATGAGGAAAGATTAAGCCAGAGGACACAGATATTCATGCAATTAATCAGAGAATAATGGTAACGCTCGAACAAAAGATGCTTTTTTCTTGAGAAACGGTATGTACTTAATCATTAGTTGAATAAAGCGATAACCATCGAATTCATTGGAATCGAAACTGGGTGCGCGAATGTTTCTCATTATGTTCATTCACACTCTCTCCCTCTGGTTGTACCTTATTTACTCTGAATTTCTGAAATTCAATTATCATCACTTGATTCCCATCAGCATTGTAATCGGATCCAGATTTTCCGAGGATGGCTGAAACTACATCCGCAATTGGCTGGAGATGTGTGCGCACTTAATTACCCTCACCTCTTTTGATATCAAACAACGAGATCCCTCGAAGCCGCTTCGTTCCCGGACGACCTTATGGCCTCATTATGATTTACCAGTTCGCGCTCCCACTTTTCCGTTTTTTGCGTGATATTCTCTCGTTAAATGGATATTGAAGTGAAAAGGTGAGCATAAGAGCATGCGAGCGATCCTGGGTGCGGCGCGTGCATATCGGAGGGCGAAAATCTGAAAAGGAAGAAACTGTTAGTTGGAGCGTGGGAGATCTCGGCGAGAGTTGTTGAAGCTTTACCTCATAACCTCAGAGATCCATTATTCTCTGTTTGGTCCAACATGCTCTCACTCAACAATGAACTTCCGCGATATCTAAGAAAAATATAGTGCAGGCATTCTGGGAAAAAGAATGTTTAGGATGGGAGCTAAGCCCATCTTAATCTTTGTATAAGAAATATGTTATAAGGAAACATCGTAAGTAACTAGTAAAAGTATCGTAGATTCCGTGATGTAGAGACTTGTGCGCCTCATACCATAAAAGATATCTACACTCAGTCGAAATGTATGTTTGATTAGCCAAAGTAAAACCATTTTTTTATGCCTTAAGTTTCAGGGGATAACTTCAAAGGTTAGCAATCGCATCAGTCTATACGTAGCCCAGTAAATTGTGATTATTCATTTACGCATTTGAGTTTCGGGCTATTCTGCAACCCCATCTTAAAACCGTTCCGTGTTCGCAATTGAGAGGAGCCTTGACGCGCATGGAAGTCGCTTCCAGGTTCTCACAATCCCAGATTTTTTCAACTTATCTTCGGGGACATGGAGAGGTCTTAGTATACTCGCATAAAGGCAGAGGAATTTTAAGGGAGTCAGATCCAAAACGAGAGATTTCTCGTTGTTCCAAAACTTTCACGCCCACAAGACGACACGGGAGGAAAGTTGATGTCACCGGCGGCTGTGCGAGCAGGGAAAAGAAGTCTTAGGAAACGGGGGTTTCTGAAGAGTGAGGGTGGTGCCATATTCAAAACTGAAATTCGCCATTTTCCTATTTGGCACCGTCCTTACTCCACTCCCTTTCTCATTCCCATCTCTTTCTCTCTCTTTGCACCTTTTGTCCCGCTCACACCACCTCTTCGCACTCACAAACACACCCACGCTTTGTGCTCCCGGCACACGATCCGAATGGATGCTGCGAGATATCATAAAGGAGTATTGCCTTCCCTCTTCTGAATATCTCTTTTCTTTGCCTCAGAACCGCGACGAGACTCGAAAACTTCCCACTTCACCTTATTCACCACCTAGAGGCTCTTCCTTGACGATGCTCAGACCAGAGCCCCTTTCACCACTTCTGAACCTTATATTCTACATCTCCGTAAATTTTATGTGGAAACAGTACCACTACTACCTCAAGTGAGAGGTAATGGCTCAGAAATTTGATTTGGAAAAGTGGTTCTTACACGGTTTTTCTTACCATTTTGCGTTAATTCTTTTTCATTGTCCGAGTAATGTACCTCTGCCATTGCCTATAACTCAAAAATCCGATTTATTTACGTGATCAATATGCTGCTGAGCGAAGTATTCGTTTTATTTAAAAAGATCGATCGAATAGTAGTTTATTTATTACGAATGCTATGTATTCGACTTGAATGGTAAGTAGAAACGTTTATGTAATTGGTTTAAAACCAATCGAAAATACCGAAGATTTCTATATGGGCTGCTTTTAAAGCAGTAAATGCGAAATTAATCGGGGTGCTTTATAAATTTAGCCCTACCGCTCGACTTTTCTCGAATTTCAGTAAACATCGTAAACGATGCTTTGGTACATTTTCATTAAATTTCCATTTGAGGATGTTTCAAATAACTTGAAATGTATTCGTGTTTCTTGATTGTAGTAGTCCTCGCTTGAGATCAAGGAAATGAACACAAAATAATAAAAAAAAATAGTTAAGAACTTCTCTGGAGCTGAAGTTAGCTGAAATTACTATGAAACCCGACCTAATCCAAATATTCAAAGTAAGTTCAGTGATTTCAAGAAAATTATTCATCCAACTCAAATTTTTATGTATTTCAATGTATTATAACTTCAGTCTCCTTTTTCCTGGCCATTTATCTCGTGGATAAGGCACATATAAGGATTTCATATAGGAAACAAAAATGGTTTCTATTTATTCCTAAAAAATGTACACTCATTAACACAGTTTCCGCGACTCTGGAAAGGAAAAAACTCGGCGACCGCATTCACGAGGCTAAGAACTGAAAGGTTCGCATTCGACTTCCAGAAGCATCTTTTATAACCGCGAACTGTGAGCGAAGCCACTCTTGGAATAAAAATAAAGGAGGCAAAGACGTCCTCGTGGTACACCCTCGCAAGGGAGAGAAAAAACTTCCGCGACGTTTTTTTTGCCCGACAACAACACCCCGGGATAGTAAAGTTTGCTACCCACAGCAAAGGGAGTTAGGTAAGAAGAAAGCGTAACGAACCGTTCTATCGTTGACGCGAAAATGCCTTTTTATAAATCCGCCATTTTGGTTCGTGCTCTTCAGCATTTCCTCCTAATCATCCTTACCATCCCTCTCTCCTGTTTTCCTTTCCACAATCCTTCTTCCAACCGCCCTTACCTTTCACTTCTCTTGCAGTTTCTTTTACAGGGACACCGGATTCCTTTTGCAACCTTACAAGTGCAAGTGTGGTGCGAATGGCATGCCAGAGACTGCACACCGTAGATAAATTCTAGGTATCATTTTGTCGTTAGCGTTTGCATCTTCTGGCTGAGAAATTGAGTAATTCACAATGTTAGGGAGTTACGGACGAACCGTGGCGATGAAGAGAGCCCGACCAACCATGCCAGTACGCGAAAATCCAATCAGAAATATGATGATCATATTAGCCTTTTCATAATTCTGAAAATAGACGTGTGCATAAGAGATCATGTTATACATGTCGAATATGTTCCTATGAAGCCCCAATTGTGGGTGCGAGAATTATCGGGTTCCCGGATACGTTGCTGCGCCGTTACTTCAGATAGCTTTACGAAAGCTCCCATTTCATGTAAACAACTCAATATGCAATAATGCTGCTTGCTTGATACGGCTCATCTTTGGAATACATTTAGATTTGAGATATATATACCTGTTCGAAACAAGTATTAGAACATTTACATACATGTGGGTGATGGAATATCACACAGTTATTGGACCGTTAGGCGAAATAAATTTGTTTCTCGACACCATGTAAATTATATTTATCAGGTTGATTTCCAGTTTCTCTGCAAACCGGTAGGGATACATAAAACAACGTTGAAATTTTATCCGTTGTATGTAAATTATGAGACGAGTGATACTTGTGGGCGAGAACAACTCTTTCCCTGTAAAACCTTCAACAGAAAAGACATTTTGCTCTACTTCTTGATGCTCCACCTATTCTTTCGCCAACGATGAAAGAAATGCGCATTATATTTCGGAATTACGGTAATATCTGCGACGCAGTTCCGTGAGAAAATCACCGGCCAGGGCCATTTCTCACAAAGGGATGCACCCTTTTCTAAACTCATCTTTCTTCATCCATACCTAAAGAGATTCCTCTCTCTCTCCATTTCCCTCTTGTCTCTCCTCTTTAACACTTTTACCCCCAGGTCACAACTCCAAAATTCTCATAATTTCTGCAGTCATCTTTTGTTCTCACGCCTCGACACGCCTTCCCGACCGTTCCTTCCGAAGATCCTCCGACCTGGAGCGACTTCTAGAAAATTCTCCTTCTTCCCAGAGATGATTTTTAACCGCGTACCCTCTGACTTTCAGCATCTCTTCCTCCCTTTTCCACTCCCTTCCTTTCATCAATTCAGAACTGAGGTCTTTTTTTGATATTCCCCACCGAGAAAGTTTGAAAACGCTTAGAGGTTCTCCGGTGTCAGCGGAGGAAAACATTTGTCTGATTCGTAGCGGATGTAATCGATCGTGAACTCTTCTCCTTCGAAATGCATATGGACTTCGTGACGTTTGTACCTTCCGGCTCGAACTTGGTCTTTATTCGCTCATCATTTTTCCAGGAAAGACGGAGCAGTAACGATCATCTTAAAATAATTCATTCTTTGGCCACTTCATGCTTTGCTCTCCCCGCGGAAAAGTTTGTTGACAAGCTTTTGATTGGCCTCTTTACGAAACACACATTCCCTAATTTTTCGGGTAAAATTTAAGGAATTTTAAGCAATAATGGCTGACACTTCATATTATTTGTTTCGCGTCGTTAGACCCATCGTGTTTAACTTTTATGGAATGATTTAAAGGAATCAAAGCTATGCATCGAAGAAATCATTATAACGTATTCCTTCTAATGTATGATGTAATATACGAGAGCAATGAGATCTTTTCTATAATTCTTAGGAAACAAGTATAATTGTTAATCTATGAGTTGGAAGCTTCAGCGTTATATATTATTTGATGCATCGTTTTAGAAAATTCTCAGTCTTCAAGATTATTTAGTCTGTCAAGTATACTTAAACAAGGGAAAATTTCATTGATTGTAGTATCTCCGGATCAGCGGCTGCCAATTTTATTGGGCTCGCTAACGAGTGCGGCGGTTCAGCGTTATTCGAAAGTTTGATATGTTTTGGCTCAGAAACTATGCACTCGCTTCATCGAAAGCGACATTAGAATAATAGGATTATCTACCCTCGCAAAATAACATCCGATCGCTATTCATACGCAAACGTGGATACATTCCTATCAGAGGAGTCGGCGAGAAAAATATTTCCGCCACGAGATAGCCTCCCTTCTCAACATTCTGAAGACTGCCTCTCACCTGCCCGTCTCTCGCTTAATGCGCCTAATTAAAATAAAATCTCATTTTCTCCCCCCTCGCCAATGTTAATAGCAGACAACACTCGAGGAAAGTGGTGAAAGAGGAAGGAGGTGGTGAAATAAAGCGGGCGGAGTCGAAAGGGGTGGGTGACGAAGGAATGAATGCAAAGAGGACGCCGAGAAAAGAGGCTCCGAAGTTGTCTTCTGAATAATACGGAGGGTGGCGCATATCTTTTTCTTCTCGAGGCGAAAGGGACGGAGAAAGGGTTTTCACGGGGAAAACTGATGCTCAGAGGCCAGCGCTCCACTTTGAAAACTAATTATTCTCACCGATCCCGCGAGCTCTTTGCTTTTTGTCCGAGTAAACTCTGCTAACAAGGTGAGGAGGGAAAATTCAAGAGGTTTTATTTTTATCGTGGTTAGGAATGAGTTGTATTTTTTTACCCTGAGAGGAATACCCAGATAGGGATTGCTCTCCCGTACTGGATGGCGTCGTAAGAAACGGCAACCTCTGCCTTCTATTCATTCGATTTCCTCAACCCGAGCGCGCAACGATGCTGAAAATGTGATAATTCTCTTTAGAAGGTTTTTCTCATTCATTAAAACTCGCTTATAAGGATCTCGGAGGAAAGGGGATTCGTATCAGATGATAAAGGGATACTGCTTTCATGGATTCTACCATAAGCCAGGTGCCATTCATTATCCATCCGGACGAAACTGAGTTTTCTAATTCATGGCTCAATCTTATATTCTACATTTTCATTATTAGCTTATTGTACCTTCATTCTTTCGGCAAGGCAGACGGAATGGGTATAGTTTCTGTGATTATTAAACTTGATTTACTATTAAAGCATTTATAGCATTATGCTCATGTTATATGATTAAATAATGATGTTTATATAAAGATTCTATTCCACATTTTATAGAGTACCACTTAATTAGGTTAATGTAATGACCTATTAAATTTAAATGGATGATTCTAGAACGAAAGGAACTCAATAGGAGCCTACAGTAAGAATTGTGATTTTCTTTTACTTTTTGCCCATACGCATGAGTTATGAACCTCAGAATTACATTTCGAAAAAATTTGAGTTATTTTTCTTTTCTTATAGTACTCTTGAATTAGGAGTAGTGAAGGTTAGTAAAGAATATTTGCTAAAAGTCAGGAGCCGTAAAACTTTCTTCAAAATGGACAATCTTAAAAGCTCAGGTTTACCATTTTCAATATTATTTAACTGTATTTTTTTCTGTATATTTTAACCTGATATTATAGAAAATATATCTTTAAATCAAAGCATCCTCCAGATTTTTTCCATCACAAATTTTCCTCTATCTTAAAAATCTGCAAAAATCTCAAAAAATTTAGTTTCGTGCATTTCTGACATCAAATGCTCTATTTCACACACTGGATTATGAGATCATGAAACTTTAATGGCAATATAATGGCAGTTTTTATTTATTCTTCTCTTAAATACGAAAGCTTCTTCTCAAAGTCTTCCTCGAAGAAGCTTCATAACTATTCATTACCACTTAAGCCGTCTTCCCCAAGAAGAAGCTTACCTTTCGCCCATGTTGATTCAATTTACATTCGGCCATGTAAATTCCGGTGTCATCTCCATTCCCCTTTCGACCCATCTTCTGCTGCTTTTCTTCCTTACTTCTCGCCGAGGGGACGACTGCAATTTTTGTGTTCTCTCAGATTCTCTATAGTGTGGGAAGGAGGTCGGGAAGACAGTAGCCTCCTAAAACGGAAGAGGGACTGTGTGAGAGTTGACGGGAGTTCGTGTATCGCAAAAGCTGAGATCGTCTCCGATATTACAGAGAAAATTGGGTCCGATTTCATATTTCGTTTCGTCAGTTGAATCCGAGAATTAAAGAATAGGAAGAGTGATTTGGAGTAAGGTGCGTTCGTTCTCTGACGCAAAATAAATCCCTCTATTAGCTTTAAGAATAAATGACATTTCTTGAAAATGCGAAAGAATCTAACGGTGATTAAAATTTAGAATTTTACGTAGTAACCCAGATCACATGAGAATATCTGATTCTGCCTTTTTTCGTTCCAATCTTTTTCATACGCGATGTTATCATCAAAAAGCAACATATACTGATCGTTGGGCGGTTTTAATCTTTCCTCCTACTTACACTGCTTACTGTATTTTAAACGCATTTCCTTTTTATGGTAATGTAATTTTATTTATGAATGAAGCATTTGTTCACAAGTTCAGGCTTGTAGGGTTAAATTAATTACTTTTACACTTTGATTCTTGCTATCGCAATTAATACCCATTGTTAGAGATGTTTTATCGAATCAGAAATAGGTAAAAGGCTAAGTATACGCATTCAGATATTCACAACTCTGAAGGAAAATTAATAAATTTAATTTGACTGAATAATTTTTATCGCAGTTCCAAAGTAAAGCGTTTTAGCTATTGACGCACACACTGGCCACTGATACGAGTATTTCGCTCCAATCTCGGATGATAGTTTCTAATGCAACCTCATTCAACTCTCGATCTTAATTTACAAATGTTTGGGACAATAATTCAACTCCTAGTTTCTAAAGAAATACTCGCATCGCCTTATTATATAAAAAATAAAAATATAGCTTTAGTTGCTGTTAAGTTAAAATAAAGCGATTCCCATTCATACTAATAGAAGCAGGAAGCCTCCATTAGACCCTTATTTCTGCCTTTCTTCTCGCCATCCGCACTTTAGGAAAAACCATAGCAACGGAGCATTATTTCCAAGCGTTAAAATGAGGGAACATATCGCCGGCGTCGGGAGGATCCGAGTGGAAAGATTGGAGGTCTCGCGAATTAGCGGAGGGAAAGGGGTACGAGGAGGAAATATGGGGTTGTGTGTGGAAGGGGGAATTTTGAGGACGTCGATGAGAGGCGGGGCCCCAATGGCGCGCGCACCTCTCTCCCTCCCCCGCTCTCTCCGTGACGCGATGTTCCACCTTTCCCTCCTCCATATCACTCCCGTACCTTTTACCCTTCCGACTCCTCGATACCCTTAAAATCCCTGCGTCTCTTCCATTCTCTTTCTCTCCCATTCTCCACCGCTAAGCTCATATAAGCGATACAATTGTCGTCTCTTTACGCCCCCACACGGATCGCTCCAAACGTGCGCTTGCGCGATGCAGTGTTGAACTCACTAGAACTGCATTTTACTAGCTTGGAGCACTCGCGCTGGTCCTATTCTAATTTTTCATTTATCTCCGAAAATAAGTCAAAGGAAAAAATGCTTTTCTGATCTCTCTCTTAATTCTTTACGAAGTATTAACGAGTCCTCCTGCTCAAGAATTTCGATCAGATACCATTGTTATGGTAAATGATATTTACTTTTATTTATTATCTTTCCCCTCTTAAGTTGAAATAGAAATGAGTAATTTTTTCTATCATATTATTGAAACTTAATAAAACACTTTATATTTTTAGGGAGTTGTATATCAAGAAAGCAGTATAATTCTCGAGAATAAAGCAGTGCAAAAGTACTGGTAGAAAATCAAACAAATTATTAAGCTGCTAATGCTGACAAGTGCATGAGAAGAAATAATTCATCGAATTTTCTTTGATATTTGTTTCTCATAACGAACTGTTCATACATATATATAATACATCGGTATAGTGATGAAAAATTACCTTTTAAAAGATATTTCCAGTAATTAAAGGTTAATATTATCTTCTGCGTAATTTTGATTACAGGGATCCCTTGTCCAGAGGAAGCAATACCCTTGTTACATACTACAACTTGTTATATCTACTATAATTATTCTTAGTTTTCCCAAGCTACAGCGATGTAAATATTGCAAATAGTCGTATAAATGGAGGTGAGGTTTTATTATATAATATATCATATAATCTATGAGGTTTTCTTCTTAAGATTGTTGCCCAGTTAAACCATGAATCTGGGCCCTAGGAGGAAGCTTCTTTTCTACCCAGTAGATTGATTTAGTTTTAGCTTCGATCCGGAGGTATAAGAGTAAAATCAATCGAAAGCAGCAATTCCGTATTTCACTTGAGTCTTCAATATTTACTTTGAGCAAGTCCATTACGCTGTTATTACAGGACATTGGACTACTTTGAAAATCGGATTTTGATTCCTAAATTATTTTCTGAAATGCCTGAGAAGTTATAGATAGGAAAATTGAAGCATTCGTGTCCTAAGCGAAGAAGTTTGTCACTGAAATAACAGACCACTGCTGTTGGTAACACAAGTTTGCAAATTGTGGTAAAGTTAATTCGCTCTTCTGGAGAGATTTGCGCGCAAAATGCCTCGGAGAGATACTTCGTAAATAATTAACAGTGCTTCGGAGCGAAAATGGCATCATCTCCGGGAAAATGGGGGAGATAATTCGAAAGAATAAGGAAAGAGAGGTAGTGGAGGAAGCAGAGGAGGAAATGATGGAGCTGCAGCATCCAAAGACAGAGATACGCAGCAGCTCGAGGGTGGAAACCGTGCGAGCGTTCGTGTTCGGCGTACGCGCTCGTGCATTATATATTTTTCTCACTCCAGACGCGCCGCGGATGCCGTGCCGTACACAATCGAGACTAATCTCCGCCCTTATTATTTTCCCTCCTCTTCCCTCCCTACAATGAGCGCATAAGCGTTAATCCCTTTGACATTGCACGGGCCTCTCTTCCCCATTCCCCCGCTTCCGATCTCCGTACAAAGCTACCTACTTTGCCTCTCCTCCCAGCTTCCTCCCCCTTAGGCCATCTAGGCACTCTCTTCAAAGGCTCTATATGCATTTCCCATCGCTAGGTTCCCCTCTTCATTTTCCCCCTAATTAAATCACGTCCCGGGGTTGCTGCGACAAAACGGTGAAATTCCAGAGGAGTTGCACGGCTAGCTATGATAGTGTGTGCGTTTTCCGCTCTTAATTGGAAAGGGGAATAATATTCGCGATTGTTAACGCTGGCGATGTTGGGAATAAAATATAAGCCTGTAAAAGTTCTCGATCGTGAGCTTACCCAACGAAGAGGCACTCATATTTAGAAGACGAGGATTACTGGAATTTAATTTGATGCGTGTGTTTATGCCGTGGTGTACTTGAAAATATAAGAGCGCGTGGTCACTTTGGGCTCGTGGTGATCAATACTTTTGAATTCCGCACTGACTCGATAATTAAATGAAATTATATGGAACTGGTAATAAAACTGAAATCATTTCTCAAAAAAATGTGACGTTCAATTGTGATTTTCAATTTTGAAAAGGTGTTATTATAAAGCATATTTCGTGTCAGCGATTTTAATCGAAGGTGATTATGGCAGAAGGGACAACAAAAGATTTATCAAGAACACTAATGTATATACAATACATAGTTTTATGTCGTTGTTAAAATGTTTACATGTTTGCACGATTGGGCTTTAAGATAAATGTTAATGAACGCTGTCTTAGACGTAGATCTATAGTTGGTTTCCATAATAGTTCAGTTTCTTAAATATACAGAACAGATGGAATCGAGTTTCAAGTTTTGCATGAGCATACAGTGATTTGCAAGGGACTGGAAGCAGAAAAAAGAAACATTCCATGAACAAGTGATTTTAATCGGACTTAGAAATACGCTTATTTCCCAATTCTCGAGTTTCCATTTATAGGAAATCATTCATACAAAAACACTTGATAAATTTCTTAGAATATTCATCAGGTATAAGTTATATATTGATTCTGTTCTAACCGTAATTCCACTATTTTCGAACCAGAGGTATTTCTGGACTGATTTTTCTCGGAATTCAACCCAATGATAATTCCGTCGCAGAAATCCGAGTCGAAAAGTTTCAGAACGGCAGGATAAAAATATTCCCCACAATGGCGATATTCGCTTCTCGGTTTCTCCCAAAAAGAACCCCCATCTTCCGCGGCCATCAAAGCTCTGTCATCAACAAACCGAATTCAAACGCTACTTCCCCCAAATCCGCTCCTATCCCCGCTTTTCCTCCATTTAGTCCAATATAAAAGGGCTCTTTTCTTTTCCTCATTTAACGAATGCTTGAGGGGCGTATATAGTGTATAGCAAAGAAGAGAGCTCCAACAGAGGATGACTTAGGGGGTTGGACCCCGGTTTCGTTAAGAGCCGGGAAGGATTTTTTCGGGGGTGGGCAGAAGGGGTGAAAAGGAGAAAATTGGAGGAATTGGGGAGGAGAAAAAGATCCCGCTGATGGAGGAGGAGGGGAGGAGAGGGCAGGGAAAATTTAATTTCGATCCTCGTCGGGGATTCAAGTCTCCGGAGGGAAAAGAATTGGAGGGAGGAAAAAGTAAAAAAGAGCATGAAAAAGGGAGGAATGGCAGGAAAGGGACAAGGAGGAGGAAAGAGCAGGTTCGAGGAGCCGTGAAGCAAGAGGGAAGTTTAATCTTTGATAAGATTTTAAAGGAGGGACGTAGGGTTTTATAAGTGAGGAAAGGAAGCTTACTAGTGAAGAAGACGGGGAGAATGGTGGGGGGCGGAAGATTTAAAAAGAAATGGCGGTGGAGCTGTAACAGAGGAAGATGGGGAAAATTCTGGAAAAAATAAATTAAGGAGAACGAGAATCGCAGAGACGATGGCAGAGAAAGAGGTAAACTGAGGGGTGGAATCCAACAATGAAAGAAAAGTCTGAAGGCATTGTTACTGGATTCTGTGATTGGTCTGAAAAAGGGAGTGGTACAAACAGGGACAAGAGCAAGTATTTAATTGGGAGAAATTTCGGCTCCAAGAAAAAAGGGAAAACGAAGTATTCTGAGACAGTGAGAGTCGTTTATGCATGAATGCTAATTGAAATACACAATTTATTCAAACATCTTATTTCATCTTGTTAAATAGGAGGATGTGATCAATTCGTTTCAAAAAGAGGAATCTGTGAGATAACAGCCTGAGATAAACCTTACTGATGACACTGAAATTGACGTACTTTGGTTTAAATATCGACAAATATAGTCGCTCGTTGCATCTATGTGTATATTTTATGATTATTGACGGGATACTTATTTATCTTAGAATCCTATTATTTGGTGATAGGAAAAGATGGAAATACAAAATTACCAGTCAGATATGCGTGTACGTAGACTTGAAGTGAAGAGTAAAGATCATTTGAATACTCACAGGTGCCCAAGGAAGCCATATATATATGTATATGCTTACTTGCTCTTATCTTGAAATGGCTGCGGAACTTGGGAGAGTCTTGGTAAATAGATAGAGTAAATGATGAATGAGAAACACGTAGAAAACCAGCGATTAGGAGTTACATGAATGAGCACCAAGTTCTTTGTTCTTAAGGAAAGACTACCAACCATTCCTTAATTTATTACAAGAATTTGAAACAGCTAAATTAGATATATTTATAACCACTGCTGAGATATTCCTGAGTGGATGACTGTCCAGTGACACTAATCGAAACCCCCAATCGAAATTGCCCGCAATGAATCAGACTGAGTTTCATAACGACTAACGCCAAAGTGGAAGGAAGAGGTGGGCAATAGAAAATAAGGAAAATTACTCTTAACAAGAAGTGAAAAAGAAACAATTTCGTGATGTTCATTCCCTCAGCGAGCGATAGGAGGCAGAGGAGAAAAAATTTCCACCATCGCGTTTTTCTGTTAAGCAGCTCAGCGCTAGACAAGTCTCTCGGGATGGCGACTAAAATTGGCGTTGAGTTTCTCGGAAGAGAGAGGGCGCGAGGAAGGATTTTTCTTCTCAGAGGGAGAGAAAAGTGGAGGACAAGGAGAGGCCTGAATAAAACACAGAAGGGGGCGAAGCGCAAGAGAGGTCTAATTGGACAAGGCGGAACTTCTGATCATAGTCGCCCCAGCAGTGGGCCCACGACCGAAAAGGAAAGATAAATGGATAAAAGCAGAGGGATGGAAGGCGGTGTGGTCGGCAGCTGAGGTGGTAACACGCCACGATAAACAAAGAGCGAGGAGGAAAGAAAATGGCGGCGAGTGTATGCGTTACATTCCGTGGTCGAACGGAATTTATTTTTGGATCTTCGACGAATGAGGGGGAATAAAGAATGGATTAGAGGAATTGTTTAAATGAGAGGGATCAGGAGAGGTCAACAAAGTGAGGGGCGTCTTCCTTCTCGGATTTTTTTCCCTTGTGCTTTCAGAAATGACCACTCGAAAAGTTTCCTGAGGCTGCTGTCGTGGCAAAGAGTAGATAAGGAAATGAAAACGGGGTTTCAATAACCTTCGAAAGAATAGGGTTGCTAGGGGAAAGATACGGTCCATATACTCTCTTTTAAATGTATCCGAGTGAGAAAGCTTCTATTATTGTCTCACGCATTCTCTGCGTTTTTTGAATTGATGTGAATGAAGAAATAGGAGTTTTATTTTTCCTGATTCGCTCTAATAATTCTATTGTGCCCAATAGAGAAGGAAATTAAGTAATTATATTAGATTAAGCGGGTCAATTAATGGTTATTTTGCCTGCCACTAAATATTTTCTCAGTGATGGAATCATTCCAGTTTCCTTTAACTCCTACCTCCAGTGCACTTTATTTTTATGAAATATGCGCAATGCTATTAAAGTAATGTTGTAGCGTCTGAAAGAATAATTTGCCACTTAACGAATAGCGGAGTTAATGGTTAATATTTTGTCCCAAATCTTCAACAGTTATTTGTCGAGGTTGTTATTCGACAGAATATTTTTAATATAGTAATTTAATTTTGATTGCAATTAGAACCTTCATCTTAATCCATAATAATTGTATTTTTCGAATCTTAAGTTTTTCTCTTTCTCTTTAATACATAGGTATGGCATGGACCTAAATGGAGCGAGACGAAAGAATGCTACGAGGGAAACCACAAGTACACTGAAGGCGTGGCTGAATGAGCACAAGAAGAACCCATACCCAACAAAAGGAGAGAAAATAATGTTGGCCATCATAACGAAGATGACTTTGACGCAAGTGTCCACGTGGTTTGCGAACGCGAGGAGGAGGCTGAAGAAGGAGAACAAGATGACTTGGGAGCCGAGGAACAGAGTGGAGGATGAGGACAACAATAACAATAGCCACCATGAAGATGATGACGACGATGATGACGATGACATGGGAGGCGGTGGTGGAGGCGGTCCTGACTCCGGGGGCAGAAAGTCAGAGGGAGCAAACGGGAAGGACGCTCTACTGACGAAAGAAAATCCATCGCAAGGTGATTTACCTAAATCTTACAAGAATTATAGCTTAGTCTACGGAAATTATTATTAGTTTGCGGAATTTTATGTCATTTTCCACTTCCAATCTTCATTGAAAATGGAAATCCTGGTGAATGTCGCGCATCTTCTTGTATGACCTCACCTCATATTTTGACACTGATAAAAGGGGAAAATGTGCTCGTAACACACGAAAAAATACAGTACAATATAGTAACGAGAAAACAGTATCAAATCACTCCCTTGAGAACACCGCTTTATGGAATTAGACGGTGAAATGAAGAGAGATTTGTAACGATGAAACAATATAAATGAAGGAGAGGAGTAATCGATAGTTTCTAATTCTTTGGAGATAACGTACTTACCAACTGATCCGATTTGTTCCTTATTATTAGGGAATCTCATCCTAATTATATACATAATGGTCAATGAAATCGACGATGGCTGCTTCAACGTTTGATAATCGGATACAACGCTCCCTTTAAAAGCATCCAACTTCTACAAGATTGCGATCTAATTCCGAAGGAAGCCATTCAAGTGATTGGAGATAGAAGTATTTTATTTTTAGATGGATCGTTTCTAATCTCTCAGTTCGAGTTATTAACTTTTCATTTGAATATGCAATCATTTCGGAAACGACTGTATTATGACAGCCTGATTGAAACTTTTGGGTCAAGTAATAACTTTTTACCTCTTGAAGATTATTAAACCCCAAGATAAACGGGCAAATCGTCATACATTGATCGTTCATAAAACGTCTGACATTTTTTATCAAAATTAAGGCCTCGATGCGATGGTAAAAGGGATTCAGGGTAAAAGATTTTTTAGAAAAACCATTGTGACGCCAATTACTTCAAAAAGGGCCAGTTTTAGTTATGATTCAACCGCTTGCTTGTCAAGTAATGAAGATAACACTGAAGAATTGCGTTTTAATTCGGAAATAATACACTGAAACTCTTCTGATCAGGGACAGCGGAAACTGAGTTTATTGCCTGCATTGTCGGCGGGCGCCGATGTTGAGAGGGCGCAGAAGTTTTTCTTCCAGTTTACATTTCTTATCAGTACAAAATGTTGTGTTGGGGTGGAAATTTTGGCTTTCCAGGCAAGAGACGTTCAGCCAAGCGTTAAGCGTTATGTTAATTATAAACCAGAATTTCAATCAAAATTGGCTTTTAATAAAACTACCATTAGTAGTCAATTGGCTTTGACTGCATTGAATGTGATGACGAAGAAATCTAATATGTGGCAGAATAAATTAATTAATTTCATGAATGATCTAACACTATGAAATGACAGTTTTAAACATGCTACGAGCAGGTAGTTCAACGAATATCGCTTTGAGCCATATTTGCTCCTTCTTCCTAAGATATCCTCGACCTAATTAGCCTTCTCAGAGACATAAGGCTAGAAAGAGCCCTTAGGAAAGTTCTTGTGGAATTCTTTGCTGGTTGTTTCCATTTGTTCTAGCTGAAAAACTCGCTCGCTCTCCCCTTTGCAAATTTCTTACCTCTTTCCCTGACGTTAGTTCCTCCACCGCTTCGAATTGTGTTTCAACGGTATCCATGGAATACCCACAAGTCTTCGACAGAAAATGTTTTCTTTGTTGTTTCGGAACATTATACTTATGCAATATCCCCTCCTCGTCATTTGACATCCATTCTATATCATTATCTTATGTCTCTTAATAATTTATGTAATTGCTTGATCAAGGGGCCATATATGAAAAAATATAGCAGCTCTTATTTAAAATAAGTACCATTTAGAGCCGCACTTCATTAATAAAATTGTATTATCTGTTTTTCATTTGGTTATCCGGTTCAACTGGTGTATTCAATCACACGCGAGTTAAGAAAATACTTCCTAATCTTCAAAGATTGCCATTTTAATGGCTGGTGAATGATTTAAATGCATTACAACGTATTATATTCCGACAAAAGCCGTAAAAATTCCTAATGACATAAATTGAAATAATATGTTTTCGCTTTCCTTCCACGTCAACACCCGATTCGTGTTTTACTTTGACAGTATATTTTGACAACATGAAGTGCTTCCTCAAACATGATTAACTTGACGCCGGTCTAAAAAATTTATTTTCCTCCCTCAACTTTACCCGACAAAAATTTCTCGTGAACGCTAATCTAAGAAGGGATACCTTTCGTGCTAAATTAAATAATTACTGAAAATCCTTGTTCGAAAATTCCTTCGGTTAGGTAGAGTGAAGGAATGAGATGCTAGAAAACTTTCCACGTGACCCTTCATCGCCTTACACCCTGACTAGTAACCAGGTAGGTCTTCGTATTGGGGAAATGCATGTACTAGAAGTACAGAGAGAAAAAAATGGGTATACATGAGGTAAACGAGGAAGGATGGAGACACATGAGCACCCCTATCTAAGCTCGTCTATTTTTCCCACCTTTCTCCCTCCCATTTCATCACCAAAGGTCTCCTCTACTTCCCTCACACCATCCCTTCTCAACCCTTTATTCGCCCCCAGCCATACCACGTTCTTGCAGTCCCTTGGCTTCTTGGACATGAATCGAATCCCCTGTATTACAGAGAGGATTTCGAAGACTTGGGGGCTCTCAGTCATTCCCCCACCCCTTTTGCGTCCGGCTTCCTCCCCCTCCCAATCTCCCTTCCTCCGGCAACTGTTGATGTCCGACTGACCTCTGCTCAAAGCTAGCGTGCGAATTTCCCGGCAGAAAACTACTTGGCTATACATAAATAATCGGACTTGTGTGAGGATCTAACTTCATTGTGATAGTTCCACGAGTTGAGTTAAATGAGGCTCGACTTTCAGGGTTTGACGTATTGACATTCTCCTGAGAAAAATGCCGATAGTTTTGCAGACAAAGAAGTGGGAAGTGGGGCCTAAATTTTTATACTGTATTTTTATTCTATACTGTACTGTATTATGATATGCTGGAGAAAATGTAAAACTCTTAGAATGCAACCGATATCATTTTCGTCCTTTTCAAGATTATCAACCTCCTACTGAAATTAACTGTGATAAAATCTTGATCTCATCAAGGTATGAAATGTTTAGTAGTATTTCTACTGTACACTCAAATTATTTTTCATTTTAAATCTTCTACTGTACTTTAAATATTCTTCTGTCTCATAAAAATATGAAATGTTTGGAAATATTTCTACTTTAAAGTCAAATTCTGTTTCACTTAAAATCTTCTGTGCTGTAAATGTACTGTAATATTCAGTCAATTTCCTTTTATATTTAGTTTCTTTCTCAAGTTTGAATAATACAAAAGATGCTTGCTGCTATAGAAAACACGTGCTATCTCAGAATATGACTCAATCGCCTGATCGTTTTAGTCATAGTATAGACTGTATGCTGTAAAAGTATGCTAATTAATAGAGAAACTGTCATTGTATATTGTAAAATGAGAAAAGCATTTCCGAATTCGTCGGTTGTCATTCAGTTGTTATGTCAAAGACGTTACCATTTCTAAACATTTTTTGTCTACAGATTCTAAAGATTCCGGAACTGCATCTAGCGAAGACGGAGACAGAGCAGCGGAGAGGGAGCAGAGATTGGGCCTCCTGGAGCTGCGACGAGCTTCAATGCTCGGTGGTCTCGGTTTCAGCGGGCACCCTGGCGGAGGAATACCTCGGAGGCCAGATGGTGGAGAATGGGGGGACTCTCAAACAGCTGAGAGCGGTCCTGAT
Source organism: Ladona fulva (assembly GCA_000376725.2). Lineage (NCBI taxonomy): Eukaryota > Metazoa > Arthropoda > Insecta > Odonata > Libellulidae > Ladona > Ladona fulva. Next base: position 935,645 of record KZ308168.1, read on the forward strand.
TCTCCAGAATGTCTCTTCGAGAAGCCGATCCATCCCCTCGGAATCCATACGCCACACGCGCATCATCCCGGCCAACACCCCCTACACCAACTACACGCTGGTGCCCATCTCCACAACCCCCATCATCCGCATCTCCAGCCCCCAGCTCCGCATCCGCACCATCCTCACCACCACCATCCTCACCTTACAGCCTCTTTCCCTGCCCATCTGCACCCTCATCCACCTCCTCCTCCTCCGCCTCCTCCCCCACCCCCTCATCCACCACATCACCACCATATATACCATCATCCACACCTCTCCCACTCGCACGCGGCACTAAACCCCCACCATCCGCACCACCAAGCCCTCGGATCACTGCATCTTCATCGGGTGCCGGTTACTGGTGCCCCGTCCTCCACGTCGTCCTCTTCGGTATCTCCCCCTGTCAACCCTGATCCTGCTTGCTCACCTCCCACTGCTCCCGGGGATTCCTCTCTAGCGAGCGGTACTGGAGGTGGGACCAACGGTAGCACCAAGCCAAGGATTTGGTCACTCGCAGATATGGCAAGCAAAGAGACGGACCGAGGACAACCTCATGTGGCGATAGTATCAGCCTCCTCGCCCCCAACATCAGCATCCTCGTCAGCTTTCTATTCCACTGCACCTGGCAAACTCGTTACCCCTCTTGCAGCAAGAGGAAGCATACCAACCCAGACTATTCCCGCTCATCCGGCAGCTATGGCGGCCGCAGCGGCTGCAGCAGCCGCTGCCGGTTATGGTGGTCGTCCGGCGCATGACTTTTATCGAAGCTTGTACGGCGCAGCGGCTGCCGCAGCCGCCGCCGGCGTCGGCGGAAACCCTCCGGGTGGACCACTTGTAGTTCCCGGAAACGGATTGGGAGGAGGAGGAGACGTGTCTCTTCTGGAAACCTATACGAGGACATTTGGACTCAACGGGTGTATTGGGGCGGGAGGTCCTCCCGGAGGAGGCGGAGGTAACGGAGGTCCTCTTTCGTCAGTGTTGTCAAAGGCGGCAGCGGCTGCCGCTGCTGCATCATCGAGGTCCCCACCCGCGCCTCCCACCTCGTCGTCTTCTGGCCCTTCAGGGTCTTTCCCCTTAAATGGAGCCAGTTCAGGTTTGAGCCTTGCGCCGATATCCTCTCTCACCGGACAAAGCACTGGAAGCACTGGAGGATCAGGTGGAGGCGCTGCAGGCTCTTCGTCATCTTCCTCCTCTTCCTCATCGTCCTCTTCCTCTTCCAGCTCTTCTTCGTCAATTGAGCAGCAGCTTCAATCTGCAGGATTACACACAGCAGTGAGGCTAACCTCAGCCTCCTCGGGGGCGGATGGTAAGGCGCCGTCTAGCGTTGTGGTTCCGGCAACGTCGCAGGCGCAGTCCAGCGTCGCCGCATCCAAAGCCTGACCCGTCACCGCTAGCCACGCATTGCCTCGTCCGTGGCTGAAGTGAAGTGTGTGAAATCGCTCCTACTGGAATCTCTCCACGCGAAAAAGACATGAATGGAGTGATAGCGGATAAGGTTTCCCTGCGCGTGAAAAGGTGTTTTCTAAATTTTGGGCAATCTTCGCTGAAGGTACACTAACTCAGAACTTGCAGATTTGCCCGACTATGTAAATATCCCAATAAACCAAACGTGTGTGCTTTCGATTGTGATAGAAAGAACATGGAGGGCAGAAAGGACCGCTTTTCAGATATGGAAGTGACAAAAAAGGGAACGCGCACAAGGTTACTATCCCTACGAAACATAAGAACTCTCTTGAGTTTAGAACGAACAAAAACTGATAAACCTTCTGGGTTTTGTTCTTTTTTTACCTCAAATGTACTTCTTTAAGGGTCCTTTCTTGAAAAATCCAGTGAAACCCGGCGGTAAATGTAACGAATTCCGTTTTGGGCCATTTGTAGAGATTTGATTGGTGATTATGAAAACAATAGGAACAGTGAAGGGCTGATTGTGTCTACGAGAAAAAGACTCGATTCATATATTACAATCTGGGTGCGCTGCTCTTCTGCCGTACTGTGTCTAGTTAGTAAAGAACCATGTTATGTAAGTAGCCGACATTTTAAGATGTGTTGATCGAAAGTGGACGCAGTTAGTGACAGTGAAAAACAGATTACGTACCAAATACAAGTGGACCGAGTCTATATCTGCGGTACTTCTGTAATCGATGTACGGGAATGTTGAAGGGAGAAACAAGGTGGCTCGACTGTAAATCGAGCGATTTTCGTATTCATTAAAAATGCGTTTATGGAGGAAGTCATAGAGGTTAACTTAAATAATTATTGTATGTGATAACTACAATTTTGTTTCCAAAAAAAGATTTCAACTTGTAAAAGCTCTTTTGTCCACGTAGCCCTCCATCTCTTTGGAAATTATTCTATGCATAAAAAGCATACAAAACTCTGCGGGGATTGAAAATTCCTTGTGAGACGAAATGGCGAAGTGGGTTTAGATGAAGAAGGAATAGGCGGCGCTTATTATTCAGCTAAAACATTGCGAAGTTCGGATATGAGTCTTCTCTTTCTTCCTTTATATTTTTCCTTAGCCGAATTGGTCGCTACAAGTTTTGACGGCTTGTTTTAAAGGAATTGTTAGCAACTGGTTAAAATTTATTTATTTCTATTTTGCAAAAAATGAGACATTTTTGAGTGATATATCGAAAAATGGTCCTGATTTATTTCATTTGTGCTTTAATTTCTGCCTAATGATCACGTGAGTTTGGCCAATTGAAGTACTTCTACCGTGTATGTATGTCTGTGTATACGTAGGGTATTAGACGTGGAAAATGAGATACTTGTTATTTCAGTGAGTAACTGGAAATTTGAAAATTTTCAGTATAAAAGCTAATCTGAATAAGCTTCTTTAAATTATGAGAATGGTTACTCGTGATGTTTAATTTCAGAAAAAAAATCAGAGCAATATCGTTACAATAAAATCTTAAATTTGAAAGGATGCCTTTTGTAAAATATCCCTGTCTGTAATGAGTGAAATTTCGGCAATATTGAGCGATTGTTACTCAAAATTACCTAAAGTAACAGATGTGATCTGTTGGAATAAAATGGTTGTTACGGAACATCAAGTTTACATATCTAACCCATTTACCTCCATAACGCCATACACATAAATATTTCGTTAAACTATTTGTCATTACCGAAAGTTTCTTTCTGCTGTTTGGTTTAGGAGAGAATATCAAACAGCGTATTTTACCGACAGCGCTTAACTGAATCAAAACTGTTCCAAAGTGTCAGGACTTAAAAAATATGTCTTTGTGTGTGTGGACACTGTGACGAGACAATAAAATAAAATTGTTCAATTGTGTAAATCATTTTCTTTACGGTACATATCATTCCTCCGTGGTTAATGTAGACGCTTTTTGTATCATTTATTAACGCTTTAGTATTCGATTAGGAATACTTGTATCGATAAATTCACATCCTCTAAGACTATCCCTATATTATGGTTTACATGCTTCGTCCACTTTATTTAGAGAAAATTCATATTTATTATTTCTAGATTCAAAGAATGATTTAATGGTTTAAAAAACTGAATTGAAGTTTTGATCTACTCTGTGGCATATTAATTACTCAATTTACTAGTCAGAAAAACTGTACTGATGAAAACACGTAGGTAAACCGCTAAAATATAAGGTGCTAAGCCGTCTTTTGTAGTAATGATGCATTATTATTTTCTTTTCTCTTAGCGAGTTATCAGGGTAATAAAAACACATTCTCCAGTTTACATATAATACTCATCTTTGCTTATGCCGTTGACTCTATATGCCGCTCGCACCATTTGAAAGAAATGAACGCTGCGTGTCTAGCGGGGATCGGAAATTATAAGTTTCCTTCCTTCAATCTCCATTCTCCGACAATGCAAGGAAAGATTCATTTGTGGACATGTTCTCAGATGTGACTTTTGTCTTGATATATTCCTATCTCTTTTGACCATCCGTTCAAATGTTCCCAACCATTACGAACCCTTCCAACCATTCAGGCTAATAAACACTATTTATATCTCTTTGTACCTGGTTGTTATAGAGAAAAAGGCAGAAATGATGGTTTTACTGTGTACTTTAAAATAAACGAATGTCTACCTGTAACAAATCTCTCTTTAATCCACTTAAACCCCTCGCTACCTCAATGTATTTAATTAAATGCTTCATAAAGATAAATTGCGAAACAAATGTAGAACTAATTATTCATAAAAGCTCTATATAAATATAAAATTTGGGGTTCTTCGGGGACAAAATTATATTAAAGAGCTTCAAATAAAATTGAAGTAAAATCTAATATTTATTAAATTCAACGATCAAAACTATATTTTACTTCCTGTGTGCCACCAGAATATTCAGAAATAGTTCATTATTAATTAATAAAAAGTAAAAATCTTGTTAATAGTGCAAACAATTGTATTAAGAATTCTCTATCGAGGTAGAATCAATTAATTAGAGATTGAAAAGAGCTTCTCATCGGAATCGTTTCCATGTTACACGCATGGGACAATTATTTTCAAAATATGTGGGTAAGAGTTCCAGAATGCAGACGAGAGAAACGTGGAAGCGAAGGAGGAACAAGATGCAGGAGAACGGCGCAAAAGATTCCTACGCCATGTCGTAGAGAAGCCAGAGTATATGATTAAGTGGGCAGAGGGACGGACAAGGCATTATCATAAGCAATGCTCCCACGAAACGGGGACTGCATGAACGCAGACAAAACAGAAAAAAATATCCATTCAATAAAACTCTGCTTATAGCAGCATACCTTCACAGACCACCCAAGGTGAGATTGTAAGATATAATCCAGCGTCTGAGCGGTTATAGTTTTAGAACCCTGAGCAAATTAAGTTGCTTTTATCCAACTTTGCACGTCGCGTCAAGTTCCGCAGATTGCAACTTAAATGACCAGAGATATGCCTTTCGCTAAAATAAAATTGTGCAAACAACTGAAGCCGATTTGCCTCTTTAAACTATCATATTAAGTAAGGGCTCCATTACACCAATTAGAGAGGCTCCTCATAGACTAAATTCAATGGAAATATTTAAGTAAGAGAAATGAATGGTATGAATTCAAATATCTATATAATAATAAATAAGTATAGGTAATCATTTTTTGTAGAAAAATATCAGGAACCTGTAATTACACGATTAGGGATTTAAATACTTATGGATGCGTCATAATCATTGTTAAAATTCACTCATTCGCTATTTTAAAACCATGGCTATAAGAGGCTACTTGACTGCAGAGGCTCTCCTTGACCAAGCTCATTTGAAAATCTCTTATTGGATACAATTTTTACGAAAATTCGTGAATCTTCATTAATTTCGCATTACCCTTACAATCCACATCAACAGAATACTAATAAACTATATCCTACTTTTACTAGTTAAAAATATGGAAACAATGTTTAAAATCTTAATAATGTTTATAAGTGCGTTGTTACGTTTCTATATATAAGATAATATTATCTCTCAGGAGTTGGATGATCGTAAGTAAAGATGGAGTGATTGATATTATAAAGAACACTTTAAATTTCATACTAAGGATGCAGATTATTGCTAACATTTTCCGTTTGAAAGTTTAAATAGGATGAAATCGCTCTCTTATAGTCATCAACTTCGCATTCGCCAAACTTTTCACCATGTATATGTATTCTATATACGGTAGCTAACAGCAAATTTACTTCTTTACGTACTCAGAATCAAAGTTTAAAACATCAGTTAAAATTTTAGAATCAAAGAGCTTTATCTGAAAGTTGGATCGATTTTCCAAGGATGCGTATTCAAAGCACTGCCATTACACATTGCGATGAAGATCGTTATGTGTTTCAACAGGAAGAAAATAATTTTGTAATAGAAATCATACAGAACAATATGGAGTGCCTCAGTTAAAATTATTGATAAAAAATTAGTTTGAGAGTAAAGAATCTACTCCTCATTAGGAATGTGTTTGCTCTTATGAATCCTGCATGTATGGGTTGCGACTTTTACACAACCATCCAATAAGAATATAAATAAATATGTTCTATGTTAATGTTAATGAGTAAATAAATACTTTCTACTTTCAAAATTCTATCTTGTTTCGAGGAAATTTCGTGGAAATTAAAGAAGATTGGGCAATACCACTGACTTAAAAATCTCGAAAAAGTTTACTTGTTTGATTTATTTCAAAGATTTATATCTTATTTGTGAGATCAATATAGTCCTAATAACCGACTTTGGGTGAAGAAGTTCCCTTATCAGTGGTGGATAGCCCGATGACTAAATGATGAAACAAATTAAACGATTGCTAATTTTGGAACTGGAATCCACACGTTACTTAAAGTGCCGTCTAGAGGTTAAAAAACTCTTTCGTCGCCTTCAAGGAAGAAAACTTAGTACTATGACAACTGCTAAACTACTTATACTTAAATTCAGACAGCAGAGAATAACATCTCTTAATTCGCGCACTCTCCTCTTTGTTTTAACACGAAATAATCTCCGATCTCCACGCCATGTCTACACCAAATTTAACGCTCATTTGACGTTATTCCACCTCTTCTAAAGGGAATCTCTTACCTCCGCAGCCACCCTCAGCCATATCACTCCCACCCTCTTCGTTCATTTGCTCTATGTGGAGACATATTTATCAAAGCGCTCTCTCTACCCTACGGCTCGACCGATGTTTATCACATCCTTGTCTATCCATGTTGTTATTTTCTCCATCCAGCTCCTCCCTTCCACCCTCTAAACGTCCGTCCATTCTTTAACGTCCGAGATCTTCTTAGAAAAAAAGGACCGGGGAGAAAAAGTGCCTTTAACCTGCAGCAGCCTCGCCATCTCTGAGCTCGCCGTTCCTTCATCCCTTCATCTCAAACAAAAGGGCTTTACTGGACCACCAATGGAGTTTTCGTCCCTCGAGGGGACGGAGCGGGAGGAAGAATGAATCGCAAACGCGTGATATCTGTTTTATCGTCATTGTAGTCACGCCATGGTGCTCATGATCACGGAGAGTGAAGGAAGAGAGTGAAAAAGGAAAGTGTCGCGCGATGCAAGTCATCCATCAAGAGAGGAAGTGGAGAGAGGGATCCAGAGGAGACCATCCATTTGTTTCTGTTTTGAATAAAGTTGGGAATTAATGGCGCCATTCGTATTCGGATTCCATTAAACGGTTGCTATATAAATCGAAGCTAAATTAATGACGAGCGGAAATATCGGGGGGATTGGAAATGTATCAGGCGAGTGCCTTCGGAAGTTTTGGAATAACGATTTACTGATAATCCGCGAAAAACGACGGCGATGGGGAAAATATGCCGCGACTGTTCAAATGCTCTTGGCGATTTAAAGCGGAAATGATTTATAATTTTAAGAAATTTTCAAATCTTTAATTTATTGAGGATAATCCTGTATCTGAAAATATGGGAATTATCAAATCTAATCATTTTTCCATATTATATATATTTATTACGGTAATAACAAAGCTGGAATTGCTCAATTTTCTTATATATTGATGAATAATGATAATTGATCCCGATGAACTATGTACACGAAGGTGTATCTCCCGTATACTCAGTTATTTTTATTGAAATAAAATAATGAATTGATTTATTAGCGTTTCCATAGGTTTCATTTCATAATAGCAAAATTTACATGTGAAATTGAACGCATCGCTTAAAATTCGCGGGTCAACGATGACTTGCACTTTTATAATAAATTCCAGCTTATTATAATAATTGAATTAAGAATAATTTGTGCTATACTAATAAGCAAAGTCGATTGTATTTAATAAGTAGAACTTACAATATAAACCGCGAAACCCACCAGTAGAGAAGACATTATTTCATTCATAAATACTAAAAAACATTATTTACATCAACTTCATACGTAAAATTAACTGTTCTTTGGTCAGTTATTTAAATCAATTAAACCATTCCTATTAAATGATAAGCAGAACATAAAAAAATTATGATCCGAAACGATTTTTAGGACAGCAATTGCTTTATTACAAATCAGAGCGAAGAGCGCCCCTTTAAGGAAGCATTTTTATCTCGCATCGCGAAAAGATATCCCTTCTTAAGTTCCAACTCATCCACGATCGATAAGAATAAGTGCACTGCTCCCACTTCTCATCGCGGAAAACTTTAAGCAGATCATCAATTAGCTGCCTTCACTATTCATCTTAACGAGGGCGAACGCAACCTGAAAAACTGGTAAAAGTTCGACGCAGGAGGGAGCCCTGGAGATAAGCCTTTTCGTGTAAGGAGAAACAGAGAGAGGGAGAGGCAGAGACACGTCAGGATGTAACATCCAATTACATTTCAACATGTCATAAAAATGTTCATCGTGGATCACGGTTTCAGCGAATGCGTCGCAACATGCACGGACACGAACGGAGTAAAAAATGGCATGGAAAAAATGTGGAGTGAAAAAGTTCAGATGAGGAATGAAATAGACCCACTCGTCTTCTGATAGCGGCGTCTGCCAGGGCAATATCTCCGAGAGAAATGAGATACGAGAAGATATTTGCGAGGAAAAAACCCTCTACGTCTTATCCTTTCGAAAAATAAACGGAAAAAAGTTATTAACAAAGGAAGAGTGACGTCCAGCCTTGTGCATCGCGTGAGCGTTCGAAAAATTCGAATATGAGTCTCTGCTTGTAAAATTATTCTCAAGATTGCATGCAAGACAGCAGTCTTATGGCTCCGACCGACTCCGACATTGTGGAATAACTGCTTTTCAGGTGTCCTTTTCTCTCTTACTATTTGTTTTTATTCATAGGAGTTTAAAACACATCATAAACTCATAAACCTATCATTTTCATAACGGTTATGGCAGATAAATTCCTTTTCAACATTAATAAAATTATCGTGAATTATCATTCGTACCTTCCGTACCTTCTTCCGTGTCAGTATCTTCAGTATCTCTTTAAAAATTTGTATGAAGTAACTTTTACTCCTCTTATGTTTCTCGCTACAAAATCGATAAATAAATAGATAATTAATCTACTTTCCTCCCAATATCGCAAACGTAAGTAGACACAGCAATGAAAAATAGTAGACAACAGCAATCAACGCATCCATTTAAAATGAAGCCGCTTAAATTAACAAACTCGCAAAGAATGTACATGATACCACCTGGCGGAATTTTACAGAAGTTGAGTCCGTTTACGCATATGAGTCTAATTTCGGAAATTATTTGGTAGCACATCGTATGTTAACCTTCCACTCGGATAAATACAAGGATGAATATATACAAGACATCTTTTTATTGAGATTTTTTTCAGAATTTTTCTCGAGTTACTTTACAAAACAGCTAAAAAAATGGAAAAACAAACGAAGTCACTATTGCAAGAAAAATCACCAATCGCATGAATAATTCTATGGGAAATAGTGGTCAAACTAGAGCTATAAAACATATTCAGATAAAAATAGAAACAAACAATGTTTGGATAGATCGGTTCAGTATTTGATGGACAATGGACCGTTGAAAAACATCCTACAGGTCTGCAGGATAGCCAAATAGGCGACGCGTTCGCCTTTGTCGAAAGCGGCCGAGGGTTCGAATCCCGGTTGAGGCCCACTTGAGAAACGGCCTTCTATGTCGGAGCACTTTTAATACTATAAACAACCTACTTTAAGGACGGAGAGGGATTCATTTGCTTCTCTCTCAATCCTAGGTAGAGAGAAATTCTTGTAGACGTTGTCTCTAAAATAATTATTCGAATACGCTGAATTAGCCCTGAACCACTGGCTGGGCTTTATCCTGAACAAGTTGTCAATCTCTCGGCAGTCAATTTAGATGGGTGAAATGTTTTTCAGGAAAATTATACCAGCAGTTTTTCTTCCCGTTGGAATAGAGGAAGTTGAGTTTTAAACAAAATTTCGAATATTTATCTTGGCTGAATTTCCAGTTTCATCCTTGGCAGATTCACTTATAAATCTTTTTGTATCTTCGTGTCCTCTCAATAGAATGCGGCTTTTTACTACAGTGGGGATTACAAGAAGAACTATCACACTGAAATATCCGATGATAAGAGAGGACGAATCTTTATAATGTCTGTATTAAAAAAATAATTCTCCAAACCTAATTTTCATGTTCTTTCCTTGCGATGAAGAAGATGAAAAATTCCTATTGTTTTTACTTCGCTGCTTTACTTATACAACGTTATATAAAGCAGAGCCCGTGTTTCTCTCATTTCGTATATAAGGATTTCGCAACATTTTGGAAGAAAGACCACGTGATAAATACAACACCGTTTATAACTAAATACTTAAATTATGTATTTTCTCGGAAGTGCATGGCATAATATAAATATACCATCGAAGGAATATTTATGCTTTAGAAAACATGAGAATGTAGATGAATAAAACATCCGAGGCAATAATCAAATTAGAATAGTAAATTTCACTCAACGTGGAATAACTACGTTCAAAATATTCATTGTACTGGCGTGCCAAAGTGTATCGACCCTTGATTTGAGTGAGGTTCTCTTCCTCCTTTTTTTTTCTTTTTAGTCCCCATCTGGTTGTTGGTATGTACATACGTATCACCTGGTCCGTCGCTGCTACTACGTACCCTCTCGTTATCTCATCAAAATAAGTAGTCTTCTGCCTGCGTCGAGCCACCAGAAATCTTTTTACTGCGCTACGCGAAAAGTATTTCCTTGTCCAATGCAAGTGGCATGATTTGGGAGATGCAGCAAACGAACATCGAGATTCGATCTTCGCAGTCACCCTCGACTATTCCGGATTTTCAAGGCTTAAAATTTTCGCAGCATTCTCTCCCTTGATCGATTCTGCTATTTTTCTACGAATACCCATTATTCTCTTTCTTTTTCAGTATTTGAAAGACTTCTGAGAAAAGGAGTCAGTCCGGAATTAGTGTCTGTTAATTTACTCTTTACGTGTTCTCCTTTAGTTGCTTAAAATTCTCAGTCGTATATAGATTTACGATGAAAATATGTTATACATAGCATATAATAGGATTTTTATTTCCCTGGTAATTTTTTAGTTATAAATTAAATTTCCTGGTTGTTTCATTTGGTAAGAAATATATTTTGTAAGTATATGTTTGTCACTCAGGCTTCAAACCAGATATTAATAAGAGACAATAATTTCAATAACACTCAGGCGATGTTACATTGACAGCAACTCGTAGCATAAAAATAATATAAAAAGAAACAATCGAATGAGCAAATGCAGGCGAAAAGTCTGAAAAGGGAGAAGAGGAAAGGCTGGAAAGAAGAAAGGATTCGGTGAACGTTAGGTAGATGGACGGGTTGGAGGAAGATTAATAGTCTTGTCATTGGTTGGACATAGTTCTTAAATGGGGCATCAATCTAGTTCAGATGAATAAGAGAGGTGTGGGGATCTGGCATTGGCTACGCTGGTGGCACAGGTCTTAGAATGCCAGATTAGCATAACGTGAGGTACTAAATATAGCAGCTTATCCTCTTGGTTGTGGTTAAATGAAATCCGGATAACTGAAAGATATAAATGATATATGTCAACCGAGGCAAGTCAAAATTAGCATAAGAAGCGCTCTATGGACAACTCTGAGATGTGTTCACGCGAAAAGAACACTTCCCAAAGGCCTTGCTCCAGAAACCCTGACTGCCATCTGCAATCTATTAATTTATCCCTTTTGTATCATAGTATTCAGCGAATACAAGAGGGCCATACTCTGGTTTAGATTCGTAATGTGATATTTCGGTAAACGAAAATTTCAGTCGTTGAGAGATAGCGACCTTGACAAAACATTTCGCATATATAATCGCGAACTACATTTTTCTTCTCAAGAGTGACCCAATGAATAGAATAGTAACCTGAAAGTATCTTCGAATCGAATAATTTTTAATGTAATTAGCTCCTTTACACGCTATCATATTTTCTTTTGAAAACATGACCAACCATGGGTCGTTAATATCGAAGTAAATAACGATGGATATTGCAATTTATTTAAATAAAATGCCTAAATACATATTGATTACGTAAAACCCGCATTGTGCGACTAACTAAACTAAAAGTACCGAGTGCATCGAGACATTATTCCTTATTTATAATAAAGTATAATTTGTTTATCAGTTCTTTACACAAGAATGGATAAAATAAAATGTTATAATGCTTTTGATTGATTTTTACTATACTTAATATAATTATACAACTCTTCATCAATACTATATGATTATAACAGAGAGATAAGCAACTGAAATTACTAGGTGAGAACATGTCAGGATTTTATTTCTGCGATTACGATGCCTACATATACCTCAGCTTCTGAAACTTATGAATACTGTTTATAAGAATATCAGATGCTAAGTTAAGCACGTGTTAAGATTTTATCAACTTTAATCCCACATTTATCTGGAATTACTAATTAATTAATTCGAAAGAATGAAATCTGCTTCACTAGGAAAAACTGCAAGGAAAAATTTCACCGAAAATATTTTCTTAGGTCAAACATTATGTTAACTGATACGGTAAATACCAATATCAAATTCATCAGAATCTTCTGCACTTAAAAGTAATCTCGTATTGAAAGCAGGAGCAATGCAGTTCCTTTAAATCAAGAGAAAGCAATACTGATCACTAAACGACGGCTTATTTGTGATTGCATGCTTCAAAGTCCTGGTTCCGCAGATCCATCTTCGTTTGGAACGTGCCAAAATGAAGGAATCGAGTGCGAGAGTATAAAATGGAGGGCTTTGCAAGCCTCCTTCCAAGTGTAGTATGGCACGTGCACGCAAACACGACGCGGAAGGCACGGAAGGGTCGAGGAAGTGGCGGAGCGTCGTTAAAAAAAAATATTAAGTCGCGGATCAGCTCCCTTGTGCCGAGGATGTGTAATGGCGGCGCTAGAGTTCTGCATTGCTCTTCTATTTGTTCCCTTCACTGCCATGGCTTCTTTTATCCTTAAGTCTTTTGTACACATAATTCTGCATGCACTGCTGCATATATTCTCTCTATTTCCTTAAACGTCTGTATAGATTGGCCCAACTTAACTTAAACTTCCAAATCTATCGTACAACTATTTAATCTTTAGCTCTCCTGTAGAAAAGTCTAATAGTACCCAAGAAACCCAAAAGTTTGCAAAAAAATATTAAAGAGAAAATAATTGTATAATGAAGAATGAGGGTGCTCATAGAGTGTAGTGGATTTGGAGGATATATTTCCATTCAAAGAGATAGTCATAAGATATCAATGCGTTAATTCATGATACTGATCCGAACATCGTTGGTTAACCGATGGGAATATATATCATAAATATGAGCCATTTTCAACCTGACATCGGATATTGACAGCCCTAAGCCCTTTCCGATTTTCTCTATTCTGAGCAGTTCTTTGCCACTTTACCCATAGGTACTTGACGATAACTCTGTTCCATCGGTTCTTTGGTCTTCATCTTGGTCTCTCCACATCTCTGGTGTCCAGTTGAGAACTGCTGGTGTCCTGCGGTTGTCGCTTCTCCTTACCACAAGGCCTGCCCACATTCATTTCAGTGATCTTACCTTACCTATGATGTCTGTCACTTCTGTCATCATCCTCACCCAGGTATTGCGTTTCCTGTCTCTTCCTGTGATTCCAAGTATACACCGTTCCATACTTCTTTGCGTAATCTGGAGTCGCTGGGTTATTACTGAGTTTAGCACTCAAGGGAACATACCTATTTAAACACTCGTAAATTTACTTACTCACCCACATCCATAATATACGTGGACGAGCATTAAAGACGCTCGGATTCGTCAAGAGAATATTCAGTAGGAGCGAAGAAAAATCCGCGAGCTATGTTACTTAATATTAGTTTGGCCTCACCTTGAGTACGCATGTAGTGTAAGGAGCCCTACCGACAAGTGCTGCCTTTGGGATTTAGAAAAGGTGCAGCGAAAGGCGATTCGATTCATAAAATTTTAGTTAAGACATGGCAAACAAGATGGACTAACTCAGAGAAAGGTGAAATTATTAGATCGTTTATCCCTAACATCGATTTTACATATCAGAAAGACAAAAGTAGATGGTACAACCCCAGTGTATATTTTAATTTCTCAATATCTGGACAAGGCCAAATTAAATATTTTAACCTAGTACAGGATGACAAGTGCCACTGTGGCGAGACTAAAACAGTAACTCATATGATTTTCCTCTGCCCCAGGTACCATAACCTACGGGTAAAACACAAGATTGTTGAAAATACCATCACACCGGACTTAATTAATACCGAAGAGAAGTTCAAAAATTTTAGATCATTCGCCGAAGATTTGTTCACCGAAAGAAAGAAGATCCTACAAGATAGTAGAGGCCCGCCTCCACGTAGCAGGGGTGGTAACTCGTTCTAAGGAACGAGGGTAAGAGGCCAAATAATTTTAATATTTTAATCTAGATTTTAACTATTTTAGTTATAGATTTTAACCTTTTACTTATAGACTAATAACCTTGGATATGAACTTCGTTTCAAGCGCCAAGGAATAGGTCCAGGTGCAAATATAGGTTAGTATTAAAATGAATGAAGTTCCTTCTTCTTCATTCATCAAAATTAAGTAATGAAACTAATAAGAGACAATAATTTCAATAACACTCAGGCGATGTTACATTGACAGCAACTCGTAGCATAAAAATAATATAAAAAGAAACAATCGAATGAGCAAATGCAGGCGAAAAGTCTGAAAAGGGAGAAGAGGAAAGGCTGGAAAGAAGAAAGGATTCGGTGAACGTTAGGTAGATGGACGGGTTGGAGGANGAGAAATTTGCGAAAATTTCGAAAAATCCACAGGAGAAACCTTTCATCGAAACGGCCCTAAGAAGAGAGCAAGTCGACGGAAATGTTCTAAAAAACTGATTTGCTGTTTTTCATAATAAGTCGTCAAACGTCAATCACATTCAATGTAAAATATAAAAATTACATACATCATATATGCAAGAGAGTACTAGAAAATCATTCCACCGAAGAGGGTATGCTGCAAATTCTTGATTCATCGAGTAAAAGAAATGTAGATAAACACCACCTTTCCATAATGTATGATAAGAATCGCCAAATTCACAGTGGAATTAGAAACTTAGCCACATTGGATAGAATCGGGAAATGAAAGACCGAGACTGAAATATGACTAAACGATGAGACGGAATAGAATGGAACTAAAATGTAGGAATGAAATGAAATGTTAGAAAGATTAGGGTTAAGAAGAGAGGGTCTGCGGGGGCGTAGGAGGATGTAGCAACTCCTCTGAGAAAGAGCAGCGGATGGAGCAAGAAACCGTGACGCGAGACTGAAAAGCAACTCTGAGCTGAGGAAGCGGAAAAAATACAGCGCAGAGTGGAAGTTATCGAAACAGTAATGGCATACATGTGTCAGCGAGGAACTACTAGCGTATCCGAGACCGGAATCCTACCAGGGAGCCTAAAAGTAACAGAAGTGAGCGATCCATAGGACCAGAGAAGAGAATCGGATACGGAAAAGCAAGATGGAAAGAGGGGATGGAGTGGAATGGGAGAGCAGGAAGGGGGACACACATTTGAGTTCGAGATTTTGGAGGGGGAGAAAAGTTCGGTTTCTTTTGGTGAACCGCCTTAGAAAGACGAGGGAAAACAGGAAGTGACCTGTCACGCTTTGGGGAATAAAAGGTGAATATTTATAATTATTGGCAAATTTAGGGGAGGAAGAGAAACGGAGGACGAACTGAATCGAGCGTTCGCGAGTACACACACGCCATTGGAACGTCTGTAAGTAGTTATGGTGATGAAGAGGGAAAAAGGCTGTTTATTTTAAGAGTGGAAGTCAGGGATGACTCGACAACCGTTAAATTTCTCCGGAAATCACTCGCAAAATCACGGCGAGATATTTCAAGGTGGAACGAGGGATTTTTTCTGTCATAGCGAGTGACATCTTTAGGCGTGGGGAATTTGGCTTTCT
Organism: Ladona fulva; assembly: GCA_000376725.2. Lineage (NCBI taxonomy): Eukaryota > Metazoa > Arthropoda > Insecta > Odonata > Libellulidae > Ladona > Ladona fulva. The sequence continues at coordinate 951,517 of KZ308168.1, forward strand.
TTGTGTTCCTACATTCGAACTGCGGCTCACGTAAAGTGGTTCCAGGCCTTCTAAACGGCAAAACTGTTTTCGTTTTATGGAGCACTTTTTGAAGCTAAGACAAATGTGCTTTAGGAATGGAAGTAATGTTTTCGAGTCATTAAGCCGCATTTGTACGCTTCATCTAAATTTTAATTTCTAGAACGTAATTGGTTTTTCTCACAAATTATATGAATTTTCGCGCGTCAGCATTATGTTTAGTTCCAACTCTCCAAGCTATTTGATGAGGAAAAACTATTATTAGGCATACAATTTATTTTACCAAAATTCATGATAAAGTATATTTTTCCAGAGTCATGAGTATTAAGAAATTGGATTATCTAAATAAGTTCCTTTATTTTTAACATATCTCTTATTTTTTTTCAATTGTTGCAAGGAAGATGTAAGACAAACTTTTATGACAAAATGTCTGAAATTCTACGACCGAGTTTGGAAGTCATCAGTTGAAATCTTTTTGAGACTAACCATGCTCTTAATCATAAACATGAATAAATAAATTCTAAAAAGCTAAAATAAGAGAAATAGATGTTAAAATAAATAGTTTTAAGAACTAATTCTTTGGCGAACGATACGCGATAATAACTAGCGGAATAAGAAGCTGGAACGCTCGGTGTTTATAGGCCCTGCCACACGCTAGAAGGTGGCTTACAGGATATTAACGTAGATGTCGATACTAGCACGAACCTTTAAGACTTGTACCTTTTATGTATTCTACTAGAAGACTCCGTGTACAGTTAATTTTTCGATAAACGAAGAACAAAAATGCAATCGAATGACGAGCATTTCATTGACGGACACAGTCAAAAAGAGATGCATAAGGCAACGTTTTCTAAGTTGGAAATTTCTTAGAAAGGATGAGCAACCATACAAATGTTCATCTCTCTGAACAAAAACCCTCCACTTTAGCGGCGGAAAAGAAGAAAGAAATGTGATAAAGGAACATCGCGATTGTCTCTAGACCCGTGAAAAATTGGCTTAGATCGGTTCGTAAATCCGCATCGACCAGAGCACCTTAGTCCGCATGTTATAGTCCGCGCGGGAAAAATTAGGCCGCCTCCTGACTCAAGCCCGAAAGCCAGTCTTTCTTTTTCTACCTGACCGCCGAAGGGATTAAGGGAAGAGTGAACTCTCCTATATTCCGTGTCCCTGGGCCAACCCCTCAAGTCCCCGTCCTGTGACTCCTAATTTGTCAAACGCGATGAGGGTATGCTTCGTCTGCAGTCTACGGTGCTTGTCGCGCCACGAATTAGGAGACCTACGGTTTTTTAGCCGTCGGGTTTGTCAATGTCTGTCCCCTATGCTGCCTCATTTTTTGCGCACTAAAAGTTTTATGCTTCTGTCTTTCCGATTGCCATATCCAAACGTGAAAAGAAGAGATTTTTTACTCCCTCCCTACCTACACTTATCGACCACCGATGAGCGAATCTATAAATTTCCCTCGTAGCACGGACGTTTTCGACAGGTTTCAAGCGATTATGTTTTTGGAGAGTTTCTCTGAAAAGCCTCCGTTTTAGGAAATTTCGTGGTCCAGAAAGGTACGAAGATTTGGCCGATAAAATGGGATATTGTTTCCCAGGAAAACGGAAAAAAGTTCGACACCAGAGGGTTATCTGCGAAGTAAAAAATGATGAACATACGTGACTTTGTTTCTTCTGTCATTACTAAGGTATGAAGCGAATTTCTTAGAGGTACACAATTTTTCCATTTCCAACCTTATGCCGTAAAATGAATATAAATTGAGTAAATTGCTAGGTGTCCAAGAAATTGTCACTGAAATATGACCTATAGTAATTCAATATTGTCCTTCTGTACCACATAGTCAATTTTACCGAGAACATACTCAACAGATGATTAAAACGAATCAAATTTCCCATGTCTAAAGAGAAGGCCCTTCATAAGAGAACTTCTGAACTCTCTTGGTTTTTTGACAAGCTCTGATCCGAATGGAATAGGCGATAGGTAGTTAAAGTAAAATTGAAATTAGTCTTTTATTGTTCTGAGCCTCTAGAATGAAGCTAATTTGAAAATAACGTAACGATTATTTGATGTCATTGTCATTTAAACGAATTCAAAGCCACATCCTATTTCTAGCTTCTTTAGTGAGGGAAAGAAACTAAGTACATGTCCTTAAGTTCGTCTTGTCTACTTAACGAAGAGTGCTAAAATTAGACTTGGCGACTTGTAATCACTAAGTAAAAAGTCGTTACAAATTGCTTCGATGATAAATTAGGCAGAAAAGCTCTGAAAGATCTTTGTACCAACATCCCGGCTCAGATATTCACTTGATGGGGTCAAGCATTGCGCACTTGTTCTGAGTCGCGCCCACATTATTTATTTTTTGGGTACGCCAACGCAGTCAAGTTAAACGGCATAGTGGGAGCCATGCGGGAATAGTAAAAGGGAATCATCCAAAAATATATTCACTTCTCAGTCGGTAGGCGGCAAAACTTGGAGAGTAGGAAAGAGCAGAGGACAAAACGAATTGATGTGAAAGGTGGGGATTAATTGGGCCGCGTAAAAACTTCCGAGGAAACCGAACGACCCTTCAGATAAAATCTTTCCGATTTTACTGTGGTATAAGTAAGGGTAATGAGGGAAGAAATATCTTCCTCTCGAGCAAAGGAAAAAATCTGGTAGGAGTGAAGATGATATTCAAGGTATTTTGAGAACGAAGAAAATGGATAATTAATATGGAATTAAAAATAAGTTTGCACCTATAGGGCGGACAAAATTAAATCAACGATTCAGTCATGTTGGAATTACTGTCTTGGGAGAGATCGTGGGATGGAAAAGGGTTTCGGGACACGTGTAGATGGTAAAAAATTAGAGAAGATGTAGTAAGAGAGAGGTGGGGAATATAGGAGTCGGAGACATAACTAGTTGGGAGGGGTTTTAAAATAGGGTGAGACGTGGAGTTTAAGGGCGTTTCGGCAGCCAGAGTTATGACGCAAAAGAAATAGCGCCCTCATTTAAAACCCTGCGGAATTTCGAGCATAATCGAGAACTGAGCTCCTTCCCTCTTTTCTTCCCCGCAACCCTCTTCATCCTCCGAAACAATCTTCGTAAGTTAACGATTACGCTTTTGGTTAGAGGAGGCGGAGTACCAGAGTAAATACGTGGTGAAGAATGAGGCAAGCAAATGGGTGGCATAAATCGGCTATAAGGACTTCACAAGGAAGGAGGAGGAGGGGAAGAGGAGACAGCACTGGTTCGATCTTCTGGAAGGGAGTGGGAAAAGAGCATTTGCAACGGCGGGTAGTGGGAAATGCGCCACGATATTTGGGGAGAAGAGGGTGACAAAGAGAGGAAGTTGGTACGGCAAGACTGTTCATGGAAGGAGTTACCAGTATGGAGGAAACTACGTCGTCCCACACACTCGAGCGGACATGATGCTCGAGCTCTTTAAAAAGAAAACCGTTTTGATGTCCTAGCGCTCGTAGAAAACCCGAGACGATGCCTGTGGTGGATTACTTTCGAAAGAGACTTTTCTTCGTTTCGGTTAATGAGAGGCGATGGATGACTGGATGCTAAATAACCCGAGGTGTCTCTCTTCGAATTTTAAATCCCTCCGTCGTACTCTTGCACACTCATGGAAAAGAAATATTCTAAATTCGTTTCGCGTAGAAGCCCTTCTGATCACCCTTCCCCGCGTCAACTCAGGCGTTTTACGACTTTTTGCCGTCTTATTCATTTATAGCGATTATTTACACGGTCGTTAGCTATGCTTTATTCTCTAATTTGGCGTCGCTTTGATGATGACGGGAAAATCTCCAAGTCAATTAAGAAGGCGGTTTCAACAATGACGCACGGCAAAGAACAACGTATGTCAGTTTTATTTCGATTTGAGACCCAATACATTCGCCCAGTTTTCGCTGTGCATGAAGGATCGCTGTCAATTGCTGATAAGGTACGGAGTTACTTACATTAATGTAAGTCGCCTTATGTGCCATTCTAATTAATCATTACTCAAGATACATAATTAATTATAATGCATAGTGAAAAATTAAATATATATTTTAGATGAAAATGAGACATGAGATATCTTAAATTAATATTTTGGATTTTCAAAAGAACATACATTGTCTTTAATCGAGTTCGGATAAATTAGGTCCTTTTCATATTAATCATTTTACGGATTAAAGTTACCTAAAGATCCATTTATGAGCGCACTATAGTGTTTCTCACTCACGTAGATTCATCAAAGGTAAACCATCGATGTTCAGTATCTGATCACGGGAGCCTTGTACCCTCTCGCGATATGGTAGGATGAAAAACACGAAAAGGAAATTCAACAAATTAGTTATAATGAATTTTCATCATTATTTTGCATGAATAAGAAATCTTTCGAAACATGCGAAGACTGAATACAATTTTCTTCAATAATGGAACTTAAAGACGAGAAAATCAAGACTAATGTATTTTAGAAAGATACTTTCAACTCACTTCTCTTATGAAAATCTGTATGTTGACAATACCTTATAAATTACTCAGACATAGGTTTCTATTACTTGTTTATTATAGGATTCTAGTAACACACTAAAGAATTCTAGAGCTTTAGAATCTTCTTCGTTTGGTCTAAAATTTGGGTAGAATGTACTTCGTATGAGTCACGCATTTAAAGCGGCTTTCCCTCTCATCGCCGCTAATTTCCACGGCGTTTAAAAGGATCATCCCGGTTCCTGGAAAATGCGTTTTTCTAACATTCCTGGTTCTTCGTCCATTTACCTCCTCTCCTTATGCTTCCTCTCTTCCTTTCTCTAACTTCCTTCCCTTTTCCTATATATCCTCTTTCGCCCTCCCCTAACACCTCTTTCCCAAGCGCCCCTCTCCCTCTTCCTCAGACGGCTCGAGATAATTATGTTCGACTAACGAACGGCCTGACACTTTGAAATCCCACTTTGTGTCACCGCTGGATAAACCAAGGGGTAATTTATCCGCGAGGGCTATTTAGAGAAGTTTACAGCCGCGGGTTAGAGGTTTGGGGAGGAGGAAGGGGAGGGGTGGGGAGGGGATGGGGCGGGGAGAGACGGAAGAAGAGAACGAGCAGATGTAGAACGGAAGTCAGTCGGACGGAGGAAGAGATCGAGACATTGTAATTTTCCATTAAAGATATGAACTTTCCCCACGAAACATGATCAAAAATACCAATATATCGTATTCATTCAAAAGGACGAGGAAATATTGAAGACAACCATTTTTCCCTCTGGAGTAGGGCTGAGTTAACATATTTTTAATGCTGTTTAAAATAAACAGGCGGTGAAGCATATCAGATCAAATTATTTTAAGTATACCCTGTACTCAAACTAGAACATTTCTTTTGCACTCAAATCTATTTACAATAAGGGTGCCGCATTTCATAAGTAAATGATATGAATTTACGATTAGATACAAGTAGTTTAGATATAATTTAGCTATTCAATCTGTATAGAAAAATTCTTAGTCTTACCTCAATCTTGAATGTTTTTAGCTTTTCGTAAGCAAAAGGGCTTAAATATATTTAATTTAACAATTGCAAACAGAGTTCAAATAACGCCGTCGCAACAACTTGAAATCACAACTTGAACAGCAACGACCGGAAACCGGAAAAGAAACTACCCAACATCCCAGGTATGGGTTTGGTTAAGAAAAAAATGTCGATTTTGAAATTCTTTCATCGGGAGGCCATTTTTCCTTCATTCACTTCGAGTTTTCTTTTAAAGCGAATCTGAAATCAGCCCTTGCTGAATACTGAATCAGAGAAGTATTCCAACCTTGAAAAAGCAAACTGTTCAAGGTGCTTTAAAAAAATATATGTATCCGCTTACTAATGCTTACTTCTAAGACTTACTTATGTTAAAAAGCAATGGCAGTATTATAACTATTCTAAAATAGTCCAAGTCCATGAATCATCAATAAAGCTAGATGGGATGAAGGAAATGTTCTCTCTCGTATTTGGAAGAGCTGCAGTAGGATTCGAACGGTAATAGCAAATTTGGAGAGCAAGGGTTATCGAATGATAATTTGTACATCCTTTCCGCTTGGGTCCCCTACTTTCCTGTCTGTTCACTTCCTCCTCAGTCACTTACGTACAGACGCAAAACCTCTCGTGGACAGGGAATACGCGCTTTATTTTTAGAATGCAATGTTGGCCATTATTGCCCAACGAACACGCGTGGAACTGGAATGAAAATAAACGTGGGGAAAAAGGAAACATGAAGACTGAAGGAAAGCTTTTTATAACAGGAAATGGAGACTTAATAGTCCCAACTAAATTCATCGATAAAAAACAGATCGAAAGAAAGGGAAAGAAAAGAAATTTTTTAGTTTTATAGTCTTGTATTTAGACAGAGAGATAACAGCTCTTCTAAGGAAAAGAAGAAAAAAAAACTTTTTTATGTGTTCATATTTTTTAGATGCAAAAGAACGTGACTTATGCATTTCAGTTGTTGAAAAGAAGTTTATTGGGAAGAAAGATGGTAACGAAGGCGTAAATTCTGGTGGAAGCGAGAGAAATAAACTCTCGGTTAATAAAACATTCTTTCGTCGTCCCCATTTCATCGAAGCGGGCACAATAGACTGCAAATATTTTATCATCATTTGTGTGTTATGTGTTTCTTTGAGGAGAAGGAAATAATTTTTCCTCGGAGAGATTGGTAATAAAATCTAAGGGCTGTTATAGATTGGCCGTAAAAGAGAGGAATTATTTTTAAGTTCCCTAGTCGTGTACAATACAAAAACGTATTAAATAGATAAAATACAAGAATGTAGTTGGAGCGATATTTTTAACAGTGCTATAGATCCTCAAGTTATGTTTGCCATTAAAACATAGTACAGATTCTTTGAAAGTTTCATAATATCTTGAAGGATAATAATTTTAAAGCTGTAACTTTTCAATAAAATCTCAAGTGAATGAGAACATCCAGTGAACAGATATATTTTAGGCTGAAATAGGGTGAAACACAAAGAATTCTGGACGAAATCCAAACGAAAAGACCTCATGACAAATTGGGTAAATATTTCATACCAAATTCACCAAAAATATTCTCTGCCCTCTTCGATAAATAAACCGTAAATATTCAACACTTTAAGACTGTAGTCTACGTTGGAACTGTAGTAATATATTATTATATTTGAAAAACATGCTCAATATTATTACCAAAATTATCTCTGATGCCAAAATAATGAGGATAGAATCATATATTTTCATTTTAAGACTATGTTTTATTCGAAATTTCGTTTTTTTTATATTCCCCTTTGATATTTTTTATTCCGATGTATTACGTGCTCTATTTATTGCCTTAAAAGAATTGCCTGCAAAGAATAAATGATACAAATAATGTTTTTGAATACATCCCTATAGAATTATTTTGTAAGGTAATTATCAAAGAAAGTATAGCGAAAGAATGGTCGATGAATTTTTTTTTTTAATTTTATCATGCAAAAGAAATTGAAATAATGAGATTGATGAAGGAAAATGATGAAAATATCTAAGCTCTGATAAGTGTGTGAAATAAAGATCCTAACTAGCATTGCTTATAGATTTCATGGGTATATAAGACTTCAGAAACTTTGTGAATCTCATGACGTACGTCATCAAAATTCTCTGCTGATTATTAAATTCCGTATCACGTATTAAACACAATCAACAAAGAAACATGGAACACGATCAATGTAAAGTGTTTAACCAAATAATCGCGCATACCCTCACGTACATGACCCAGAAAAATATGAATGCTCTCAGCTACATAATGATACGAAGAATAACGTGCAGCTTTGACGTCAAGTAAGATTTGGCGACCTCATGATGAATAAGAATTCCCGGAAGGTAAAGACAATAGACAGGAAGATAGCTAATGGAGAGGGGTGAGAGGAGGGAAGCAGTGAGTAAGGATGAAAGGAATGTGTTCGATTTATCACACCGGGATAGTGCTTTGAAGACATATTAACATAGCGGTCTCTTTCCTTGTGCACGAAAGTTAACAGGAAAAGAAAGATAATGGTTTTAAGTGCTTACAAAATAGATACGTATCGTAACAGAGAGATTTAGTCGTATTAGATACTATTATAAAATAAAATAATTTATTTATGCTATGTGACACATGCCTTGACTATTAACTGGCGGGATATTACTAATAGTAAAAGGTAAGGAATTAAACCACGAGAATATATTATTTACTATAAATACTACATTAAAACAGGACAAAGAGAAGTATCGAACCAAAACTGTACGTATGATGTAATTTGATAGATTCACGATTGAATGGTATTCTATTTGGTAATAAATTTTATATCCACAACCTAATTCATTACTAAATTTGACGTTATTATCAACATATAATTGCTAATATATATAATTTACATTATTACTTAATGAGGAATCTGCCCAATAATCGATATAAAAATTAGTGAATACAAAACATTCATTCCTTCATTGGATAAAATATTGGCTGTCTTCTTGCAACAATACTTAAGATATGAGTGAGACGTGAGTCTGCTGCATAATTTTCAATGAAAGTGAAAATTTTTCCGATCAAAATTTTTATAAGTCGATTTGAAAATGTATGCCAATGTATACTCATAAAGAAAATAACCCTAATAGTAAATAATATCTAAACAGCCCCGGAAAACCAGCAGGATTCGAACAAACGTAAAGAGAAATGGGTTTTAGCAAAGTGTGAGGAGAAAACACGTACGGGTCAATTAATTCGGAATATTTCTCAACAGCAACATCAAAGAGGAAATCTTTATAAATGTGGAAAGCTGAGAACATATGTTTGTATTGCGGTATCACTATCGAACGAATGTAAAGCATGAGGAAAAGAGATAAGGGTAAGTGGGAGTTCTAAGAGAGATAGTGAGAAAAATAAATGGAAAATGAAATAAAAAGAAACCCCTATGAGATTCTCGCAGGCGAAATTGATGAAAAGCGTACGCAGGGTGAATGAAGAGGCCTCAAATGAAGACGCGTTTCAAAATGGAGTGGCTTGGAATATTGCCTTTACTGCCTTATAGTGGTGGTGAAGGAATGAAGATGGAGAGGAGGTGAAGGAATACGGATAAAAAGACATAATCGGCGAAATGAGAGATGAGCATTGACATTCACGCTATTTCTTAGGGATCAAAAGATATAGAATATTTATTTTTGGAAGATAGTCAGATAAGAGATCTTACACTGACCGGATTGTATTAATCCTAAAAAAGGCAGGAATGTTTTAGCATTCTACTCAAACTATGTGTAAATGTGTGTATTATAAGAGAATACACGATCCCACGTATTTAGTTTCTACCTATCTTTATACTTTAGTTATATCTTTTATTCATCATAATTATAAGATATTTTGTCATTAAAGTAAAAATAATTACGTTGGATTAGTTGAAAACAAGTAGAGGACAAAAAACATTATTTTTGTTATAAAATTTAACATAGAGAGACGAGAGAAATTTGTTCAGATTGTAAAAAGGTTTCAATTATTTATTGAAAATCATACTATTCTGCATTTATTTATTCGAAAATTGATCTTTTCGTCCATTTAATATCATTTAATTCCAAGATAAAGAGAAGACTTTGAAATTCTCAGTTGTCAAAAGCTTCAAACCTCTTGTTGAGTTAAACTCGTAAATGTTTAGCTTACTGATGCAAAGCATTTTGGAAATGTTGCTCATGCATTAAATTCGCAATTTTGCAAGCCTGAATTATTTGCCATACTCACCGCCTGAGAGTTGAAGTTTCATCAGAATTGCCCCCAACTGGCGCGCGTTAAAAGATCTGATATAAGACCTCATGTGTAGCAACCAGTGAAGTTTGCAACCTTGCGCCAAAAGTTAATAGCTTCAGTTAGATTTTATCCTCTTGTGGTAGACGAGCACGAAGCATACCTTGTCGCAACACACGTCTTCGCTTCCAGAAAGTTTCCATACTTTTGACATGCAGTGCAAAGATTGCGATGAAGGAAGTGCGGAACAAAGAGGGTCAGTTGCGTTTCATAAACGCTCTAAATAATCATACCTTAATTTCAAACCATTGAGGAGGAAAAACGCTAAAATTCGAGAAAGACGAGTCTTAAATTTCTATATGCTTATGACGATGCAGATATTTTCCTCAAACGCTGGTCCCGGTGACTGAGCACGGAAGCGGCTAAGCGATGGCGGAGTTTCTCACCGTATTATACGAGATGATAAATAGGTCTACGATACCGTAACAATACCTTCCGAAATATTTTACTCATAATTAAAAACATTTACACCAGCAATTAATTCTGGATGTATCCATGCAGAGTTGGCTCCGTAAGATATAACATATTCACATGCTAATGACACGTTTAGTACCGCAGAGGTGTGCTATTACATTTTCCCGATAAACATCAGTGGAATCTGAAGAGACAAAAAAATATCCTGAAGCAGCAATAATTGACAACACTCGTTAAAGTGGTACCAAAAGAGGCACAAGAAAGGGGTGATGATGATATTTGCATAATAATAGCCCACAAATGTCTTTAAGGGATTTTACAATGGGGATACAAAACTGAGTTTTTATCTCATGAATACGAGCAACAGTGCGTCAACATATCATGCTTCTGAGGAATAGAGGCGAAACAATTAGGAAAAAGTAAATAAAGTTTTTTCGTAATTCACACAGGATTTTCTATTAAGTTGTTACCTAATAACATTAATGAAGATTATTTTAACCGTACTGATGAATGAAATAAATCGTTATGAGGATATAGAGAATAGTATTAAGTCATATTTTGGGAACATTTCTTGGTTCAGAAAGCGAGAGAATACGTTATGTAAATATAAACAAATGGTACTCTTATCATAGAGTCATGGAAGCAATAATTGAAGGAGGAGTTTGAGTATCTTCTTATGTTAAAAACAGTTACCACGATCTGCAACTCTAAAAATTCGGATGTATCTATTAAATGCATTTTTAAATTTCTCACCTGCAGTTGTGAATTAAACAAATTGATAAATTGAAATTTTATGAGAGAGAGTAATCATTATCACTAAAGGAAAGGCAATTGAGATATTTAAAAAATGGCATTTCTTAGACATTGAGCGTCCCACTAAATCGATGCGCAACCTAAGACTTGCTTGAGCGGATTGATTTCGTTCACTAAGCTGAGTAACACGAAAGAAACTAAGGTAAATTTATTCTGTAAATACATTGCATGACCTAAATAAAGATTGAAACAGTTGTATTAAAGCATTAAGGCTTAAGGATAGGCAAATGTTCGAAATATATATCTGTTTTCATCGAATGAATGGAGAGACTTACTTGAAACCAGATGTACAGCTATTCAGCCATGCTACTCGGGCACTAGAGAAGGGGATATATACGCACTTCCCTTGGAGGTGGGACTGCTCTGAATGCTTGTTGCTTGTTATTGCCGAGTCCATAATTAGTATCCCAGAACGCTACAATTGGTCTCCAAAACCTCATTTCAAAGGAGAAAGCTAAGAATAGATAAAAATATATCCAGGTTCTGTTCATATCGCGCATACATTTTATGAGGCATTGACAGACACCTCTTGGCAGGAAAATATTCGCATCTGGGAATACGACTCCGAGTATTGCGAGATGTAGAAGACAGCCCCGACATATGTTTTTTGTGACCCAAAGCTTTAAAACTACAAAGGGAATATTCCAACTTTGCTTTAAATAAAAAGTCGCGTTATTGCTCGTTGAAGATTCTGAAGAAGAATCATAAATAAAATGATCGATAAACATTTTTTTTCAGGCTGAATATAAAGCAAAGAAATATATTAAAACTTTTAATCAAGCAGTTATTACCTTATGAATAGAGATTGTATCTTACATTGCTAGCTTTAGTAGCGTAATTTCAACTTTAAGGATATAAAATCTACGAGATTAATGCGCGGACGGTTATAATGGTACGTTTGACTTTTTCACTTCACTTTATTCCTTAGTTATCCGCATGCTCACAGCTTCCATTGCGCTGTTGTTCCTAAATATTTTTCCTTGAGACTTTACATTTCGTATTTTTTATCTTATTTTTTGAATGAGAATCTAGACAATTTATTGCCCGATGGTTACAGACGGCGTCGAAAACTACATAGATTCATGAGAAGAAGTGAACACTACATACAGAAAGGATTCTATTATCTACAAACCGCGAGTACAAAAGAAACAGCGTATGTTTCGAGAGTATGCCCACTTAGTAGCACGCAATGCGATGCTGCCTTACGATTTAATTCGGAGTGAAGGCAGCCGACTCAGAATTTCTTAATTTCCCATCCTCCACCCGATTCATGACTCCTAAAAGGAGCGGAAACATCAGTGCGAGCCTCAGAATGGTGGAGAGCGCAAAAGGTGAAGATAGCTTACAGAAACGAAAGGAGGCACATCTCCCTTTCTTTGCAAGCCCTTAAGTCGGCCGTTACCTTCCTAACCGCCTCTATCAACGGGCCTCGACTCGTGGACCACTCCCTGCAAAGATGGGCCGCGGAGATAGAGCGAGGCCTTCTCGGAAAAATTGTATGTGTCGATTGCAGAAAAGGAAGGAGCGGGAATGTGCGAGGGTGGGAATGTATGGCGGCTGCGGATGGAACGGTGCCGCGGGAGAAGGGCGATACCATCGGCGTGCCGATGTCGTACTCTTGCGCACCGCACCCTCCTTAAGACATCGCAGGCTTATGTTTTTTCGTTTGGACGAGAACTCTTTACATCTCATACTACTCATGGCCCGTTCGGACATAAAGAAGCGTCCGTATGTCATTGCCCTCGGGGAATTTCTATTTCGCAATCATAAGGATATTAATGTGAAAATGAATAGTACCTATCAGTAGGAATAAGACAATCCGGGGTTGAGATGACAGATTGCTTACTGTTATGAACGGTGTTGAATACGATTCATGATCACGATGAAATGTATCTAATTCATAGTTTAAAGTCAAAAACTGCAAGTACATCTTCCTTAAAGGGAATTTTACACAATGAGTAAACAAATACATGCAATAAGTTTCATATATTTTTCATTGGTGTTTAATGGGATGGTGAGAGAGGAGCGAAGTTAGATGGAAATCTACTGCGTTAAATATACAATACAAAATTCAATACTTACAAACACGTTGTGTAATTATGTAATTGTTTAAGGTTTAACAGAGGGACACATCAACGATTTTCAATGAACTAATGTTTTGAATAATACAAAATAGGTTTCCAACAGCCTTCGCGATGTTTCCGAAGCTAATGCGGTCTACAAGAGGAAAAAGAGTATTTGTCTCATTTTCGAGTTTATTACTTTGTTATTGATGTTTCCCATTCTGATGAGTAATATTATGATTTTAAAAAATTTATATTAAGAAATTTTTTAATTTGAACCATCAAATATAGGAAAAGGAGGAAATTAATAATTAAAAGGATGATAAGGTTTTCTAAAAAGAAGAAATTTACTAGGAACGCATTTGACTCAGAGTTTATTCAATATAATCGCAACTCTTTAAATGCATCACAAATAATTACAGTGCTTCGACACTGCATTAAATGCTGCGGAAAAAGCTTTAGAAAGCTTACTTTTTCAGAAGAGCAGGTTAAGAAGTTCTGAGATGGCAGGATTAATTACATTGATTTTCAATTGATTCAGTTATTTTGTTATCGGAAAGGACTACAATAGTAATGAACAAATGTGAGATCGACGATACTAAAATAAACGATTTTAGCATAAAATGACAATTGAATTTCTTTTTAAGAGAAATATTCATCAAAAATTAATATTTTTTGGTATTATCACCATATTTATATAATTAATTCCTGTTTTAGAGTGATGAAATGTATTTGAGATTTTACTGGCATCATAAACATCTCGAAGAGTTAAAGCATTTAAATTTAAAACCTCGGTAACAACTTCAATTTTTTTATTGATATTTTTAGATAATTTTTTCTTACAAGAAATAATTTTATTAAATATTTTATCAAAGATGAAGCAGTTTATATGAAAAAGAATTCGTAAAAGCTAAGAAAATTGTTCTTCCAGGAAAAGATGAAAACTTCGATATAATATTTTTTTAACGTGAAAACTATCACAGGTGAACTGATATGATTTTCAAAGCAGATTTTATTAGCTTTGTTAGAGTTAAGTTTTAGATGATTCAGGTTGTAAAGACTATCGTGTCTTTTGATGTTTGCGTCATACTAATGCTACCTTATCATATCCTAGGGATATTTCCCACCTTACCGATATGCCGACTGTATATATAAAAGAGTAAATAAACAGGATCCATTCGCTTCAAAGGTACATGTGTTCCGACCACGAAGACATCATTTTCCAAAAATTATATACGAAAACTTTCATCTTACCTAAGGCGTATATTTACTAAAGTTACACTTTCTGAAAACACTCGGATGAAAATTAAAACAGTCCCACGTAACTTAATGAAAGTAACAGCCCTATCCCGCCCTTTTTCCTTCCGGTTTCAAAATCGTAAATACGACAGAAGGAGGCTTAAAACAAACATTAGTTGCGTATGACTCAGAGACTCGATTTGTTTAGACGAAACCACGGTCTCCGTCAACATCGGATATTCATCGTGGGGAAGGAGGTTTCATCAGGGCCCGCTTATGATGTCTCAAGAAAAATTCCGAGGGCAGACTGTGCCCTTTCCAATCGCTACTTCCGCAGCCGCCGACACCTATTTCTGCCTGCGCTATCCATCGGCTAAATTTCTCCTCCCTTCGAGTTCGCGTTTCCTCAAAGCCTTTTGATTTCTTCGCTCATATCCTACGCCATTTCTGTTCCTTTATCCTTTATATATCTCCTTTCATCTCACCTAACATCGCTTCCCATCTCTCCTCTCTCTCACCATCGCTTACTACCTTCACCCTCCCCTCAACTTCTCCATTTTTTCCCATCCTCTTCCCCAACTATTCCAGCCTCTCCCCCTTCCCTCTTCGCTTCTCGGAAGGCATCTACTTTTCATCGCCGTTTCTCCCTCCTCTCTCTCGGAAGACTTACGATGTTTCAACGCCTTCTCGAGTGGGTCTTCGTCATCGTAAAAATAACGCCCCGCGAGGAGATCGTCCGTGGTTAGTCCCCGGCGAGGGGACTATGTCGATGGTGAAAAGGGTGGGGATGAGGCGTCTCTGGTTGAGAGGAAATAGGACGTCTTTCCCTCCCTTTTACTTGGTAAGACCTGGGCTCACTTATTTTGATCGTACTTCGGACAGGAACAAGTACACAAGGATGGCGCAGAGAGACCTGGGAATCAGTGCGAAATGAGGGAGCGGAAGCCAAGGAGCAGATTTACAGAGGGGTGTGGATTCCTGAGACTCTGCCGAATGCTTTCTCTTGAACTTATGCATAAGCGCATTTGTATGTATGGCTGGTGAATTGCCGTTGATGAGAATGATGTAAATTTATATGAAAAGTAGGGCGAGGGCCTTCATGCGTGGTAATGAAAGGATAGGTTGGTAATGGAAGGTTTGAAAAAAGCTTGGAATAGAAGGGGTCACATCCGGTGATTAATTTTGTTTTTTTCCTTGGAATTCAGAGGAAGGGACATGTTTATAGGGTTAGGGAAGACGGAAGCGTGGGGATTTAAAAGAATGATGTGTTATCTTCGTTCTGAAAGTGATGGAAGTGTGTTGAAATCATTCTAATGAACGGTATATTTGCGAAATTTTAAACGCAGTGATAATTCAATGAACGGTAGACCAGGAAAACAAAGGTTAGGATGAATTTATCAAGTTGCACCCTTTGCCGTAAATAAATCACCTGCTTTACGATGCTAATGCAATATAGTAATTTTTCAGCGAACGGAATTAGATATATTGTTATCGAATATAATACTTATTATATTTTTATTACTTTGATATATTGTTATCGAATAATAAATACTTATTGGAATTTCATCGATTTGGATTAATTTATTACAAACTATGTAAAAATTTAAATATTTTATTATTATCAACGTTACCGAATTTCAACAGTTAGATACCTCTATTTATTATTCTGTTAACCATGACTCAATATCGTCAGTTAGTCAGCTGTTATCATTTACACAATCCCGAGTGTATCTAATTTAGATCTTAGTTTCGAAATTTATATCCAATGAAAAATATTTTTGACTTTGAAAAAGAAACTTCCCATCCCTATTGTAGAATGGTTAAATAGTTCTGCAGTCACTGGTTTAGATCTATTTTTCGGAAAATATATTTACTCAGGAAAGTAGAAATTCATATTTAGATAAAAAATTTTAAATAATATTGCTTACCTCTCCGTAGCTGGCACCCATAATTGCACCATTTAATTTGCTATTGGGACCGGCTACGGAGGGTTAAGAAAACAACTCTCGGTAAGTTCACCGTCATGAAATAACATTAAACAACTCCAAACATTCCGAATGATTTGGGATGAGGCGCTCAATCTCTTACAAATTTCCTTCAAAGTTGAGAATGAAGTTTAAAAACTTTATAGATGTATAGAACTGGAGCTGTATTTTCTGAATAAATAGCCACCAGGGGAAGAAAACAGGAAAGTGATTGATTAGCTGAACGTGTGGAAAAACTGCGACAAGGCGAGTTGCCTTGAGGAAGAGATGAGTCATCAACAATTTGCAGGTGCTAGACGCTCGGAATTGCAGACAGTGTATCACACGCATAAGAAGGGGGGAAAGATGAGTGTGATATAAAGAGTGTAAAACAACGGAAAGATACCGCAGCTTACGAAGACTGTAAGAGCGGGATACACATATAGCGAAGGTGTATTAAAAAGGAAGGAAAAATAAACCTAGGATCGAAAGGAAGTTGTAAAAACATTGTTGAAAAAAACTAGATAGAACTGAATTAAAAGGGATGTATAAAGCTATTTTAAAAAGAGCTTGAAAGTAGATAAATCAAAGGAAAGTGTAAATGTAGATCTAAGTTTTATTTAACGTGTTTTGAGAGTGGATTATTGATTGAAATTCATTTTGATTGCTTTGTTTGAATGTGGACAGCACAGAACATGCTCCCACTCTATTAATACAAATTATTCGTTTTTAATCATTCAAATACACGGTTTCTACAAGCATATCTCAGACCCTCTCTCTCAAGTTTTGAGATAAGGTTTAAAGTTTGGAGAAAAAAATCAATTACCTTAAGATAAGGCGTGTTCACATCATTTGATCAGCACCTAAAACACAATCAGAATTTTAAACTTAACTTATCGATTTCTAAGAAACAGACAAGATATAAAATTTGCTGCTACTTAACCTCCTTGATAGATTTACCGTTTCGCTATAGGAAAGAAAAGCATAAGCAACTGTAATCCTAATAATATCTATTCCATAGATGAGATGGTAGTTCAGTTAAACACGTAGAGATTGAATTCTGATAATCTAATCTTAAGCCAATAGAACCTCTAAAATTAAAAATAGAAAACACAACGAATCCTTTTGCCTTACTAACTGAACATGTGAATTAGATGACTGTAACCACATAATCATGGAATCATATTTTAAAAAGAAACGAGGTTGATTTAGTTTATTATAAATTTATGGAGATAGAAAGAAAACTTTGGGCAATACTTAAATAGTGTGCGGGTTTGTCTTGCTTACGTTTCAACACTTAAATTTATTCCAGGATAGTACATGCATATCAACATGCTCACATTGTAGTTTATTCATGGGGGGCAAAATATATTAGAAATGTTTAAGTTTAAATTCGTCGTGAAGTGTAACTTATTAAAATTTACCAATTTTCTTTAGCAGAGCAAGGTCAGAGAGATGTTGGAAAAACTGAAAAGCCGTAAGCAAGTCTTTATATTAAGAAAACAGGCCAATAAAAGCAGAGAAATACGACAGTCAACTGAAATTTTGTTGGCTGCGAAGGAAACAGTTTGAGGGCACATAATCTCGCATAAAATAAAGAAAATTATAGGAAGTGAGAGAGAAAAATTCTAGAAAACAACGCAATTAATGTAGAACGTTGAAAGGAGTGATAGGCATAGGTCTGATGGAAGATAACGAGTAGGAAAACAAGTATGGAGGCAACGAGGAAACAGAAAGATACAGGGGAGACGATAAAATGATCACAAGAGAGAAGGTTAAAGATTTTCGGAGTGAAAGGGGTGAGAGAGTCGTGGTAAGAGGCTAAGAAAGAGTCGTACGTGGAGGAGGAGGAGGAAGGGTGCAGACAAATGGTGAGAGGGAAGGAAATTTATAGCGAGATGTTTTGAGCCCACAAGTGTATGCATGTGTATTTATGGGGATTTTAGGAACGCCCGTGAAATGATAACGTTGTAAAGGGTAACCTAATATGAGGGATATTATTAGAGAACGAGACGGATGGACCAAAAAATTTATCGTGTTTAAAAAAAGAAAGTGAGAGGATAGAATCTGAAATGAGAATGAATAAGGTTTCTTAAAAATAAATTAACGGATTAGCGAAATGAGGGACGAGCTAAGGCTCC
The DNA here is from genome assembly GCA_000376725.2 of Ladona fulva. Classification (NCBI taxonomy): domain Eukaryota; kingdom Metazoa; phylum Arthropoda; class Insecta; order Odonata; family Libellulidae; genus Ladona; species Ladona fulva. Next base: position 969,942 of record KZ308168.1, read on the forward strand.
CAAATGTATATTTATAACACACGAGGCGACAGGCTCCAGAGAAATGAAAATATTTGAGTCATATTAATTTGGAGATATTTATCAAACATAAATTGGGATTGTGTTTTATGACCAATCATCAATTACATTCTTCAACATACATTTCCTGTGGGATATGATACCATTAAAAATAAATTCGAGGCTGATAATATGAGATCTCTTTTATTATTCGAAAAAAAATATAAATTTAACCAAATTCAATCAGAAATTCCTTATTCCGGAAAATATATTATATAGTTGTCCCGAAATATTTTTATTATATCCTATAAGCACGTATAACTAAATGATAAATGTATCTTTCTCGAGTTTTTTCGTAAATGAATAGCCGTCTTTAGACAGTAAATATTTTCCCGATAAAGTACGGAAATGATCATTCAATGAATTATGAAATAAAAACGCGAAAACTTTCCCTCCTAAAGAGCACCTTGCATCACACATTGCCTCTGGCCCTCATTCCGACAGATTTAACAGTAGAAAAATTCCCTCATTTAAAGCCCCACTAATTCCACTCTCGACCTCATCCTTATATCGCTTTCCCTCGTGATCTGCACATCTCATTTCGGAAGTTGGCATTCCCTCCCAATTCTCTACGACCAAAACCTCCGCCACATTCAAACTCCATATAAACACCCATTCTCCCGAACACACTCCAGAGCGCAGACACACAACCTTTGCCTCCCACCTCACCTCTCTCTTCCACGCCATTCTATTACAGGGCTTATATATGTTCCCCGTTGTCTCCAACGCCTTCCCTACGCGTGTTCCTCTTAAGCTTCCCAGAACCTCAAAACTCCCACCTCTCCCCGATGTCCCACATGCACCCCCTTCAACCCTTCACATATAAGTCGAATGGAAGGCGGCAGACAACTCGGCGGCGATGCCACAGGCAGTTTCCACACCTCGCCGCCCCCGCTCCACTTTCAACCAGAGGCATCCCCTTTTCACATAACCTCCCTTTGGATGTTCCTTTTGTCCTTTGGGGTGTATGTTTGTCGCCCTCGTCGCGGGTGCCTCAGACCTTCTTCCTCGTTACAAAACCCCCTCTCTCGCTCATATCTGCCTCCCTCTTCCCTGGTAGTAATTCTCTCTACCAAATGTCTCTGCCTTTCTCTCCTCCGTATCCTCTTTACACGCCTATCGCCTCCCTCTAGTTCCTTGCACCGCAACACCACAATTCCCATATCTCAACAGATTCCAGCAGACATTACCTACACTCCAGCCATCTCGTCCCACTGTTTGTCTTTTTCTATACGCCCTCCTCTCTCTCCTCCAAACCCAACTGCTGCAGCTCTCCAAAATTTCTTCTGTTCTCAATCTCTTCTTCCAGAATTGTCTCATCTTTTCCATCTCCTCCGTCACCCCAAAACTTTTACTGAAAATACCAAATCTGTTTCTTATGCCTGCAGAGTTGTCTTTCATTGTTGACTACGCTACACATATATATGCTTTTTTACGCATAATGTATTATTCCACATTTATGCTGTAATTTTAAAATACATTTTGCGACATCAAATCCTTAGGATAAATTACATAGGTTAAAAGGAAGAGTTTGAAAATAATTCTTAGCATAAAAAGCGCAAACATCTACTGACATACTGCTCAAATTATATTTATCGATCTGAAAGATTCTAGAGGGTGCTGCTTTAGATGAAAGTGCTAAAGGGTTAAGGGGAAATAAAAAAGTGATTAGATTCGTAAAGTTGAAGAATTTTAAGAAATTTTAAATATTTTCCTGCAGGTTTTTAGAAATATGAAAGATATATTTTTCATCTCATCATATCTAACAGAGATATATATTTCATATAATCTCATATAAGATATATATTTCATATATATCTCATAAAGGTATATATTCATCATATGTCATAAAGATATATATTTCATATTTCTAAAAAAACTGAAGGAAAATATTTAAAATTTCTTAAAATTCTTCAACTTTACGAATCTAATCGCTTGGATTGGTATTAAGACTAATATTACGATTGGAAAATCGTAATATTCATCTTAGCACAATTAATAGTGAAATTAATACCGCAAGGTTTAATTCTTTATCGCCTATCGATTTTGAAAGATTTATACAACTTAACGCAAGTTAAAAAATGATTTCATTACAATAAGTTAGAGCATAATTAAATACGAGAAAAATCAATTCAATATTAAATACATAATTACCAGCTTTAATCATTAATAGATACTTCATTAACTCACGCGTCAAATTTTTGGTGAAGTAATCAATATATAATTCAAATAAACGGGAATGGGATTTAGAGCCATCCAAATAACATTCGGTAATAAAAATTCCCAGTTTACATGAGTAACACATGAGAATTGGAGACGAGGCGGCAATGATCCCTCCTCCATCTGATTTCTTCATACATACAATTCTCTCCTTTAATAACCCTAGCAATCCCCAGACTGTGTCCCACTCAACTCCATGCAAATTAGAGTCTTGAGTTAGGCCTTAATAGTCCTAATCTCCCCATTCATATTACGCCGTCCTCTTTCTCGTTCCCTATCACTCTCCTTGTGGGAGAGATCTTTGGCCTTTTACCTCAATCTCCTTCCATCTTCACCCACCCCATTCCTACTAGTTTTCTCCTCTTGAGACTCCTGGAACTCTTACCTCCGGAAGACCTCCTTTATCTTCCTCATTTCCCTCCTCATCACAGCTTCCAAAAACCGCAGGCACACACCCAGCCTCATCTCTCCTCCCACCCACTCCTTTCTTCCTTCACAACCCCGCTATCTCGTAGAAGACGACAACCGGGATAATTAGCTACAAACTGTGAAACCTTGTTTAACAAAGCTGCCTACAACCCAGGCGCACGGCCGTAATTTCGCGACTGGGGAAGGAAAAGCTTCGTCGAAGGGGGGAGGTTACTAGGTTGCGGAGAATTTCCGGCGGAGTGGGAGGAGATGATGATGAAGAAGAAGAGGAATGGAGAGAAAGAGGGGTTAAAGATAAAGTTCGTTCGAGCGAAAGGAGTAAGACTTAAGGAATAAGATCTCTCAGATTTGTTCCGCCGTTTATATTGGATACACAATAGGAATTTTCGCCCGAGAAGATTCCATGTCTTTGTTTTTAAGTAGGATTTTAAGATCAAATCAAAATAAGGACATTGTGATAAAAAGGCGATATTTTCCATGATTATGGCCGGAATAGAAGAGAAATGTTTCTGCTGGAGTGCATTTATTAAAATGTTTATGGTATCTTAGTTACTGATCAAGTATTGGTCGCACTCTTCAGTACTGTTTTAAATTATCTGAAATCTGCTTAACTATTTAAGGATTAAAATTCGAGAGGATGAACGTTGAATGAGAAACTATTGAAGCACTAGAGGTATTTTAAATCGGTACAACATATATTTTAATTTCATATGAAACTTTAAAATATGGTATCTTTCTGTAGTACGAACTTGCTGAAATGTTTACAACCCTGATTTTACGAATTTACATATTAATGCTCTTAATGCTGGTGGATATTTATTTATAAGGAATACTTATTTATTGGAGGTTAATTTCGAGGGGTTCCTTACATTTGTAGCAAATGTCTATTATTAGGAATTAATCGCAACTAAAGGAAAATATACTTTGACGAATATTTTCACTTCTCTTTTTAGTAATATATGCACAAATTATTATTATAAAATATCTGAAGTTGTTCCGCAGCACATTCTAGTGATTTCTAGAGAACTGCCAGCTAATGCAATAAAGTACTTCATACTCTCTTGGAGCTAATTCTTACTGAGCAAATGAACCCTCAATGCGAAAACCTCAGCGTAATTTCCTGCAGGCGCAAGTGAATCCAACTTCTCAAGATGCAGTATTAGTACTAGCTTTACGCCCTCCCATTCCATGCTCAGTAACACGTACAGGAGATTTCGCTTCAATATTCCCGAGTCGTGCGACTCATTCTCCTCCGACTACGAAACGCTTAATATGAGGCCCATTGTGAAGACGAGATAAAGAGTACGGGGGCTAGGGAAGCATGCCTTACAAGGAACTCTCGAGATACGACGCATATATATACGCGAGGGTACTAAAAAGAGGAAGGGTCTCTCTTGGCCACCCTTGGCTCCTTCATATCGACGGGAAACGTGTGGGAGAGGATCATAAGAAAGGCAGGAGATTGAGTGTAAAGGAAGAAGTGTGGGATAATTACCGGGGAAAGGGAGGATGTGAGAGGGTTTAGAGCGGTAGCTACGGAGCAAAACGGCGAAATTAAACCTTCATCAAGTCGTGTATTAGCATATGATAGACTCTTCTAATTGAGGAGCGGAAGTGTCATGAGGTTGGTTTTGTGTGTTTGAAAGGAAGGAGAAGGAAGCGATTCCTTCCAATTTTCCACCATGAGATATTGTTTAGGAGAGGATGTTCGGCAGATGAGAAAGAAGGACGTAATGGACTTCCAAGTGGTGGTAGCGGATCGTTACGGATGAATTTCTCTCCACCTATCAATTTTCGTAGTTTATTCGCCTTCGTTTGAGAGAGCTAAGAAGTTGCACGCTTCTCGATTCCTCTCGGTGAAAAATGTGACTTTAGAACGCGCAATGTTTGGATTTTTTCGATTGTTGGGGTGAATTCATTCGCTACCGTCGAGGAAAGAGATAAAGTCCTTCTGAATGGGTCACACTTTCCCCTTTGAATACACGCGGATATAATGGAACATTTTTTTGCGGGAAGACGGTCCGCTTGAATTTTCGAGGTTGGCTGAATGTGTTAGTGATATAATGACTAAGGTTTTAGCGGCGGGAAGTAGCAAAAAATATATGAATTCTCCTCGCACAGTGAGCGTTTTGTATTCATCTGAATCTTTATCAGTTGGAGAGCAACAAACCTCATTACATGAGGGATTAAATCTTTTACGGCACAGAACTCATTTGCAAGAGTGACAAGCAATTAAGTCATATTGAGCTCGTAACCACGTGCTATTTTAGAAGGCTCTCCGGCAAATGAGACGAGTACTTTTATTTTTAAACATGGAAATTAAATCATTAATGCGGTAACGATAATATTTAGCATGACCAATTTCTGTGCCATTTAGCAAATTATGGAGTATCCTATGGTTAAATATGCGGATTTTACTTGTATATTTCTTATAAAGGTCTTCAAACTAAAATAGTTCAAGATCCCTAACTCTAAAGTGCTAGGTAAAACAGTAATTGTAAAAAAATTACAATTCGATATTATTTAATCCCTGTTGGCATTTAGATCCTTTTCTTCGTCGATGTCAACCATCAATTAAAGATTCATAATCGAAAATAATAATAAAATGGTGGAACATTTATAAAATTATTTTGAATTAATCAAATGTTAATAAACACAACATTTCATATTTTCAACGACTGCAACTAGATTTGAAATAATGAAGTAAAAGGAGTAATAACAGCGAGCTACATGTAATTCTGACACGAAAGTGTTGCTTTCGAGGAAACAAAAATGAGAAAAGATGACAAAGTTCCCAAGAATGGGAGCAAAACAAATAAAAGGCAGCACGAATCTCGAATGGTAGAAAGTGTGAGAATAAGATGAAGAATTGTGTGACTTTGCCTCACGTCGCGTGCAGTTGAGGTCCGCTCGAAATGTTTAAAATAAGTGAGAATCTCACACGATGAAACTGCTGCTCCGCGCACACTATACATCTGTATCACTCTTTATCCCTTTTTTAAGAAAGTGGGGTAACATGAGGAACGAAAGGGGTAATGAACTCGACGTGAGAGGCGAGATGAAGACGAGATAGCCAGTTGACACCTGTGAGGAAATGGCAGATTAGCTGCCGAAAATCATGAGCGAGCGCTCGGAAAATTTGAAGGATTATAAAATAACTCTTCGCATTCGCATATAACTAACGGAATGACCGGAAATTATGCGAAAATATTGTGAAATGGAAATAGATGAATGATAAGTTCCTACTCTATCTTTAGAATGGTTATGGTTTCTAGATAATCTTTTATAAAGATTTGATGAAAGATAGTTTAGTATGCCGAACACAATATTTCAGCTTAATACAGATGTAAAGGTTTATTTTAAGAATTCGAAATTATATATATATGGAATTACTATTTTCCTTCCCTTTTGTCAATACATTATTCATACGCTGGCCCACACCGAAACAGCGGGATACCAAAGTCAACATCATTCAGATACGGCTATTGAGTCAAGGCCATGACAAAATTAATGCGGACCCCCTGTAATTAACTGCTCTTTAGATAACTGAGCAGTGAAATTAGCACATTATCTGCTTCGATCGTCTCCTTGTTTCACAGGCGATAAATTCAAGAGAACGAGCGAAAGATAGCTTGTAGACACACCACTGGTGATCTCTGAGCATTGTCCAAAGGCATGAACGGTTAAACATTCCGTCGCAAACAACACGTAGAAGGTGATATGAAGAAATCATTTACCAGCATTATGTGGAGTAGGGTCGCCAAGGCTCCGACTCCTCCAATTTTCTGTTATTTGTCTTTTTTTCTAAGAAAAGATGACAGATTGACTAATTATAGAGGCGTAGGCTACATTAGAGTAATCAATTCGATAAGCAGGATAATGTTTTTCAATTATGTTCCAAATCAAATTTTACATTAAATAGATTAATGCAAATAATCGGAATAAAACACGAATATATACAAAATAGCACTACGTACATAACATAATTAACTATTTTATGAAAACTTTGTTCTGAGGAAAAGAATAGCATCCATTAGATCTTTCATTGACAGGTCAAGAGGAGTCGTTGTCGGTAAATTTTATGACACCGACTCCTATTTTCCTACTTCGTAAAAGATCGATTTCAACTCCAACTCCACAGTCTACAGAAAGGTATTTCAAGCCTTTGGCATTTAAACCAGAAGAATTAATAATAATAAAACGTAATTTTTAACCTAAAAGCAAGCAAAACTGAAATGATTGTAATATACTTGGACAGGTCCCGCAGAGACCCGCGGAAATAACCTCCGTTAACAAAAATCTCTAAAAAAAAGATATAATCTTACGGGAATTGAGAAGCGATAGAGAGATAGCGATAGCGGGAAAATACTTGAGAATCCTTTTGTACCCGCCATATCGTATTGAGGAGCTGCGGAAGACTTCAATACCGTTGCACAACTATCCTTTTCTCCAGGGCGCCCTCGTTCCAGGGCGGGTATGCTCTTTTTCCGGGTATGCGGGGATGGGTTCCTAGAAGGAGGACGGAATTTGAATGCGTGAAGCTTCCCTCAACTGAGAGGAAAGAGGCGTGGGAAAGCGCGGATTCAAAACTTCGCTAAGCGCCTCAAGGAGAGAGGGCGGAAGAGAAGATGAAAAAAGATGCGCGGAATAATGCTATCGCACCGCGATTCGAGGTGAAGCGGGCGACACGGTTGCCGTTTTGTCGTGATATCCGACGCTTTATTTTGGGTAAATACTCCCGATTCCGACTACGCTGGAATTGTTTACGGGCGACAAATATGCTAATGGAGTTGTAAGACCGCGCTCTCTCTCCCATAGATGAGCCGTTTCATTAAAGGAGACTTGATTGTTACGAATGGCAATAACACCTCTTTTCTTTTCTAAAGTCTCATATTCGCGGCGGAAATGAATTCTACTTAGGCTGAGTGCGTTAAGACAAAGAGGGGGTTTATGAGAAAGTTAGATCTTACACATCTACTCATTCGGGCAAATAAAAGGAAATGTCTTCATTCGCCAACGAAGAATGGTGATGGCGTTAGAGGGCAACTAGTAACAGGTCAGAGTTTCGAAAATGGGAGCTACATTCCCGTCTATACGTACTAGACGGGGAAAATTTTGTAAGAAAGATTCCAAGCGATGGTATTTTACGGTCGATATTATTCCAACTGTTTTCGGTGGATGTTCATTTGCTCAGTGTCTCCTGGGTATTTAATTAATGGAATTCTGAGCGTTTAATCTTAAGTTAGTTTACAGCGCTGAATAAGATACCTTGTGCATCCTTGCACTCTGGAGCTCCGACGTAGGAGATTGTTAGAAGTTCTTTTTACAGCTCTTTACATATGTATTCCTTAGATCAGAGGAATAGTTTTAACAATAGGAGTAAAATGAGTATATCACTAAACGATGAATTTATTAAACACTGATTACCATTTAAATTAGTCATTCTTCAGTTTTCCAACAGTACTGCTTACATTTAAAAATCATATTTGAATCTTTATTAGTAGGTACCTATTAGTAATATTAGTATTATTATTAGTCTTCGCTATTGAATGCTACATCCTATTACAGAGAAAATTTTCTTATCAGCAATAGTTCTGAAAACCAATGAGTTATAGATAAATAATTGTGCTATTAATTTTGTTTGAACTTTATAATTATGTATGCCAAAACTCCATCTTAGAATGTTTCGGGAAATCAAACCTCGAAGACATTATCTGCGGTATCTTTGAGGGTTTAAATATATCTCTTTTGATCTTTCTTTCGAAAGAGAGCGAATATTTTTAATATCATATATCCAGGGATAAAACATTCCAGATGAGTGGGAGAACGGACTTTCGGAAAATTACATCTGAAAAATCTTCTTGATGAGGAAGCAGGAGGGTAAACAGTTGAGCGATGATTCTCGATATTGAAAGCCAACTCGAAAGCAGCTGATAGTAGCAGATATTAATTGGGTAACTTAAATGACTTCAGCAGAAGGTAACGCTCATTAATAAAGATTAACTTTTCGCAAATAATTATCAATTCTTCACGCTCAATTTCCATTCTAAGTGGGTATGCTTGTTATAAAAATAGTTTTTAAAGCATACCTTCCTCAACTAGAGTGATGGATTAATTGTTTTCTTCGGTAGAATAAATTCGGGGACGTCAGTTGAAAAAGAGCCCCGGAAAGAGATTTCGTCTCCCTACTCGACTGAGTGAAAATGCAGCCGTGTCGAGCACCAATCCGAAACATCCATCAACACTCATTTTTCCAATTTCGAAGACATATTTTAACGAGCGGGGAGAAAAATAACGGAGGGAAAAGACTCGAACGAATTCAAGACGGTCCAGAGAGGCTCTTCCAAGATGCTGTCTTTCCTAAGCTAAAGAGGGGCGGGGGAAGAGAGATAAGAAAAATGGAGATAGTGACAGATGACGAATGAACGCACTTTCGTCTCGGGATGAGGTTCGTGGGGGAGAGCTGATGAGAGCGAGTTGAGGGAAAAGAGAGAAGAAGAGAGATAGAGAGAGAAATAGAGAGAAGAAGGAGAGGAAGACGGCGGCAAGTGTGAAGGAACCTGCGCCAATTAGTTCTCGCGATCAAAAAGCTGAGCGATTTGTCCACGAGTGGTGTGAGCACAAGTCTTGTGGTGAGAAGTGAAGTCGCACGGAAAGACGAGGGTGTCTGCTCCGGAGATCGCAAAACGATTGGCACGCTCTCTCTGGGAACGCCTAATGACCCTAGTCTAATGTTAGACTAAATAAACTCTCTCCAGTCGTCGGAACATTCGTCGAGTCTCTTGTTTGATCACCTGCGCTGATGTTCAATTCTCGACCGCACAGGGATTACTACAGCAAAGACCTTCGTCTGTTGATGAGGCGGCTCCAAATTACTCGCTTTCATCTCAAGGCCGCCGTCGCTCGAAAACAAACTGGAATCGTAAATAAATTGGAACGATATAAACATATTTCGTTTGAATAACAGGGAGTTCCATCAAATATCACTTTACAAGTTTATAAATAGGACGTGGATTCGGAGCCAACAGCTCAGACAGATCATTATGTCAAAATCCAAAACTAGGGAGTAAACTAGACCTGAAAATATATATGCTGGTTCCACCAAAGATAAAAGTACGCACTCAACCCAATTATATGTCTGTGAAAATAAGTTACCGATGATATCATCTCTCAGAACCACTATCAAATAACTCTCAGTTTCCTCCACCAGTTTAGGTTCAAACAGAATGATATATGTTTCCACCATTCTGTTTAAATTCATTACGATTCACAGATTCTACATAAGACTTTAAAATATTTTAAAATAACGAAATTTCAAAGCTCCTAAAACAGAAAAGCCGGATGTTAGGATACTATTTGATTTTCTGTGATTTTCATTAACAATAAACCCTAACATCACTGAAATAAGAAGTTTGGATACATTTTATGGCTAATTACAACCTCACATTACGTGCTATCGATAAAAAATACACTGAAAACCAGATTTTAATGTTGCTGAAAACTCGTAACCTCATCACAAATTGATACTGATTATATTACTAAATTATGAGCTGCGAAACGCAGTAACTTGAGAAATTACGACCGTAAAGTATGGGTAATACCAATCGCGATCCCTACCATTCACTTTTATGAGAAAATATCTACCAATAAGGATAAGGAAAATTGATTTTACCTCTAAGCGAGTTTGTCAGATACTAGGGATTAATAGCGTGTTAGTTGTCTTCAATTACACAATTCATCTCTTCGCCAGATGAACCTTATAAACTAGTTGACCTTATAACGATAGAATTCTACTATGTTAGAGCCAAACTAGTTGATTCTACTTTTACCGTACCACCGGAATAAAGACCCCTCTTCTTTTAAAGAGAGATAACAACAGCATCAAACTTACAATAGAACCCCACTAGAGAAATCGAAATGATAGAATCCTTGTTTTTTTCGCCCAAGCAATAGCGTACGAAGGAATTCTATCCCGCGAACAATATGATCCGCAGAAACGAGCGAATCACAACAGAGTGAGAATGCTGGAAAAGAAGAAATAAGAAATCGCGGAGGGCATTGAGGTTGAAAAAGAGATAGGAGAAGAGTGTGAGGGAAGTATTTGTAATAATGAAAAGGGGAGGGAGATTGAGACCGCGGGGGTATGGTAGCAAATGGGAGGCAGAAGGGGGAGAATTGGGTAGGTAAGGTTGGGTGCGCCTGGAAGATGGAGGGAGGTCGTTGTGGGATCAACAGAATGGAAACAAATGGAAGGAAGCAATCTGCGAAAGAGAGGGAACTGCTCCGCCTTTTTCTTATACCCCTCTCCATCCCCTTTTAAAAATCCCTCCTTCCATTATATCCTATTCTCCTGCAAGCGCCGACTTTCCGCACTTCCTCCTCCTCATTCCCTTTACTTTGTGGAATACCTCCGAGGGCCCACAGAGGGCCCACAGCGCGACTCTATCCCCTCTTACCAATCTTTCTTTTCCCTTCCCTCGTTTTTCATTTCCATTACCAAAACCTTTTCTCTTTTTCACGCGCTGTGAATACTCCTCCTCATCCCCCTTTTTCTATGACCTCCCCTTTCTTTCTTCTCTCTCTCTCTTTCTTCAACGGAAAACGCCTCCATCAGTAGTCATTGTTCGCCCTCTCCCCGTTCGCCAATTCCTCCTTCCGTGGCAACCTATCGCACGTGAGCAGATTACGGGTGAATAAAAATTTGCGGAATTGTTTTCGATTTTTAATTTCTCTTCCGCTAGAAGTCGCTCTAAAGTTGGAGTATTTCTATTAAATTTCAGATGAATATCTTCTGAGAGGGCGATAAAATTTCCCCGACTTTTTATGTGTTAAAATTTAAACGATTATTCAATTCACATGAATTAATAATATTTCATTTTGAATACAGTCGAGCATAATGAATCCGCACAATATTGAATGTCATGAATGAAAATATTTTCTTCATTAAAAGATGAATCGGCATATTTTCTTAGATTTGAATTCCTTTTTTTGCCATATTTTCTTATAGTTGAGTTTCTCTCAATTTCGTAAATGTTATTAAAAAAAAACCAGTGAGTCACGCGACAATTTCGATTGCATATGTATTGATCGGTATTATATAGGGATAGATTCAACTTCTATATCCTTGAAAGAGAACACCAGACTTGCTTGTTTAAAACTACCTGTATCCGTCTAGGACCTATGATTACATAACTAACTACATTACAGATAATGCGATAAAAGCATAGCTATGAGGCCAATTGCTTTCGTGCTGATGAATAATTCCATTTAAATAGTTGAAAGAGCCTCAATTTCCTGGAGGTTTAATTCGGATCCATTTATAAAGGAATTTAAAGTAACATTTCTTCATTAAACTAACAATTTTCCGGAGCACCTAATAATATGCTCGCGACTTCCAGTCACGACTGGTTAAAAATTCATCGAAAATACTCTCTCCGGCAACGTTCTCATCGCAACCTGAATTAATTAATCACTTTAACGTTCCAGCCATCTTCTCTGATATACTTGAATCGTTAACTAACAGCTGTTTTATGCGTCCGGGTTAGCTAACCCCGTCACCAGCTTTCACGGAGGTCCGACTCGAAAGACTGTTTTGAAAGGAAATCAAACCAGTCAACTGCGAAAAAAAAACATTATAAGGCCCTAATCGCGTGAGTGCGAACGAATAGATTCCCGAGAAAGCAATTGTAGAGGAAATCGTTTCGTGTCCCGGTCCTAAATGAAATACAAGTTATTAATTCTGGCACATTTAAAAATTCGAGCGAATTTTTTTGGTGATGCGAAAAAGTGGTGGGACATCAGAATACCCCAGCGGCATCTTCGTAATTATGTTAAAGTAGGCAAATGATGAGAAATTGCGTGTTGGGGTCGTGACGAACGGAGGCTTTTCCCAGAAATGACAGATGGTCACCACGCCGTAAGGATATCTTTGGCCTGCATCCGCAGCTCCTCGTCGAGCTATTTCTCTTTCTCTCCAGCATCACTGACACAAACTTCCCTTCATTATAAACAGCTCGCCGAAAAATATGCATTTTTTTCCTCCGTTTAAAGTCAGAGGAGGAGCTTTTTTGACGTGAAAGGGCGTTTTTGTCACTCGGCCAAACAAAACCTCCCTCATTACTCACCTTCCCTCGTTTGTGTCACGGCTCGCCTATCGCGCTTCCATATCTCTTTCTCTTTCAACCGATGCTCACGCAGGATAACAGCGCTTCGATACGTCCCTGCGTTTATTTTAGCTTTTCAACTCGTGTCCAAGACGAAAAATCAGATTATTAACGAGTTCGAGAAAGTCTTTATGAAATGAACCTTAAAACTATCTATCTCCACAGCAAGATTTGAGTCTTAACCAGTTAAAATGTGAAGCTACTAGTTTTTATAATCAGCCATAACTTCCAATCTACTGTTATTTCTTCCAGATGTACGCTACTTAGCTCTTTTACTTTGTATGCTATTTTTAAGAATTCACACAATGCTAGTTCAGTTTGCGTGTAGAAAAGACAAGATATTACGAGAAAATCTTTTAATGAGGCAAGAAACCTGATTCTTTAGTAAAATAATATAAATAATGCGATAAATGTCCTTAAAATTTGGGTAATTTTTAGACAATGGCAAAATTTATCGGTATAATTGGAAGATAAATAAAATAATAATTATTAAAAATGAATTCGACGCAAATGACAAATTCTACGACCCATTACAAACGTCCTTGCCGCGTGTAGTTTTTAACCAGCTCTAAAATACGAATAATTTAAAAGTTATTATTGATTGATATATTGCAATTCATGCATAGTAAAGAGAAAAAGAACAAGTAAAATATTTTCGAAGTAAATAATACATGTATGACGAATAAAGAGAGAGAGAGAGAGTTAAATTGAAAATTAAGCCGGGAGGAAATCGGCCATCAAAATCCCTACCACCTGCCTGCTGAACAATGTGTTAAATAAATAAATATAAAGACGCTATCATGACCCTCAAAGCAACTCCAACTGCGTCATCATTTTTCTCGTTTAGAACAGAAACAGAAATATCTTCCTTTTTATGCGGCGATAAAAGTGCATTTATTGTAATTGAGGACAATTTTACTTTAGCTTGAAACGATGCTTTGAACAAACAGAAGGACGCTGAAGTGAGGAACTAATTGAAAATCTTGTAGATTTACATTAAGCGATATTGAGGATATATCTTAGCCCATTCCGAGAGAAAATTACACGGGTTTAAGAGAACTATACTTGGGACTGTTTTGAAACTAACGACCAAAATTCATACTACTTCCTCTAATAACATGGTCTTTGATGCCCGAAAACATGGGTCAAATCTCTCTCCACCTCCTTTCCCTAACCCTTCTCACCTCCCAGCTACTTTCCCACTCTTCCACTTAAAAAACACCCAAAAAATATAGCTGGAACATTATCATAAGCATGTCTCGGACTCTTGCATGATACCTGTAATTCCTCTCACCACCGTTATTTCAACACGCCATTTCCTAAAGGAAGCAACCGAGTGGGCCTTGTAAGGGGGATGAGGTGGAAGAACGACCGCTCCAATTAGGCGCTTATTATGATTAATTTTTTCTCTCCCTTTCCAAACAATTTAGTGTTCTCGACCCCGCATCAAAAAACACAAATGACACGTCTCTCCTCCTCTCATACCATCTCCATTCCTACCTCTCCTATCCAACATTCCCTCCTTTTCTCCGAGACTTTTTTTTCTAATTTACTTCGGTGCCACTACATACCAAGAATTAAATAGCTGTCTAATATGAACCTGTTTTGCCTTAGGCACGTCCTTCATGTAAACTACGTTCATTCTAATATGAAGTTTTAACCGAACATGTATTCACAAAAACAAAGAAAACTAGGAGCTAAATAGTAAATTAAAATGTTATATATAACTTAAACATCCTTCCGGGAAGGATTAACGTTTAAAAATTCCCATATTATCTCTCTACTTATTACACAACCTAAATGCATTTAACGTCTCGTAAGAATTACTCGGGCTTAGTAGCAATTAATTACAGCTATAACTTTAATGCGCTTTTTATTTTACGATTATGTAATTAACGTTCTTTGTCCGCCCTTCCTTTCATTTATGGTCTCACAATGAAAATTTAATATTTAAATTAGATCTCGTGATAGTGCGGATTAAGTGTAATATATATCATCGTCTCTTCATGTATTTAAATTACCTGCGGACATTTCTCAAGTATGTAACATCCAGTTTTGATGCCATTGTATTACGTATTTTAATTCTTTATACTTCCTTCGAGGTACCTAAAACTAAAGCCATCGCTTAAGAGAGACGCCTCCTTCCATGTTAATATTTACCTTTTAAACGTCAACATACTCTATTTCCGTTCTCGTTTGCATATACCTTCAACGAAGCGGGTTTTTATCTCCGGCCATCATAATCGAGTTCATTAATAATGAGAGGAAATGCGTATTTACGCAAAAAAGAGAGAAATTGAAATGGCGCTTATTCTTTCTTCTTTCTCAAGAAAGAATAGAAGAAGGGGAGGATGTACTGACCTTATTAATTCTAGCATATTTTTCCTCGCTTTGATGACCTAGAATGTATAACGAATCACCGTTTCGAGGTTGAAACATAACCTGTAGTGCAAGCCTAGCGATGTCAATGCGTGCATGAAATAGATACTACGTCATGTCGCTAGTGTGTGTGAGTGTATGTAGGTATATATATCCCTTAATAATTAATGGAATAATTTATTGCCAGATCATACGACATATGAATATTTTTATAATTATGACTGCGTGAGCTGCTTAAATGCAGAGTGATTAGCTAGATCTTATTGCATTGTCAGAAATGACATGTATAATTTTAACTGCGGTAGCTAGATTATATTTCGAGGACTATAAACATTTTTTTCTAAACTTGGGGTAGATAATTTAACAACGATAACGCATAACTCATTTCATCATCATAAAAAGTTATCATTTCGGCGATTGGCTTGTTGAGTTCATGATGTCATTCTATTTCCTATCGGTCACTTCATTTCCTCATTATTCCTAACTAAAATTATAATAATTCCTAATGAAGCACTTCACATTATGTGTCTCTCGTAATACAGCATAGGTCTTTTATAAAATTCTTTCCAGCAAACGTTCCTTTCAGTGCTATTTTCAGGAGTTTCCTTTTCTTAGTGTATTTTCGATTAAATTTCCTATTCCTTTTCTCAGATCTCTCTCTTCATTTGTTCTTCGAGATAATTTTTCATTTATTATTTAGGTCTATTCACTTCATTTTCATCATCTTCCGTGAACACTACATCTCCATTGCTTTCGATACTTTTCTTCTTTGCTGTTCATACACTTATTATTTCATAGCGATACAGAATAACAGTCCAAGATAAGTTTTAATAAACCGTTTTCTATTTAATATATAAGTTTGTATCATTACCAGTCAATAGTTGCTTTTTCTGGTAGGTAATACTCTCTTCATTTGGGCTCTTCTGTCCTTACTACTTTTCCCTTGCTACTTCCATAGCTGTTGATCTTGCTGTCTAAATTGTACAATTCCTGGACTCGTTCAAGAGCAATCCCCAAATTCCCATAGAAATATTCTTTCCTCTTTCGGAACAGGGAACATGTAGCATAAAATGTTGGCTGGATCTTACGATAATTTGTGGAATATGTTACGTACTATATCATCTTATCATATGTTGAGGTAACTTCTGATGACTAATTTGGATTCTGTGCAACTCGCTCATGAGTCTTCACCATTACAGACATCTATTTTATGGTCTGCGTTTTCTCGATATTTCATGGTCAGCATTATCTAGACCTCCTATAAGATATAAAGTAATCATAAGAAATACTGCGATGGGAATAAACCACGTTCAGCCATTTATATCTCCCATCATTTCAATCCACTCTTCATCAAAGCTTTCCCGATCTTCCTTCCTCCCACGCTCTTTCTCTCCCACGCCCTATTCCTTGTCATCATCCACACTTGAGCCACCATCTCTCCATTCTCAACCGGGCCACGTCCCAGCACACCCATCCCTGAGCGTCTACCAAGGCATCTGCCGCTACGCTAATGATCCCCGTAGGATTCCGAGCGAAAACAATGAAGGAGGATATACAGTATACGAAGTAGGAGAGAGAGAAAAACGTGTTAGAGTCCCTAATAGCGAAAGAGCTTCTCTCTTAGAGATAAGGCTAGACTCGCAAGAAGCGAAAGAGAGAAGCGAGAAGAAAAACGGATGAAGATATTCGACGAGAGAAAAAAAACAATGGAAGAGAGGTTTTTAACAAAGAAGACAAATATGCTTCCGCTGTCATGCACTGTAACCCAAACCGCGTTTTATCCTCGGCATTTTTTCTCCACTTTTTCTCTGAAAGAGCAGGAGGAAAATGTAAAAAATGCCATATAATCACGAGTAGGGATCTTATTGTGTCTCCCTTTGTAATAGAAAGAGGGCGTTTATGACGCTCTTATCAGTAGATCGAAAACGAAAAGCAGCGAGGTATTAATAAGGAGTTTTGTCATGCTCTGGGATGTTTAGAAAATGATTTAACAATATTATTAATGAAATGGTGCATCTCTAAAGCAATCTAAGAGTCGTAGAGACAATGAATAATGACAGTTGGAGAGATATTTAACGCCGTGGACTAGAATGTCTCGTATTAATTTGACAGAACATCATGACTTTATGAAAGCTTTACTTCATTGCGAATGCAAGAGATGATTCTTATCGCTTAAAAAAATAGAACTTTGACACATAATAGCACAGATAAACAAATGAGTGCTATTAGTAAGGCGAGTTATACACATATCATGAGTTGCGTAAGTTCATGCGAAGAAAAAGCCTTGAGAATATCGGAATGAAATGTTAATAAATAACGTTAATGTCAGACGCTGAATTGCTGAATGATAAAACGAAGGGATGTCGCGGATATGTCTCCAGAGTTAACACAGTTTACTTTTCAATTAAACCATAGGTCAAGAAGTTAAATCTGCAATGATTCCGCTTGCAGCCAAAGTGTTACTTGTAATATATTGTTGCGAGTGCTTGTCTCACTTTCATTTCTCTACGGCGGATTATATTTAAGCGACTAAATACAATGTATCCGACATCTTTCCATAATAAGCGTGAGAATTGAATATAAGAATAATTATTGAATATAATATAATCTTAGTAATACGCAAAAATTGCTCAGCATCGAACAACCTGGGTGCGTAGATCCAGTCTCTTATGACTTCCAAAAATTCTACTCATTAGTCATTTCAGGCCAAAGTACTGAAAACAATGATTAATGTAGTCCATTCATTATGGTTTGAGTGGGCCTTGATGAAAATTCAATTTATTCCAGTTGTTAAATCATTAATTGGAGGAGCGATAAGAAATTATACATGCAATTTATGGTATGGCAGTAAAAGCCCAGAAGAAAGATTTATCTAATCGCATAATGGCTTAAGAGGAAACTGATCTATTAACTGTGATCCATTCCATAATAACAGCTCACAAGTCACAAGCGATATAATCGTTTAAAATTACCGAGGCCGGTACGTATCTCAAACAATTTAGGTCTAGCATTAAAGTTAACTGGAAAGGAAACAGTCTTGGAGATACCTATTTACAATCATTCGTAATAACAGACCATTAAAATAGAGAGCATCAAGGTGGCGCGGGGAATTCGCACCTCGGTTTTCCTTCCGTCCGCTACTTCCTTTTAAAACCGAATAGATGTGATCTCTAGAATACCACCCGCTCTCATCCTTTCCGTCCTCGAATAACAAAGGAAATTAAAAATAGAAAAACCTCTGGTCGATATCGTCCGAAAAGGCCTCCAGAAAATTATAAACTCCGCAAAGCCCTTTCCCGTTTTCTTTTAATCCTTTATCCTCCTTATCTCTTCACACGGAAAAAATGCCTCCCTCCCTCGCCCTGCCCTCCTTTCGTCGCATGGATTAATACCCCCTCTTCCTGTCCTCCCTCATAATCTGCCGCCCTTCATGGTCCCACAACACGAGTACACCTCCTTTACTACTCTATCTTTTCCCCCGTATCTCTCAAAAGAATCGCTCGCGAAGGAGCGCGTGCATATATTTTTCTTATTTTTATATACTCGTACGGATAGGTTTGGGGTCGCGGGGAGGAAGCGTCGCGGAGAGGTGTGGGGTGACTCGGGAAATGGCGACGTGGTGTGGGATGAGTAAGTAGGTGTGCTTCCCTATCTCCTCCGCCCTATCCCATCACCATTCCCCGCATAACAAGACGGACAGCTTCCTGCTGACCGGTGGCGTGCATGGGGGCGAACTTGCGTGGTGCTCTGGGTCTCTTCGAGGCGTTTGCTAAGGAAGTCCACCTTAGGGACAGTTGTTACTGGAAGAGGGAAGGCCAAAGATAAGGGAGAAATGGGTGGAGGCCAGGGAGAGAGGCGTTCATTATAATACCCTTTCTGTTTTAGCCTCCTTATGGAAGACACCTCCTTTCCTTTCTCGCATCTTCCCCTCAAAGTGAGACCGATTCACTTAACATGCATTATGAGGTCGGTTTCTCTGTATCTTCCGATAGCTTCCGTACCGTTTCCGTCTTAAGCTTTTCCGCCCTTCGAACTCTTTTGACCCCACACCTTCAGTCGCTTTGGTGGTGTTGCGAGGATCATCTGAGAACGGGAGGTTCCACAATGAAAATCCACGTCAGGGATAAGCAAAGGTTTTTCGCTCCTTTCTCACGGATATTATACTCTATTGTCGTGAGAAAAGTTACGACAGTTACTATTCATTCTGTGGAAAAATGTCAGCTGTCAGAGGAAACATATTTTTAAGGATTTCTACTCTCGCGGTTTAGTTATTAATTTAACTAAATTGGCTATATCCTCGAATATATCAAAAATCGTTATAGATCTATCAGAATTTCGCAGAATGAAAATTTTAAAGAATGCGAACCTTATTATTTTGCTAGTGATTTGAATACAAATCAAAACAGGTAGGTATTAAAAATCCTCTTTAAACGTTTTGGATTAATCCTTACTTCTTAGGATGTGAGCATTGTATTTTCTGACGTGAAATTTACCATTTAAATCTAGAGATTTCATTAATGGCATCGAATCGAAAATCTAAACAGAGTGGAAACAAGCCATCCATTATCACAGTTCATAGACGTATTTTCTAACGACACCTCTAATTGCTTAACTAAAAAGAATTTCCTTTATAATCTCATGAATGGCACCTTGCAAAGACAGATATTTGAGAGAGAGCGTATGACAAATATAACCGAAGGCCAAAAATAAAATGCCTTAGGAAAATAATTCGAGATTTCTAAAGTAATACATTGTACATGCAGGAATGAAGATATCTGATAAGAGGTTTGAATGGAGAAGTACAGAAAACCAATCGCCAAATTTATGAATATTGAGATGTCTACACTCCACTTTCATCCTGCGGAGTTCAAAGACCTCGTAATTTATCGTTCAAGGAACGTATTCGAGATTCTATAGGAAAGGCATATAGAATGCAAAGATTAAAAAGTAGAACCCTGAGAGGATGCCCATATACAGTTAAAGAAATTGTGTACTTTTCCCTCATTCGACCAAGTCTTGAATACTGCTGGGCAATCTGGAATCCACATGAAGTAGGGTTAGTCTCAGATTTAGAGATGGTTCAACGTAGAGCAGCCCGTTTTGTCAGTGGAGATTTTAGGTTCGGCAGTAGCAAAACGGTCATGATAAAATCACTCGGGTGGAACTCATAGCAGGAGAGAAGATCTGATTACCGAAGAAAGCTTTTCGAAAAATTCATTAGCCCAGAATTTTTAGATGAAGTAAAGGATATTGTCATTCCGGTGAACAGCGAGCGTGATCGTCGAGAGGCGACGACCAAGCGTTACATGGAATTAATCGCTAAAACGGATAGTTACTTCTGGTCGTTCTTTCCGAATAGCATCACAAAATCTGATAGGGTAGATTAGGTAAGGTGTTAATACACCACCTGCCATACGCCACCGGCGGCTTGCAGGGTAAAAATCTAAATCTAAAAATGAAAGCTTATGTTAGTAATGTTTTGCAACATACAGATTTGTCAAGTTTCCATCGTTTTCAAAAATCTATGCAGGGATTTAATTTTCTTTTCAAGATCCTTTCTTTAGATCTATCGGGAATAAATCAGTGCATTGGAACGGAATCGATTGCTCTAGTTAGCTTATTCATCCTCAAGTAATTTAGTTTTTACAGAAGAATAATATGTCATCTTAAAGAATTATCAGCTACATCAAAAAATGATATCCATGATTTACCATTCCACGAATGCTTTACTTTGGAAAAAATATCGAAAATCTTATGAAAGCCCAAAGGACATCTGGATTATGTGTGGCGAACCTATGGCAGGCGACAGAATGTATTTGGCACGCGGAACTTTGACTACACTAGTACCATTATTATGTGTTTTTCACTTAAAAGATGAAGGCTCAGAGCAAATGAATGTGGATTCAATTCATTGGTAATGATAATTAATGATTATTTACGTTATATAAAAATAATTTCATTCCATAGTTGACATAATGAACCCAATTATTTCGACATCTTTTTCCATGGCTTGGCGCCACACTAGGAAGTAAATCCTTTATATTTATGAAATATGGCGTTCTTTTCATCTCTGATCTAGGTACATAAGGAGAACATTTTTGATATTTCTTTTGGTAAACTGCCACGAATGTGAAATCTTTTATAGCCATGCATTGGTTCCAAGAGACGCAGAGAACAAAAATTATACTTAAAAATTACTTCATAATAGTAGTAATATCGTTTAAAGTGCTTCCACAATTAAGGTCATTTCGCACATAATGGACCCCACCTGGAATCGATCCCGAGACCGTTTCTACCGAAGGTGAACACGAAGCACACTTGGCTATCAGAAGGACCAATTTTTTTTTATTTATAGGTATTAAGGGGGGCGCCTGGTTTAGAAGGGCAAATTTTAAGTTTTTTGGAAATTTCTTTTAGAAAAACTGTAAAATATACAGCTTTCTAAGCTGGTACATACCTATATAATATCTTTAAGAGTATGAAAAACATTTTTTCGTTAAAGATCAACTAAATGTATCGTATATATCATGGGATATCTTCAGGGCGTATCGTAGGATATCTTCTTGCCAATTGGTGTGCATTCTAGCATCTACAATATCCGTTCAAATTTTGAAAACAAATTATTTTCTTATAGAATATAAAATTAGCTATTCGACGAACCTCTAAAATTAAAAATTTTTTTTATTATGAAAATTCCTGCTCTTTAATGTGAACATTTCGATTTTGGTAAAAAATTTCCTTCACTTTTAACAATAACAATTCTTTAAATTAATAATTCCATCAATATCTGAGGTTCACTTAATAGATAATGTAATGCTCAAAAGGCATGCAAAAGGAAATCTTGATAGTTGAAATAGTTTTTGGGTTATCGTGCACACCAATTTCAAAAACACTGTTTCGAGAAAAACGAGTTTAAAGTTTTTGTTATGAATATTTACCATAAAGAATAAACTTACAATTCTTAAAGGCTTCTATAATATACTTAGTGCATATAGAAAACTTTTTGCGTCTTTATAAAAGTCATTCAGCTCTATTTTTTCTCTCTATGAATTATTCGAGCCTTCATCGCACTGCTCAAGCTTCGGCGCTCTTGCCTAGCCAACCTCTCGCAGTCATAGATGTCGGCGTTAATCTTGAATTGCTGCCCCATATCTATGGCTAATTCTTCCATTATTTTAATTACAGCAGAGTAACTTTCATATAAAACATCTGCAGTTACGTAGGCGGCGATATCGCTAATTTTTCGCCGGAATCAGGGTGTTTCGGAACCAGGGGTCAAATAGTGGATCTCTTTTTGGTATTTTATGTATGCTCTCCAATAAGACTTTCTGCAAGTGCACCGAAAACTGTTGATAATTCTATAATCCTGTTAAAATGCGTAGGATAACAACCCACCTTTCATTAGTAAGAGTGTATAGTTTCCTATCAGTTACACTTTCTACCAGCTTTTCTTCTTTTTTCTCTGCGTATTGATTGCCGTAAAACTTACGTTCCGGGTTCTTATTTCACGAAAACTTTGGTTCTTTCTTCCTTTTGGATAAGGAATAGTACAGTCTAGCTAAAAACATGAGAAACTACGACTGAAACATCCAAAATTTTCTCTAAGACTGCCTCCACTTAGAAAGAAGAATCGGAAGAATCCTTGCAACAAATCATACTGCATCAGAGTTAGATAAAAAGCTCCAAATAGCCGTTTTTGCGAGCAAACTAACCGTTGAATTCCCGCCAGCGGGGGTTGGGGTTCTCCGTGGTCGCGCTTAGCAAGTATTGTTCTCGATACGTATTTCGACAACTAAGTTGCCATCTTCGGGAGAGAAGAATAACTCTAGATCTAACTCTAAATAATAAGCCCAGTAATTCTTCTATACATACATTGGGTAATTCTTAGAAATTGGTAATCCGGAATTTCCCGTTTTTCTCCAAATGCGAGTTCCATCTGCAAACGTACAGATTACGGAATGCTTTTCAGCTCTAATTCATGATTTATTCGATATCTAACTAAGCATTTGCTCTCAATTGAATGTCACTGAGAAATTATGTATCTAGCAGTATGCTTGGTACTGCCGATTTTACCCCTTACAAAGGATGTAAGATTCGTGTTTCTTTAACACAAAGAGAATCGTAGATAAATTCTATTATTTTCGTGTTTTAGTGTTACTGCTTATCGAGTCGACTGAAATAAATAGCTGGAAGTAAATTCAAGTAAAAAGGATTCTAAATTCGCACATTTTATTCCATCTCTCTAAAATTGGATGAAAAATTCTCACTTCCCTCCGTTTAGTTACGAACATTCTGAATGAATTCTGTCAACGTTCTGTGACTACTACAACGTTTGAAATGGATTAAGCCCATAGTTTTTACATTTTACTGTTTTTACTAATATCGTACGGTAGCTCCAACTACGACAGCTGGTTCTAGACAGAAATATTCAATAATAAATTCTGGAATGGTAATTGATCGGGATATAAAACTTCTGAGGGCAGCCGGATTTGGTCGGTTGGAATGTCCCAACAAGTGGAGGAAAATTATCATGGTATTGCTTTCTTTGATCCTGATATATTTATTCTGTAGTGAAATTTAGTACGAATAAAACTTTTTAATCAAAACCTTAAAGAGAAACAATTGGTGAGTTCCAAAAAATATTCTTAATCTTATGCACGATCGGTTTCATTAAATCGCAACGTCATCAAGTGATATCAGCAAGTGTTTCTTATTACGGTGTCATCATGGAGAATTTCCATCAGTTAAAATGTGAATATTATTTTTTTAATTAATCTTTTAAATAAAATTGGCTGAAGTACTCGGCGGTAACCGAAATGTAAATAAAGTTCTTTTATTGGAAAAAGTTAGCTCTACATATATCCCACATACTAACTAGGAATCAAATTTTTTTTTTCTTTTTTGCATTTTAACTCGTATAAAGATTAGTTATATTAAAATTTTTGTGAATTTACGGAAACATTTATTTAAAAATGTTTTGATGATAAGATTATTCGTAGAATAATCTTTTTCGCAGTCTTACTCTAATTCGATGGAATAATTACGAATAATTATAAAAAATATCTAAGACTATATTCCGTGATAAGAAAAACAGGCGTTACGCATAAAATTTCCTTTCTTGCGGGTAATATCTAGTTTATAGATTGAATTTTTTTTAAATAATTGATATAATGAAAGGAAATAACGCTGTAAGATACAAAAAATATTGACGAGTATTTTTCTAGAAAAATATAAAAATCTGTACATCTACATAGTGTACCCTGCAAAGCCGACTTTCGGCGTGTGGAAAGGGAAAAATTCCGTTATTTCGGACCCTAAAGTAAAAGTAGCTTAAAATCAGCGGCACGGCGAAATTTAAGGACTTGTGATGTTTGAAAAGTGTGGTTATCCAATTTTAGGAGAATACTGATGATAACCAACACACGTACAAACTTTCCACTCAATGCATAGACTCATACAGGGTCAAAAGGGAAAACCCACTGAATATCTGAAGACGGTATATACTTTTAAGGAACATGAAAGTAGTCAAAATAACTGCTGGTTGAAGTGATTAAGTCATAATAGAGACTAATGCTCATTAGGTTGAAGTAGACATGAGATCAATATTAACAACATCGTAGAGAATAGGAAGCATAATAAAAACTATTCCTTCGTATCATGACACTGGTGCTGTAATGCGTACTCGTATAATTACATAGTAATTTTCTAAACCGTCTGTGGATAAAAATATGCTTTGAGTCGTAAGATATCGCAAAGAAAGAGGTATTGAAAGTTTGATATTATTTAATTTCATACTGCGAGTATAAAATCGAGATTAAAATCAGTAAAAATTGTTTCATACCATCGCTTGAATTAAATACCACTTTCAAAGGAAAGTCAATTTTCTCAATCAATTTTCTCAAGCTGTATACTCTGATTTTCACTGTAATTTTTCACCGTTCCTCATACTCTTAGATAAGTGAAAATTCTATGCAAATTTCGCCGAAGAATCATTGGATTAAAACACAAATTGAATGGTAACGCAATATGGGCGTCTCCTGGGGCGATCGGATAACGATGTTTCGGATGGAGGTAAATGAAATACCAAGGACATAGCGGAACAAGCAGTTTAAACGTCTGCTCGGAAAACCGAAGCGTAATTACAGCCGTTGGAATTCCAAAGCGTGGTTATTATGTTTTTTTCGTAATGGCCAATCACCTTCGGAAATTCGAACCGCGATTTAAGAACGATACGGCTGTTATAATAACCTTCGAAATAAACGAGAATCGAGTTTGAAAGTGTATGTCAGGTAGCGACTAATGATAGTATAAAACCCATGTCGGTGTTTACCCCCTGTTACCACTATTCTTTGTTTATTCAGCAGCAGATATAATATAGCGGCCTCCCCAACGATAGGGAAACACTTTACTCTTCCATATTCCGGTAGCCCCAATTTACCTCCGCTCATTATGAAAATTTCATCCCAAAGATTTCACCCCGCTTACGTAGAAGGAGGCCACAAATAAATAATTGCCGATCATTATTTCTCCCTCGAGATATCCGTTTTCCATTTCCCAAATGGTAATACTGCGGAGCCGAGACGAGGCACAAAAAAATGAAATAAGATCACCCATCGGTTCTCATAAAGGAATACATTGCAAATTATGAGAATAGGATTCTAGAATAGTATGTAAATTTAATTGGAATGAACTGAGAACAGGAGGAATTACGCCGCTTAACTCTTTCGGCACATGTAATTAGGACAAAGAGGGGTTGAGATATACTGCCATTATTTTAAGAACTCGAGGCGGACGGCGAAAATTGCTATCTTTCTTTCATTCCTTTTATAATACAATAGGCGCGAACTAGTAGTTTATTATCGGAACGAATGTTTTCCGCATACCTTACCTCCGCATTTTTGATGGGCTCTCCAAAGCCGTTTTTCCTCCATAGCCTTTTCCACACCTGTTCTTTGCACATTCTTACCAACGCGCCATGTGAATGTCCGTATATTCTGTCAAATCGGCATATGAAGGCACAAAGGTTCGTGCGTGTGACCCAATTATGTAGAATTAAGGAACATGACTATATTCGGAGACTTGGAAAGAAAATTGCATTGCAACTTTCATAAGGTAGGAAAACCTGAAAGGAAATATTAATAAATAAAAGTTTATTATATGATTAAAAATATTCATGAAATTTATAACGTGATTCCTTACAATAATTATATGTCAGATTTATATTAATAATTCCTATCCAATTATATTTATTACGTTCAAGCTTATTATTTAGTCACCTGGTATGTAAAAACATACATGCTAATCTAAAAACTCAATTTAACAATTCCTTATAAAACTTATGACATGGTTCCATGCTCTGTAGAAGCATCATCATCCAAAATAATTTTTTTATTTTTCGAGTAAATATACCATGACTAAATGTTCACCGTGTAAGTACCGATAAAAGATAGTAAAACATAAAAATCCGTTATTTTTCAATTTTGTTTCTTGTTTTAGTGTATTCTGGCATTCTGTTTTGGCATTTGCATTGCGGAATGCTACAGATCATCAATTTTGACCAACTTGAAATAATTGAAGGAGCCCATAGTGAAACGCCATTAGAATCTTATAATCCAAGCAAAACTTTCCACTGGCCATTTTTCAATTTGTATTCTTCCTCACAATAGCCTTTCCGCGGTACTCATTACTTGATCTTCCCTTCAACGCCGATTCTCACACCCCTTTGTCTTGTGCACTTCTCTTTTCTCCTCTCACCCTTTTCACGAACACATTCTTCCTCTTTCGTCTCGGTCATAACTTCAAATTGTACGAACCGAAGAAAGAGCAAAAAAGGAACCATTAACACACATCGGCGCAACACCGTTCCTCATTCTACTCTCTCCCAAAAAAATACTTTCGTCTATTCTCTCTTTGTCCCACGTGACACCCATTTTATTTATTCCCTTAACTTTTTCTAACCCGTCCAGAAAGTCGTTTCTCCCTTCCTCCCGCTCCCTTAACCTCATGGCTTTTATCGGTCTTGTTAAAAATCAGTCGCTTTACCTCAAAAGAACGAAAAGCCTCCTCCTCGTCATTGACAGGTGTTTTTTACGGAGAATGGTATGGCCATTAGCTCATTTAGAGAGTGGTTTAATAAAAAAAAGGTTTTCCTTACGTGATAAATGGGTTTGAAATATGCTCTTCCTGTTGAATTTCCAAGTATGTGACACAGAAAATGGTGGAATATTTGTCGGTTTAAGATAAGAGTTTAGAAGTATGTAGTTCATCTTAGAAGGCCGAAGGGTATCATTTCCGACTTCCAGCAACGGTCCCTCGCAGTAATATAAGTTATAAAATTTAATGGTAAATTTATTTGTGTTTCGTCTTTGAGAAATATTTTAAGGGTAAGATTTTAAACTTAGCCCTCTTCCAATTGTTCTCAGGATGCTTAAATTCAAACTTGAGCCTTTTATTCAAAGATCGTAAAACGTATGCCAAAAAAATAAAATTTAATGGATTTATTCTAAAATGTAATCTTTAAGAAGGCATTATCTTAATTAATTTTTATTCATTTAATTTAAAACGAAATAATTTAAAACCTTACGGCAAAGAATGTGATATAACTTTCTGGAAAGAATAAACCAGCTAATTATCATCTGTATTAGTATCAGTTTCATCTTTAAGAGTAAATCAGCCATATATCATTAGAATTGCCATTCAATTATCCAAAGTGCAAATAACAATTCTGGAAGTTATATTTGTACAGATATTCGATGGAAGACGGCTAATGCGGTTTCCTCACTACGGAATCCTGGAGCATGCTAAGGGGATATCGAATTCAGACAAGGGACAGTTTCCTCGGAAAGAGTAATAGGGGAAACG
The DNA here is from genome assembly GCA_000376725.2 of Ladona fulva. Classification (NCBI taxonomy): domain Eukaryota; kingdom Metazoa; phylum Arthropoda; class Insecta; order Odonata; family Libellulidae; genus Ladona; species Ladona fulva. Next base: position 998,051 of record KZ308168.1, read on the forward strand.
GAATGGAACAAGAAGGTAGTCGGCGTCAGACAGACGGAAACAACCGGACGGAAAATCGGAGACAGTAGAGACAAAAAAATCCTTTTCTTTTCGAAACGATACGGTCTTCCCCAGCGGTTTTCGCTCCCTTTATTCTTCTTTTCCTTTCCACTCCTTTCGGAAGAGTTCCTTTTAGCGAGTTAATGCTCTGCGGAGAAGACCGGCGGAAGAAACAGAAGGAAAGACACTTCATAGCAAACCATAACATGCGACTCGAACACACGACCTTTTACATGCGGAGATACTCTAAATACATCTGTGCCATTAGCGCGTTCGCGCTTTTCAAAAGAAGGAATGAAAAATGGCTATCTATCATTGATGGCAGTCACAATTTACAGTACCTCTTTCTCCTTTCCGACCAAGACTCGTTTTTCCTAACCTTTTTACCCTTTTGGTTTCCCCTAACCCTATCGACTACACCCTATCTTCCCATACCCTATTCGCGGTCAGATACGCAATCCGAAACAAGGTCTTTCTTTACTCTTAAATGCCTTAGGAGAATTTGACGCCTGGTCGCTTTCTTTTTTTTCGAGCCTCACTTTCTAATTTATTGACCAGAGCTCAAGAGAAAAAGGAAGGGTATTTTACAGTCGAAGAGCGTGGTGAATTTCGGAAAAAATTGAAGTGGGGAAATATGGACTTTGGAGCATAAGGGTTTAAGGTGCTTCTTTGTTTTCTTACATAGTTCTAAGAAACGAGTCCGTAAACTGATTTTTTGTGCGGTTTGAAAATCGACCCAGGAACGACAGCTTGTAAACATAAACTAATGGGGTTTCTGGTCAACTTTGCACCACCTTTCAGAGTCGGTAGGAAAAACTAGTCACCTAAGTTGTACCATTTTCATATATTGCTTTAAAGGAATTTTAAAGCAAAAATCAACTTTAAAATATCAGATTTCAATCGGTTTTGCTGGATTTTGAGTTCAGAAAATTATCGCTTTTGAATGAAAATTAAAAATGCATTACGTAATACATTTAAACATCATTTATTGGTATACTACATTATACATAATGTCTTATTTAAAAATCGGTAACCTAAAATTCAAGTACGCATATCATTTGGTACTTGATGCTCATTTGTAATAAGTTTAAACAGCGCTATTATTTTCGGAAGGAAGCATCAGTTTCGGAAGGCGCAAAGGGAACTTCGGCGAAATACCGCTCCTATCGAGTCGGCGCCCGGGTACGGCGCACCGCGCCGTAGGAATGCGCAGCTCGACCAGAGTTAAGTATTTTCAAAGTAAAACTAAGGAAGCTTCGTCTCTATCATTGTGACAAAAGTGCGCGCAGTCCGTCTAACGCAAGGGCCTTACTCTCGATTCTCGAAGAATTTACAACTTTTGAGGTGGTAGCATTAAAATGAATTTTATTCTTCAATTAAAATTAAGATTAAGTTTCGTGCAAATAATTGGATTATTACCTATTCATATTCGAGAAAATCGACTAAAATACATTACCATATCTATTTATTTATTTTATGATGTTATATAGTATACATCTTAAATTGTAGATTCTTCAAAGTAAAATCGGATATGCCAATTTCATCACTCTGTCTTTGATGTTTAAATCTGCTAAAGCATACTTTCATGCGCTCAGTGGCCTCTCCAAAGGTGGAGAACCTGCGTCCTTAGTGCCACATGCGGCCCCTTCCAGAGATAAATACTGCCTATTTTCTTGAAACAACTCGGGTACATAAATTGATTTCTTCCACAGCCCTGTACGTTGTATTAAACGAGAATAGAATGGAAAAATATTCTCCTTCAGTTTACGTGGCGATTTCTTTGTAATCCTGCGTAAACCTTCGATCTGTGTATATTGGAATGCACGTCCCAAAAATACGGCTTGGTGGTTTCATTTGCGGCTGATTACTAAATGCCCTGAAGGGCTACCCCTGATCTAAAATGTTCAGTAGGATGTACCATATGAGACACATCGTCAAAATAGATTGGAAATTATTAACGTATCCTTATCAATATATGGATGCCTATTTTTCTCAGCGCAGTTAACTTTAAAATATCAAACGATTGAATCGATGATTTAATTTATCTTCGGCACAGATTCATATATCTTGAAAGAATCTATCTTCTACAGTTCAGCGTCACGTAATATAATTCAATTAAACCTCGACATACTTGACTACAATTCATCAAAAGCATCAGTTGCTTGGATACATAACGCGTTGAATTATTACCCACCGAATTTGAATAGCCCATTCGCCGTAAAAAGATAACAGTTGTGTGCGAACGACTTCGGTGCACTTAAGTGTATGTAATTTTCTCCCCCAAGTCCATTCCTTAGTATTGCCAGGCGTGCGTTGCGTTAAAGTGCGCCACGGCCAGTTAGCGTATGTGCGGTGGGGTAGGAAGGAAGGGCCGTTTTAACGCGTCCGTTCGGATGTGAGGGGGTGAGAGCCATGTAATGGCCCACTATTGAGGGAAGGGGTTGATGGGAAGGTCGTCTTGGAATGGGTGTAGGAGACAATGCCGGGCAATAATGTGCAGTCTACGTTCGAGCGAATGTCACACATCGTTCCCCACAGCGGGCCAAATGGAACATTAAACGATCCTTCGAAAGCATCTCTCCTGCCTTTGGGTACCACCAAAGGCCAAAACTCTCACACCCTCTGTTAAACATATTCTTAACCGAGCGAAACAACCTCACAAACTTTGGATGCTCTGCGCCAAACAATAAACTTCAGCCATCGCTGTATTATATCGGCTCTTGTTAAAAATGAGGATATTTATGTCGTTGGATGAAAAAGAGTAAGTGGAGGGATAAAGATCGTTTGCATGTTACAAATTCTACTAGCTGCGACAATAATATTTTGATTATTTTCATAATCTATCTCAATAACGTTGAATTTGCACGAAAAATCAAATTTAAATGTCCAGGTGAAAATAATGACTTTAACATAGAGCAACCGTAGTAGCTGCAAATATGATCTAAAATGAACCAAATAAAACCCAGAGATAGTCATTTTCCCTAAATTTGAAGAATTCTTTCGGGTGTTGAGATTAAAGTATCGTTAAATTTATAACGGAACATATCGTCAAGCAGCCAGTTTTCTCCCGCGAATTTAAAAAAGGCAATGAAAGAGATTTTCAGATAAAAGGGTACGCGTAGCCTAACTAATTTGCCTTATACGCGAAATGGTGAATTTGCCGGAGAAAGGAAAACTTATTTTATGGGAAAGCATTAAACGCGAGGACATTTTTGTCTACTGTGTTATCTTCCTGAATAAAGGGATGTTATCTAAACAACTTCAGCTCTATCTTCCGGTCTCGTTTAAGTAACGCCTCCAGTTTATAAGGGTTGTTCAATCCTTTATCTGCTTAATTAACGAAAATTTTTGTCGACGAAGAAACTTCAGACAATGACGTCTTGGTCAGAATGCTCCTATTTCAGTTTCAAGGGTTCAAATTCAAATAACCAACACTGAATCGCCTCGAATATATCTAACAGGGTAAGATAACTTTAAACCCGTAACAGCTTATTTTTCTTTAATTAAAACATTAAATGAGATTAAATAAATTATCTCTTCAGAGGAAACAATCAGCCAATTCATACGAAAGGGGTGATATATATGGACTCATTTATCCTCCTGATTTTCCCATTAAACATTTTCCGTTACTTTTTAAGTTAGCATCTGATGAAAAATCACTCCTAGGAAGCAATTCATTCCTGGTTGAAATACATGTGAATTTTTTAAAGAAAATCTCGAACGTATTGCTATGGGAGACTTCTGACTTCTTCAACTCGACAAATTCGATACATTTTTTCCATGAGAAAGAGAACTTTACAGTTTCTCTGGAAAAGTGATAAATGGTTTGAAAGCATAACTTGAGAGCCGGTTTGTTTCCGGACTTATTTTTCTTCTTCGAGACATTTCCTCATTTTCGCTCGGAAGAAAATCAGAACGGAAGTAGTTGAGGAAGAAAGGACACTTGGAAACTATAAAAGTAGAAAATTTATGTGATAGCAGAAAATAATTACCGGTTTAATTGTGAGCATAACTTGAGCGCCGTCCCATGTATTCTTTTGTTTATGGATGAGCTGAGTTATCAAAGCAAATCCTCCGTTATACTTCCGCATGTCAATCCACGCAGATAACGAGACATGGAAAATAAAGTGTTTTTTGTATTGCTTTTTGGATTAATTGGTCTAGGTTTTTCAGTTTGAAGAAAAAGACTATTACTATTACGATACGACTACTCAATATACGATTTTGGTATTATTATTGCTATAATTCTCTGGCTCTTTCGAACGGTTAATTGGTTCAAAAATAAAAAAAGGAATAATCAAACGCGTTATTTTAGATATTTTTTAACTTCTGAACGATTGAGTCCTGATTGAATTTCTTAAATGATCTCTAGCAAACTTAGATTTTTAAGTGCATGTATACAATTCAAGAACCGTACATTTTCAAGTTGAATGAGAAAAAATTAGAAACAAAGATTAGCGTGATTTATAACGTCAGCTATCTGTGCAGTCAAAGTAATCTATCACAACAGATCTAAGAAATGAATGATGGAATGACCACGAATTTTAAAATTAAGTAAATCTATTAGAAAAAAGATCCATTTTATGCATAAAAGTGTGTTGCATTATATTAAAAACGTTCTGGAATAGTACATATTAATGATAGTGCCATTTTTATGGAGATTTTCGTTAACAGGATGAGTTTCCATTTGCTCGTACAAAGTGTTTATTCCTTGCATTCACCCGCATGCTTGATTAAAGAATTTAATGGAGTAATGCAGATGAAAGCATTTGAAATGCTCCATTAAATTTTTCCTCAATTAAATTAATGGAAAAATTGATATGTATATTATTTACAAGATTTCGTGTTCAAAAATTCAATTCAGATTCAATTCAGATTATATTTTTATCTACTAAGAAAAAGATTGAAATGTTTTCGCATGTTACAATTTTGATAATGCATTACAATTCTGTTTATATTACTATTATTTACTGCATCAGATTTTTTGGAATAATACTGTTAATTACTCCTCCCTTATTATCTTTATCGAGCAAAGTTTCGAAGTGGGTATTAGGTATATTTTCACGTTCTTCGTTAATATAGATATTGTATCTTCCATGATTTGAAAATCATAGCCGTTACTTCGAATAATTTCCCGTAACACTTTCCGCCGCCAACTAAATGATAATATTTTTCGATACAATCAATAGCGCTACGACTAATCAAAATATTTCGTCAAATATAACGTGAGAAAAGCCACAACGGTAGGACTTATTCCAACGGAACTGTGCTCATACCAAATATGTAACAATATATTGCTGACTGCCTACCTCATCGGTGATCCGCTGCTGTACCATCACGAACGTCGCCTATTCTTCCTTTCCGCATCTTTTTTGCCCCATAAAACAGACTATTCAATAAAAATGCGATTCAACGAGCGATACCATTCCCCTTTTAAGTCAGCACTTCGAAGTAAAATGATATCGCGGGAGCACTTGAGGGTCGCCAACTCAGGATGGAGAAGGGACGTCTTTTTAACGCCTAGGGCCGTCAACGGCAAGGTTGAACGGCAGGCACTTTGATCTCGGTCATTCGCGAAGGAGATAAAGTCACTTCGCTGACTGGATAGGCAAAAGACTTTTACGCTTTACTGGTGTTTACAACCGAGTTAGCGGCTCGGATGAAGGCTTCTTTCCCCGTCCACCACCACCGCGATAAGTGGAGTACGGTATAGTCCTCCTCAAAGGCGGAGATGTGTTGGCGGCTAAGAAGCTCTTGGAGATTATATGCGGCCGGAATGACGCTGGTCATACGTCGATTTTCGCTATAGCACCAATAAAACAATGGACGCTTATGCGAAGCACGTATTAGGCTCACAAAACTCATATTCCTTGTCTTGTATGACAAGGGTTTTCACTAAAGGACGCCGTTTAAAGTCTTTTTCTTCTATTCACTCGTAAAATATGTCTTCGCTCGGCGGAAATACTACGGGGACAAGTTATTTTTATCTCCCATAAGGATAGCTATGGTGTCAACAAGATGAGGTTATTGTGATGTCGAAGTTCAAAGTATAAATGGTACAAAAGTGTAGAAAAGGAAAATATGAAATGACATTTCTGCTCGGCCATTAGCGAGGAAAAATGTGAATTATTTTCAAGTAATTAAAATTTCATTGGAGTAATATATTTCATGAAAGAAGCTTGTTAATACAGTTCTCATATAAAAGTTATCCATAGGTATTGCTTGCACTATTTTTGATGGATAATTTACATGTGAGAAACACTTCTAGAAATAAGAGATCATCGAATCAGAATATTTTCTCCGAAAAAGAAATCTGAGATTTTGATTTACGAGTATGATTCATCTTTACACGTTCGAGCATTCTCAGATTTCTTTTTCCATGTGAAACGAAAATTCGTCCCAAAGCTCTCCTGAAAATTTTCGGATGACAGGTACAACAAAGTCCACTACTGCTTTTCAATGTATCAATTTCCTATAGAAAAAGCAACAAATCGTATTATGAAAAGATAAAAAGGACAAAAAGCATAAATTCTGATTGGTCGCAAAAAAGGAAAGGGAGAAAAGGGGTATTGCAAAATGGTTGGGCGATAGGGAAACTAAGACAAGGTGAAATGAACCTTCCTAAGGGTGTGGAAAGTGGTTCGAAAAAAGGGCGTGGGGAAGAAAAGGAAGGAAGAAGGGGTTACAGCATAAGACAGGCGCCGGTGTTGGCGGGCGTCTAGAGATTTCGGTTTGCGATAGCGTCACAAGTCCCGCCTAAGAAAAAGGTCGAGTGGAGTCGGAGGTTGGCTCTTTTTTCCGAAGAAGGCGTGAGGAGGGAAAGGCGACACTCAGAGAAAAGGTGATTTGGAGAGAATGCTGTGTTTCAAGGCATTTCGGCATTGCTGCTCGCCTTGCTCGGCTCACTCGTTATCGAAATTCCTTCTCACGCATGTTTCACTTAACGAACATTCGCGATAGGGTTTTAAGGACTATCTTCCTGGACTAGTCATCGATTCGGGTCCATCTTTCAAACATCTGGTCTATTGTGCAATTTAGTTGCAACGTTTTGGAAGATCGATAATGAAAATGTTTGGGATACATATCATGCGCTGCCATTACCATACCATTACATCTACACTATTATTCTGCACACTGTTCATAGTCTGGCATGTTTAATGATTTCAGCAACAACAACAATTTCTTTTTTTATAATTTTCTTCGTTTTCATTTCAGATATGCATATAATTTTTCTGAATTTGCTTGCTCGGATGTATAGTATTCACAGATGTATATTAAAAAGTATTATTCCATGGTGTGACATAAAATTAAAAAATTAATTTTTATAATGATAGTTATAAAAATTTGAACTATATAAAATGCTACATTTTTGCAGATATTATTTTGCTTCGATTAATTTGAGTAATTTTATTAGTGATAGGAGGGAGAAATTCGTAATGACTTTCATGTATAAGGTTACGGTGATATTGGTGTAAGAAGATGAAGATCCAGATTCTTGCATAAAGTGCAATTTAAAATAACATCTGAATCTCTGCCAATACTACTTTAAGGCATCCAGCCATTTTTCGTGTACCAATTCATACTCCATGGAAATATATAATTAGCTAGCACTATAGGTATCCATCTATCTGTAGTAACCTCTTTTATCATTTCGTCAACATTAATTTCTGTCACCAAAAGCAATAGCTGTAACTTAAAAATAGAGCGATGGAAACAATTTTATTCTCATCTGACAGGAAGGATTAAAATCTATTTTATTTACGATTTATAAAATTTTATAATTTATAATTTCTTAATTAATCAATATCAATTGGAATATTTGTTATTTATCATCGCTGCAAAACGTCAAAATGTGATGCTTAGGTTACCTTAAATGTTTAATGGAAAATTTATAACGATCAGGGGCAGGTATTGACTAAAAATCGAAGTCTGAAAAATCAGTCTTACAGAATTAAAAATTTATGAGTGTGAAACCATCATGTATAAGTAAGGCTAAGTGGGGTTAAAATTTACATTTTCTCGGTCTGGTAATTAGAATCAGCATCAAACAAGACTGCTCGCATAGTAAAAATATGATTAACTGAAATTTTATTCCTCTAAAGGTCTTATCTTATGAAGAACTCCCTCTAAAAAAGATTTTCTTAATTAACATCCAATTACTTTGGGACCGTAAATGCACTCTTTCGCAGGAAGAGGATCATAAAGCCGGTTTGTATTAAGTAATTTATTGTTTCGACATGATGTCGAGCAGACGATTAACTTTATATGCCGTAAATGAATAAGAAAATGTGGATCATAAAGGGTCCTTTGTTCCTTTTCGAGGACTAATTTAGATAGGAATAGCAGTCCCTCTTTCATACAACTACTACGTCTGCTTTTGCTCTTCCTCTGAGACGCTCATCTCGGCACGCCCAAATTTTACGACTGGTCTCGTGCTTCAGTGTAATAATGAGGAAATATGCATCGTTTTTGTTAGCCTTGCTTGCAAAGAAGAAACTCAATACGAAAAGTAATTGCGTGTTTATCGCAGCACGGAGACTCATTTTGATTTGCCAAGAGATGATATTTGGGAACGTTTATAGCTGCAGACAATCTCTAAATCAGAAGGACAACGTCAACGTAAATATTTTAATCTCCATTTAGCAGTCAGGTCTGCAGATCAGGAAGTTCGTTCCATAGCTATTGTAGGATTTTAAGTTTTTGTATTGAACTGCAATTGAAGGGTAAGTTATAATAATCAATTGGCAATATTAAAAGGCGATGGGGCATGCTGAAACTTTGCCAAAGTGGTGAAGAGTATGCTAGATTATTTTCGCCGTAATTTATTCGCAATTTTAATAAAATTTCTTTAAGCATGTATGAGAAATTTTCAGTCAGAGGAAAAATTATCACGATTTTTTAAGCGGAGCTGCCTCTAAAGAAATCATGAGATATCACAAATTAATGCTTCACCCATACACCCATGACCTCAATCGTAGAAATTCATATACATACGTATACGAAAGAACATTAATCGGCTCCTCTTAGAAGTTCGAGTTAGTTTTGCAACCTCATTTCTCGCGGAAATGGTAATAATTATAAGAATGGTAATTTGTTTCTATAAGTATAATTTTTCAAACAAATTACTTTGTTGTCGAGCGAAAATAGGTTGTGAAAATTTTATGGGTATTTTATGTAGGTTAAGTATCACTATTTAAATCATCTCTCAAAAATTCTCGTAACTCATAAATTTTAAAGACAAATTCTTTAATCTTATTTAATCGCAAGGCAAGAAATCTTTTCGTGTCCTATCTACATTAAATTCCATTAAAACCAAACCAAGATCTTATATTTTTCCATTTTTTATAGATATGAGTATTATATATGTAATTGAAATCGTGACTTGATGGAAATCATCCGCAACAACAAGTAGCAATTGCCAACGGATTGTATGTGTAAATCCAAATTCAGTACTTCTTTTATACCGATCTCAAAGTCTGTGCAACATCTTCGAAAATTACGCTTGATTTGTAATGCATTCCTGTGGAATAAGTTTCAACTCGCCACTGTCAGTCGCCTCTTTTTAACACCACGTTCTCCGTCGAACCAAGTTCAGCCAATGTTTTGTTTTAATCTTCGAGCAGAAAATTATTTGACAACTTGCCCCAAGATAATGGAAAATGGAGGAAGTGGTATATATCTATCAGGTAACTGAGTGAACATATCCTGACAGATTTACGTGACCATCTCCTACGATGATAAGCGCTCTCCAAGTAACTCCCCATTCACTAGGACCTAGTACCAGAAAAAACATATGCATCTATCGAAAACATTTACGACCTCATTTGAAAGTGATAATTATACAGGGGAGCGGAGCGGCTAAAATAATCACCCCAGTGAAATGAGAACTTGATACTCTGAAGAAATAATAAACTCTCGAGCATTTTGTCCTGGTCCACCTGTTGAGGGCGGCGGAGGAGGTCAATGGTCAAATTAAACACTCAAAAAATATTTATAAAAGAAACCCAAGAACCATGACTAACGGAAAATACATAATATGAGTATTATGTAAACGATGTTTCTTTGCACGCACGATGAGAGCCGGAAGAGCGTGAACACGGAGTCGACCAACAATGGGAGTAGAGTCACGAAACCTCCCACCGCCGTCACAATGTGAGCCGCGCTCCTATTTATTTTATTCAGCTTCCGTGCATGCGGATGCTCCTAAACCAGATAACTCGTTCGATTACAGAGCGCATTCTTTTTTTCGGGAACTGGCCAGGCGTAAAATCCAGCGTTGTCAAGGTATTTCTCGGAAGAAACGCTTTGTCACGAACACGGTCGTAAAAGCGCGCAACGAATGAAGAAAGGAACTGTTAACAAGTGCGGCATTAGGCAAAAAATTCACATTTTTCTTACTCTCTCACCAACGAATGGCTACATCTATTTCTGAAGAATTGAAATCAACACATAGTACAGTTTAAAAGCTTTCCCTCAACTACATTTGTTCCTACGTCTCGCTAGTAGCTTCAAATCTACTATTTTAATACTTTTGAAACGTTTAACTTATAATACATCCTGCAGATCGGCAGGTAACCTTATAGGATTACAAATATATGACAGTCTTGAAATCTACTTAGATAATTAAACTCGTGAAATTGTAACTCTAGAGATTAAGGCGCTCCTTAATTCAAATGCGAAGATGTACCTTTATGGTGATATTAATAAATCGTTTGATAGAAAAGAGGTATCCATTCCTTTTCATGCTATATTAAATCAACCTCAGCCAAAATGTCCATAGATGTTTAGCTCATGTGTGTAGATAACGTAATTTCTTCCAGATTATACAAATATATTTTATCTCGATATATTAGGTAATTCGGAGGGTGTAAAATTTTAATTTTAAAACTTCGGTCAAGTATGTTATTACCTTATGAAATATAATTGTAAGTTGTAAAAGCAAAATATGTCACTAAACTAAATAAATGTAGGTCTATTTTTATTCTTACCTTATTTTTCTAAACCTTAAAAATTGTCAATAGAATATACTCTCCATGCAATTAAGGATTTCAAAAACATAACTGAGTTATTGGAATATACAATTTTTCATCCACCCAACTTATGGTTGAAATTGGAGGCTTGGGGCTTTATGCCCACTATATAGTATCTTATAATTAACTCACATTCTACTATATAAACACTTTAAACATAGACAAACTGATGTATCTAATGAGTTAAGCGAGAAAAATCATAGATTAATTAAAATGATTGTCCATCTCATCCATTTAACACTTTCACTGAGGAAATTAATAATGATTGTAATAAAAAATATGAAAATGATGCTTCTACTTCTCAACTAATACGATCAAACAATATAGAAATTCTAATGTATTTCATAATCTTGTCAAGATTCCTTAATTTGGTTGTAGTTGCCAACATTTCTGTTTCCTTCACAACATAGCAATTACTACGGAAATCAGTCACGTTACAAAGAGAGACGGAGCGAGACCAATTATAACGCGTGAAATATCATGAATCTATCGTCATTCCGAATGCGGCTCGATAGAGGGATGAAAGCGCTTGCTCTATAGAAAGATGGGCAGATTGGACTCGGTGGGGAAGACGCAAATTACTTATGTTGGGGAGATATGGGCATCCTGAATTAGCACAAATCCAGAGCATGAAGTGAGAACCGAACGAAAAGTATGCTGTGGTATATGCAATTGATGGGGCGAGGGATTCTTGTATATGAGCCCATTGCGGAGGAACAAGCGTAATGCAACCTCTGGAGGAAGTTGAAGTATGATCATGAAGATAGAAATGTCACGGTTGTTGGCCATGGATTACCTGGAATTATTCTTCGAGGTGAAGACGATTTTATTTCTTTAACTGACAGATTCAATGAGGCTGTACATGCGACTGGAATTCTGGCAATAGAGTCATTAAACACGAGGCATAAGTAAAATTTATTAATGAATTTGTATAATTTGAGGATTGCCTTGACGAGATGTAATATTTCCGCTTTGTTGGTGGAGAAATGAGATGCGAAATTATTTGTGTTTTATTGTCTTCAACGAACGTATTTAAATATAAAATAAAAATTCCTGAGAATAATTCTAAGGAACGTCTCAACTTCATCACTCAAAACTTATACACGAAATTCCAAAGTTATCTCAAAATAAATGTTCGTTTGAAGGTTCTCGAATTGAGAAATGTGACAGCCTACATGATAAAAAGGAAAGAAGAGCGCACAAAATCCATACGGCATGAATATAATTGATACTCACCGAACGATTTCAAGGTTTTCAAGCTACATAGTTTCTATTTGCCTACAAATGTGTCCATTTTCGCTATAGTGACTACTGTAATGTGTAGTCAATAGCTTAGCAGGAATAAAAAGAGAATATTTAGGTAATAAAAAGCAGTAACGTACATTACATGTGTTTATCTAACGTTACCGTTCAACTTAAGAGCTCAATGTTTATTTTAATGAGTAATGAGCTAAAATTTTATTGGTAACCCAAAGCAAAGATAAAAATCCAGTATCAAACATTATTTGCATAAAAATAATATCACTAATACTACACCGATTTGGCAAATGCTTAGACTAAGTTTCCTCATAATATTTCAAGATTTTATACCATGAGTAAGAAGGTATCATTCGTAAGGTGAAAAATATGCAAATCAAAGTAAAAACCACTAGTTGGTAGTAATGTTTTAATCACGGGACAGAGCAATAATTCAGGCTGATTAGAGGTTGTGCTAGTAGTTTGTTTAGTAATAAAACCTTGAAATGTGTTACACAAATTTAGGAGATTAGAATAAGAGCCGAAATTCAACCATGTTTCCAGATAAAAACCTTTTACCTAGCCATGATCGCAATAAATCTTCCTAGTAGTTCGACAGTTAAAGGATAAATCATTGCACGGAGTTACTCTCAGGCAGTGTTCAAGTAATAAAAATTTCAAAACCCACCACCATCTGCTAAGCATAAGGATCACACCTCGATGAGGGAAACAAAGCATTACGATTCGCAGAATATAAAGAGGGAGGGACAGAGAGGAAGAAACGAGAGATAAAACGAAGCGAAGGAAGGATCGTAGAGGGGAGCGGTAGATAAAGACGAGAGAGTGAGTGAGAGGTAAAAATACTGCCGTAGATGATGCCCTCAAGATACAAAAATGTGCACAAACGAACGAGCAAATGTTGTCTCCGCAATTAATCGGGAGAGCGGCGCGTAACGGTGGGCAGGTAGAGAGAGAGAAAGAGGCGAGGCAATTTCTCTTTCTCACTCTCCTCTTCTATCTAAGAAAAACCACTCTCCAGACGTACAAGACTGTCGCGCGGACTCCCTCGGGATTTATGAGTTCAAACGGGCTCGTGTACATCCGTCGGTGTGTGCGTACGATTTCTCGAAACTTTTTTCCGAAGCCATGAGTAGTAGCTTTATCGCACGGCGCGGATCGCGATCCTCCCTCCACTTTGGCAACCCTTATTCTCTCTTTTCCGTGTACTTTTCACCCAAGAAAATTCCTCCCATATGCCATCGGGAGCCAATACGACGGCGACGGAATCGGTCAAAGGAGTTATTCAGCCCGCGCGTGCGTAAATCATGAGGGAACGCATCGCAAATGAGAAAGCTCTCTGTAGCCGGTGCTGTTTCATTTTTGTCGCGAGCTGTTTATTTCTTCCGTAATTCACGGAAGCAATGGTATTACTTTGAGGACCGATTTCTAGCGAACCAAAAAAAAGCATTGCGACTGTCTCTCATTTTGCGTTTAAAATAAATAACGTCAACTCCGTCAGCGAAATGGTCTCCTCGATATTTTCAATTCGAAACCGACTATGCCCCGCCATTCTCGGAATCTCAAACTGTTTCTGCGGTTTCCCCGGTTGAAAAATACGTCTTGCATCCTTTAACCGCTTTAATATGCTGGGAAATTCATCATTTTTTATCAGATACATGCACGATAGGGCGGCAAAAATTTCCCATCTAGTCGCCTGAGAATTTATTGTCCGTACGAAGAATTGATGAGAGATTTCGCTACAAACTTTAACGGTAATATATATGCTCTTCGTCGTGGAAGCACCGCCGCTCTCCATCAGTCTTTGCGATCTCCTCAATTTGCATGGTCACTCGGGTAAGTCATACTCTCTTCCCCACCTAGCGTGTGATCCGCGTAGCTCGGTAGTGACCTCGGAGTGCGTGCCTATTGGTCTTACGACAAAAGTAAAAGGGTTAAGCAAAATAAAAGCGCAAGGAGAAGATAGAGAACGAGGGATTGAAGGAGCTCAGATATCTCCGTAGGCCGTACGTGACGCTGATTGTTTCCTGTTCTTCTCAGCACAAGAGAATGTATGGCCGAGAGAGATAGAGACAAGTTGTTTAATGGTGCAACTTGAAACAAGAAAGATTTTCCGTATCGCTTTAAGATGAACAACTTATAACAGCAAAGGGAGAATGAAATAGTAAGTCTCATGTACTTAATAAATATACAATAAACTACACCTCTCCGAAACGTTAAGGCTACATTAAATTAAAAATCTAAAACTTTATCAATGAACATATTTATTAAAACAATAAATCGGAATGTTTTAAATGTTAGGAGAAACGCAACTTTTTCAACCAGCAATCTTAAGTATCTCAAAACAGTCGTTTGAGTCGTTGAGTATCGGAACAGTTTCTTTCTAACGGTATTTTCTTATCAGTTTTATTTAATTTTTATTTTCCTCCTATATTTTGTGAAGCGAGAAATTTTCCATCGTCATATACTCCATAACCTCATCCATATTCTCTGTAATAAATAAATATCTTAGAATAAACTTTTTTCTTGTTTTTTGAGTTCACAAGCATACTTTACTATCCCTACACATGTATGTAGAAATAAATATGGACGCTACAGTAAGAAAATATCAGAGCCCATAAATTGGCTTACATCCTGCTCGATTTTATACTTATTTTCCTACTTACAGCTACTGTAAGTTGGCTGATAACATTTTCTATCGACAATGTATATCGCGGTATTATTTCTGTCTCGTAGGATCAGTAGAAACACATAAACAAATCATGTCTGTCCGCCTTTTCTCTTTCCAGCATCAAGACTCTCCAGTCTTATCTTTGATGTAATTAGAAAAATATTCTTCCTGCAAGCTAACCCACTCGGGTTACTAGAAAAGTTAACTTTGAATTCGGATCGATTCAATCAGATTTATACCCTCGTTTGCATTGAGTTGTTAAAATAACAGGTTTTCTCCGGGGATAACTTGTAGAACGTAACGCAACACACAATTCTCAAATACTAATTAACACTAGGTGTTGGGGAGCCCCTTTCTAGCATTAAATTCAGAAAGAAAAACTGATAAAATCGGAATTCCGAAATATTTTTTCCGAAAGGGATTAAAACGTATTCGTGTTTTTTCCATTTTTGGTCTCAGAATGGTTTCAAATAAGTAAAACAGCTGCTGCCGTGAGAAATCGAGCGGGACCGCTGGGAGGGACCCCAGGGGAGATAATTATGATAGACACGGCGGATATAGCAATAGCGGGACTGAAGGCGGAGGTGAAGGGGAAGAGGGGAAAGGAGATGGAATGAGGGGAAAAGAACGAGGCGGTTGAAAAATCGAGATATAATCGTCGCTCACCTTACCTTTCCCTTACTTCCTTACGATCCCAATTCCGCCTTTTCCTCATTCTACACCGCTATACCTCTCCCATCTTCTGAGATCTATCTTTCACCCCCTCCCCCTTGTTCTGTTACTCATTCCCCTCTGACGCCTTTTTTCGTCACATCCTCCGACATTCCTTTATCCATACATGTAATTATCTCTTCTGTTTCGGACAGGTAGCCTTGTGGAAATTTCTATTTTGTCGGGGAAGTTAACTGTTGGAAAGATCTGACTTCTTTTTGAGAGAACGTGTCTGAAGAACTGCTTCCAATTTCTTAAACAGCGACGAAGCCGAGAATCGAGAAATGGAAATGGGATTTTCAAACTCTAGGCTCGACTGTTTACTAAGAATTTTCTAAATTATCTATTTCAGTATAAATTCTATTTTAGATATGGACATTCTGCTCGCTCTTTTTGTATTATGCGCTTCGATGATACAGAGTGGATCAAGCCCTGTATGAATCGTAAACAGAAACTCATCTTACAATTAGATAGAGAAACGACCCTGTGTACTTTGGAGGACGTTTTGAGAGTAAAGCTAATGAATCATCAGTAAGAAATATTCTCACTCCAACTTTGATCTAAACTATAGTTTAGCAACGAAACTAAGCCCTGGAAACATAATTAAGAATGAGAACATTCACCTGATCGTGCATAACTACAAATTTTAAGCAAATGATTTATTGAATATATTTGAATTGATACTGCATTCAAATATTCATCCATTCTTAACCTAAAAAATGGCATGTATAACAAAAACGATACGTTCTAAATGTATGGAGAATTGACATGATTTCTGAACGAACGGGTGTTGGTGAACAGACAAGATAAAAATCTTAAGATGGATAAGATCAAGCTACGTTTTACTTCAGAGCCGAAAATTTCGTACAATTGTTAAGTATACATTATGTAAAATTCACATTCCGAAACATGCATATTTAAGTTATTTCACGCATCTTTTCTTCAGAATATTTATTTGTTCCATTTTTATATTTTTTATAGATTCGATTGGTGAAATCATTGTAGTACCCCAAGGACCGACACAGATTCTCTTACTTGGTTATACGGTGATAGGCATTGAGAGCACAGAAGTAGCAAACACCTTTATCCTACATATATCATTATCTTATGTCATGTTTGTAAATAGAAAAGAATGAATCTTACAGCTTTACATTCATACTCTTTCAGGAAGAGTTCTCTGTTTTCCACTTTTCATTAATAAACATTCCATCGATTTCCGTTTCCTTTTATGATCCTACCACTTTTAGCGTATTTTCCGCCGTTTTATCCGCTACCCGTTTTCACTCTCCCCTATCTATTCTATGTGTCGACGAGAGCTCCACGACCGCATTCATCGGAACTATCTCCCTCCAAGTTGCCAAGGTCCGCTGAACAACAGTCATCGAGAAAGGCTCAAATGAAAAAGGAGTAGCACTGTTTCGCGAGTGATAGTAAAACCGGATTAAAGACCCTTTTCTACGCTAGACTGATTCTTTATAGATCTGGAGGTCATGGATCTTAGGTCTGCCCATTAAAAGTTGCGTAAAACCATTGAAATTCCGATTAAAACACGTTCGTTTCTCTCTTTTCCACGTCGATTTGTACACCTCAATTATCTATCCAGGGACTCGTCTCAAATGCGACGTAAGTTTGGCGCTAATTATTTTCATCGCCATGGAATTCGATCCACTGACAAAATAATTCGATCGAAATTTCAGCCTTCACCACTCTTAATGGTGCACCTGCTTCTTAAAGTTCGTTGGAAGAGATATAACGGTCACAATGAGAAGATTTCTTTCACCGGATAACAATGGATCATATTAATTGTGATCGCGTTATGGATAAGCGAGGAGTTACTGGTAGTCATAAACAAGTCTCACATTACGAGGTCTCCGGCACTAGAGAGATGGATTGGGATTGATATGGACGAGGAATGTGGAGAATAGGAGCGGAGTAAGGGAATGATTAAACAGAGTGAGACTAGGCATTAGCACTAGATTTGAGAAATTGGATTGTAATGCTTTGATAAAAGATTGAAAATAAGACAAGGAATGATGAATAGCGTAATAAAAATTAGGAAAATTATACACAGATTGTTAATTTAGCGATTAAAGTCAAGTTTATTTGGGTTTCTGTAACGTATGCTAATGAATGTGGAATAAATACAGCAGGAATTATCCTTGGTTCCAGGCGAATAAGTTGATATATTCCTGTGTTGGATTGTTTGCCTGAATCGCCATGGTGAAATTAATTCCAACGGTTTCGAGGAGCATCATGCTCTAAAAATCGAGATTTTATCGTGATGTTGATTTATATTGGAAGCTATATCGTCATAATTAATTACTGAAGGACTGGAATTACAATGGAATAAGCGTGTAAAAAGAAAACGAAAGGAACTGGTGACCAGTATAATAAGTTCGAGATATGTCAGGGTGTAAGTCAACAGATCGATAATAATTCCTGTCTATGCATCTTCACATTTTAAAGGAACAGTTCAGTCTACCGATTTTTGTGCTCACTTCGCACACACTACACTGCACTTCGCCAATACTGAAGAGTAAATTCTAAACATAATGTATGACAAAACTAGTAATGTATTTGCACTCTTAGAATATGGCAAGATTTCCGTTCAGGTAGAAACTGATAGCGAATTGTTTCTATGGTTACTATTCAATTAATTAATTGATTACGATATAATAGCATTTTTAACGCTTTGCTGATGGAAATTAAGAAACAAAGATTATTTTCACATAAGGATAACTATATAGGCTGTCTGAAATTTCCTTACAAATATTTCTTTAGTGTGTCAAATAAGAAACGTGCTATTCAGTTGAGGAAAGTGAGGAGAACGAAAATCGATGATAGGTATTTATTAAAATTAATTATNTGGAAGAAATTATGTTGGATAAAATTTTGTTGCCACTACAGATACCAGAATGGATTTTTAACATTTTCAAAATGTGATAGTCTTGACATATTTAGTCATGCAAGGGAAAATAATGGCTCTAAATTACGCCAAAAGAGTTTCCGAAAGAGTCTCGAAACTTTCCCGACAATACTGTATCCCAATTATGTTTCTCCAGTGGAAAATAACGGGTATAAAAGATGAAGAGTGTATACAACTGTTGATTTATTAGCAAACTTAAGAAATATTGGCTTATTCTTCTGAATTATCTCTTCAACTGGCGGTAGTATTACCTAGATTCCGCGAACATAAATATCAATCAATCTTCGTCAAATATTTTATTAAAGAAGTGATGATCGTAAGATGATTCGTAAGAAGTGATGATCGTATTGAAAAATCTGTAGGGTGTTTAACAAACGGCTAGCACATTCCAGATCTTGCAAGACCTATTGTACATTTACAGGGAAGAAGGTAAAAATGTTTCAACAGGTGGTCAAGTGCTTCTGAACCTTTCTCTCCTCGGTATTCTATAGAACCAACCTTGCGGAAAACTAAAAGATGCTTAACGGAGTTGGTGTTTATGGTAAAGAACGCAAATACTGTATAATGAAATTTTTTAATTAATCGATAACCGATTTAAAATAAAAACGGAATAGAAACAAACATTTCAATTTATTATAGATCTAAAAGTAATTGCTTAATAGAATAAATATAGGGTTTCAAACCATTAACAATCAAATGAGTCTTAAAAAACATTCGGCACAACCTAATTTCACCGCAGCATTTCAGTTGAGACTTGAGTTTGAGACTTGACATTTGAGTTGACAATTTATGTCGCAAGTTTATTTCACAAAAATGTTGGAATATCAAGCAGGATACGAGCAAAACACTTAGTGGAGAGCCATAATGTGATATCATCGCTGTAATGTAGGCTCAAATTTCTGACTGCAGCCAATGAACCTTCAGATTACAACTTAAACATGCGGAATTACTGGTTACAAAGTTGTTTATAAATTATTAATACAATTTTACTAACAGGGATATCTTACATTCATGATTGCAGTCTTTTCAGCACATAGTTCTCCCCCTCTCTCATTAGTTATGAGAAGAGAAAAATGACTTTATGGTATGTAGGAAACCACTGGTCTGTTCCCATTCATCAAAACAATCCGCAACCACTGTTCCTCGCATCAACGCGGGCTTTCCCATTGGCAGAGGCTGCATATGCCACAGACCTCCGCAAGTCCATAACTCCAGGAGGGCAAACCACCGACACCACGTCTGATGATGACCCAAGGNAAATATATTCGTTCAGAACAATTATCAATAAATTTCAGTTTAGAGAATCAATAACAAGAAACAATAAAACCTAGACTAAATAATGCAGTAAAACTCACTGTGAGAGATTGAGGAGATTTTGGGAGAATGCGCAAAAGCATTAGTCTAATTTTGTTCAGCTGTGCTCTTCTGCTGGTGATACTAATTCAGCGAAACTACTTTCATGCAATAATAATCTTACACGAACATACACACCAATTTATCGCTCAATTTTAACCTCAGGTGAAGTTTCTTGCAAACCTTTAGAAATTATATTTTAAATTCTCCACTTCGATGATTTCAGAAAATATAAGAAATAATGAATCACCAGAAATAATGAATCATGTAGATCTCAAACGTTATGAACAAGAAATATTCCAGAAAAAGCATGTTTTACAGAAAATAGTTCACCGAGGAATATCTTTTATGTCTGTAAATAAAATTTTCCGAGGGGCTTCGGTAACATAGTTATCATTTTAAGGTGGTCAAGTGCATCTGAACCTTTCTCTCCTCGGTATTCTATAGAACCAACCTTGCGGAAAACTAAAAGATACTTAACGGAGTTGGTGTTTATGGTAAAGAACGCAAATACTGTATAATGAAATTTTTAAATGAATCGATAACCGATTTAAGAATAAAAACGGAATAGAAACAAACATTTCAATTTATTATAGATCTAAAAGTAATTGCGTAATAGAATAAATATAGGGTTTCAAACCATTAACAATCAAATGAGTCTTAAAAAACATTCGGCACAACCTAATTTCACTGCAGCATTTCAGTTGAGTAGCTCATTTATGTCGCAAGTTTATTTCACAAAAGTGTTGGAATATCAAGCAGGATACGAGCAAAACACTTAGTGGAGAGCCATAATGTGATATCATCGCTGTAGTGTAGGCTCAAATTTCTGACTGCCGCCAATGAACCTTCAGATTACAACCTAAACATGCGGAATTACTGCTTACAAAGTTGTTTATAAATTATTAATACAATTTTACTAACAGGGATATCTTACATTCATGATTGCAGTCTTTTCAGCACATAGTTCTCCCCCTCTCTCATTAGTTATGAGAAGAGAAAAATGACTTTATGGTATGTAGGAAACCACTGGTCTGTTCCCATTCATCAAAACAATCCGCAACCACTGTTCCTCGCATCAACGCGGGCTTTCCCATTGGCAGAGGCTGCATATGCCACAGACCTCCGCAAGTCCATAACTCCAGGAGGGCAAACCACCGACACCACGTCTGATGATGACCCAAGGCCGCAAACTTACATTTCTCTCCCCCTTCCGACCAAACCATCTCTCTCAACACCCACAATCCCTTCTCACCCTCCGTCGCTTTAGCACGTCGCATTCCCGTGCACACACTCACACATAAAAGGCCAACGCCAAACCGCTTTCCCTCAAACTATTACCCATTACTCGTTTCGGTCTTCCAACGCCCTTTTGGGTTTTGACCGCATTGTTAGTTAATTTCATGCATCGGATGAATCCAGCGAAACATTTTGCGTCAAGATGAAGTCACAGCGAAAATGATTTAATAGGCTTCGTCAAACATCTTCCACATTATTTTGAAGTGCGTAGACAAGCCCACGCGAAATGTTATTTTTAATGTTCCCAGTTACTACCTCATTGCCATACTTTTATTGTCCTAACTCAATGATTTTATTACTTCGTTATTTAGGGTATCGCGCACGCCATCTTTCTCCTTGGTGGGCATTAACAAGAGGAAAGCATTTTATACTTAATCAGGAACATAAATCATTAGCTGTTAAACTAATTGTTTCGATGTAAAATTTGAAATTCTTGAAATTAATTTCCAGAGAGTAAGAAAATAATCTTGAGTTAGTTTAATTGAAAGAATTACATGAAAATAAGACAGAATTGGATTGAAAGTTTACGATAATATTAAGAGGAGGCTTTAATTGGTGGTAAGATAAAATTACGGAGCCTTTAATTACTCGATCTCGGAGTGTATTTTTAAATTGGTTTTAGTCTCGGTCAGAGGAATGCGGTATGATATTTTCATGAAATGTGTATGTGATCCTACGCTACGCCAAAAAGATTTCCAGCGTGGAAGATCAAAAAGGATGAAAACGCAATTAATACTTATGTAGTGCAATTTACCATTCTAATTATGGGGTGATGATGCAAATATATTCCAGCTGATACAAAGATAGGTATAAATTTGCTCAAGAAAACATTGAAAGTTTCAGCATTATTAATATGTAAAAGTAGCTACAATTAAGCATGACATCAAAATGCACTCACGAGAAGAAAAAAAGGAAATGATCCGTAACTAGGAGAAAAAACAGCGAGCGTGTACAACCGAGGATAGAGTGATGTTATGTGAGAAAGCCCGGTAATGAGGTCTTCTCACGGAGAAACATAAATTGCAACTTCAATCAAACCTTGCTTATCAGATTAGTAAATTATGCATCTTACTGTACCTCGTCAGATTCTTTTTATTTCAGCGATTAAATAGTGAGAAATAAAATGCATTTCCGAGATAAATCCGCGAGAAGCATTGTAAAAATGAAGAAAAGAAATAAAAGAGATACAGAATTAGATAGAGCCTTGAGATAGGCAGGTGTAAGCGAAACGTCGAGAGCGGAAAAATAGACAAGTTATGAAAGTAATCACGTATCTTAAGACGGTTATTTGGTGCAGAAACAAGAGAGAACAGCGCAGTGCCAATTAAAGAATATCCAGAGGTAATGAGTGGGCTGCCTTCGTCTTAAACACGCCAATCTTCCGCCCACGCAAGCGCGAAGTTAGCACAAAGTAGCATGCGCGGGCAATACACGGCACCGACCTCAAAATCCTGGGAAAAGGGGATGAATGTGGAAAGGTAGCCGTGGGATGGAAATCCTTCCATTTCTCACTAACTGTCATGTTACCAAAATCAAAAGTAACATCTTCCTTTCGATGGCCACCATGAATCCAATTTAAATCCTACGAAAGATAGGGGTTTAATGTGTCGTGACGAGTAGGGAAAATTCTTCTGTTTGCATGAAATACCCTGAACACTACCTAATGCATTCATTCCCATAAGTTTCAATGGCATTTCGAATACATCAACCGTGCGATAATACTTTTTATTTTGATAGCAGTTAGGGTGTGATAGGATTATCGGTGTTTTTACACCCCCTGCCACGCAGCATTGGCGGCTTGTGAGGTTTAAATGTAAATGTAAACGATGCATTTTCATTGAAATTAATTTTCGTAGCAGTAAAGAAATTTTAAAAATTAAAAATTTAATGTTAAAAAAATGAAATGTTAATGAAAAAAATTTTAATGCTAAAAATGAAGCCTGAAAAATTTGTATTAGCTGAATATCATTCATAAGAATACAGCGAACCTGAACATAAACCCATAACATACATACACTATGCAAACAGTGCAATTAACAATCAATCTGAAAATAAGCTACCTCAATCATCTAAAAATACATGCATGAGTAAAAAGATGTAAAGGCGGGAATATGATGAAAACGTTTATGAGGATGAAGGTGGATAAACACTTTGAGCAGATCCCAGTTAGTTAATTTGCTCAATGATTGCGGGTGATAACGATCTCATTCTTTTGGCGAGAAATTCCACTCCTTTTATAAGCTTCCAGGATGTTGACACTTTATTTTTATTTCCTTTAGTTTATCAAAGATCTGCGTTTTAATTTAAACATTGCAATTTCATGATTTAGGGAGATTTAACCCAAAGATGATGTCAGTGAACTTCGTTTATCAGGCTGCCCATTGCCATTTTCAGGTTAAACAAACTTTACGAGGAAAATAAACCAGTTCCTTCAAAGTGACAATACAAACGGCTAGCACATTCCAGATCTTGCAAGACCTATTGTACATTTACAGGGAAGAAGGTAAAAATGTTTCAACCACTAGTCGTTTCTCAGAAAGCCACAGAAATATAACAATCATTTGGAAGATCTAGTCATCTTGCTGCAACCCTCGTGAAATACAAGGGGAAGAGTATATGAAGATGAAGTGGTGAAAGAATAAAATGAACAGGGAAGCGGTGTTTGAAGGGAGAGGAGGGTAGTGTACGTACTTAGAGTAAGGGAGGAATGAATTCAGGGTGAGTGCGACGGAGAGATAATAAATCTCACTCGTTTCAAACGCACTCTTACGGGAGAATGGTGGGTGGGGCGGAGTGGGTCACTACTTCTCCCCTCTTCCGCGATTGTTACTTTGCCTCCCGTCTCTAACAATGATATGGGGTGTGCTGCCTTATTATTGCTATTGAGTATTGTGCGTCGGCGATTTCCTTCGCCTCCGAATACAACGTCTGAGGAGATGACGTGTAATGAAGGGGCGGAACACGGTATCGGATGTTGGGAGAAAATACATTACAAATATGAATTCGTTTTTAATGACGGATTGAGAAGAAGAGAGAGAAGGAAACAAAAGGAAGGGAGCAGCACAATGTATTTCTGCCAGTAGCGTGAAATCTTTTTTTGCAGAAATAGCGTGAAGATGCTTTCAAATTTAGATTATCACATAAATGGATTTTTCGAACCCTTTGTTTCTGTAAAAAGCGGAAGTCGTAAAGTAGAGGAAATTCTGAGAATACGAAATTTTCTCCAGGTATTTTAAGGACTGTTTTACAATCAAGCAAGAATTAGCATAAAATGAAATGTATGCGACTTTGCCCAGCCTCGTTTTCTGCTCCATTTCCACTTATAATTTGAATGATATAATATTTTCAAATTAATATATTACTTGAACGCTAAATTTATTAAATGACATTTCTCATGATTTTTTAAATGAAATTTCTTATGAGGTATCACCAGAGTCACGCTGATAAGCATAAGTGGAATATTTAACATTTAAATGTAAATGATAACAGCGTGAAGTAATAATTAGAAAGTTCACCAAAACGAAAGATCAAAATGAAATCAGTATATTTATTTCAAGGAAATGTTCATTCATTTCAAAATTTCCATAAATATTTATCTAGAGTTATATTAATCAACTGATGATTAAAATATTACACAATACTTCTGCTGATTCAGTCAAGTTTAAAACCAAGCCGATGGACTACTTCAGTCACTTATCTTTTCAATATATACTTTCAGTTAGTCGTCGACTCATTTCGTCGGTCGGCTTTCGATCAAATCGTCTTAGGTCGATTAAA
The DNA here is from genome assembly GCA_000376725.2 of Ladona fulva. NCBI lineage: Eukaryota > Metazoa > Arthropoda > Insecta > Odonata > Libellulidae > Ladona > Ladona fulva. The sequence goes on from KZ308168.1 coordinate 1,023,111, forward strand.
TACTATCTATATTACCTATTGAGGAAAGGAAATACTTACTGCAGAAAGAAGAATGATGCAACATGCGAGAAATATACTTTGAATATTAATATAGGTGCAACCACTGCTAATGCTAAGCAAAATGCACTGCTAAGCGAAATGGCATTCTATTTCATAGAACTGATACTTATAAAGGAATCACTAGTCATGCTACTGTTTGCTTAAGTTTTGTTCTGCATTTCGTAGGGTCCAGTACACTAATATAGAGATTGATATCATTATTTAAATAAGAACAGAATCGACCTCTGAGAAGATAAATAATAGTATAAAATACACTCCAAACCATAAAAAACGGATACTCCCAATGCAGATTTCTCAATCGAAGGAGGCTTCATCAGGGGCAGAAGAATTTGTTCTTGATGATGCCTTCTTCGTTAGCGAAATGCGCATTGAGAGTATTCGTTTTTTATGGCTTTCATGGTATCTTTTATATTCTTACTTTCCAATAACTATTATACTTGGATTAAATAGTATTCATTTTAGAAATAGTGTGAAAAATAAGTTGAAATCTCTTTAGACCGAAAATTTCAGCTGGTACCAAACGATCTATTCGTCGATGACAATTTACTGTGTGACAAACAACCATGCTTGACGCGAGAAAGTCAAATTACGACAGCGATCCGAGGATGTTCTTCTTTCATGCAACCCAAAATTCTTCGGAAATAGGAATATTTAGAAGAAATGTCGTGATAGGAGGAGGTGATGAGGTTCTCAGGGTAGACGGAGGACCGGGAAGGAAAAATATGAGGAGACAGAGGAGGTTCGAAAAAGAAGGGCGTGGAGAAGAGGTGGAGGAGACACAGAGAATCCTGGGAAAAGCGCAAAGCGTCAGGCGCATCCGTTTACCCAGGCTGTTTACCTTCGTGTGATTTATCGGCGGGAACGGATTACGGGCTGCAAACCACCCCTTCCTTCCTTCCTTCTCACACCCTCAGCCGTGCATTCGTCGCCTCAGCCAACCCCCACGAAAAAGAGGGTTGGAAAAGAAACAGAGGGGGGGTGCCCCTTGGACGGGATAGAGATTTGGCGGGAGAGGTGTGTGTACTTAGGCAGAAGGCAGAATGAGGGATGAGGTTCTGAGAGGGTGGAGGAGACGAAATAAAAATTACTGGGTTTGGGGACGAAGAAGAGAGGGGGTGGGGGTGAGAAGATGACGAAGAGGAAGAGAGGGAAGGAGGGAGGCTGTTTGGGATGAGGAATCTGTATGGATGGGTTGTAAAAAAGTTTGAAGACGGCTAAATGTGGCATAGCGGGATAAATTAAGCTCCTCTTCGGCTGCGGTGGACTCTTTCTTGAGGGAGCCCTCGATGTTTATAGCTAACCTATTCGTTCCTTGCCAAAAATATTTTACACGAGCGCGTATTTCGTGTTTCTTTCTTGGACGCAGAATTATTGAACTCTCTTTGCGTGGATATTAAGGGATTTATTAGTCCTAGGCCCTTAGGGTCCTTATTCTATCTTGCGGTCTCTTTTATGTCGGCGGCGAGAAATAATGGGCTTGTGGAAGAAATTATGTTGGATAAAATTTTGTTGCCACTACAGATACCAGAATGGATTTTTAACATTTTCAAAATGTGATAGTCTTGACATATTTAGTCATGCAAGGGAAAATAATGGCTCTAAATTACGCCAAAAGAGTTTCCGAAAGAGTCTCGAAACTTTCCCGACAATACTGTATCCCAATTATGTTTCTCCAGTGGAAAATAACGGGTATAAAAGATGAAGAGTGTATACAACTGTTGATTTATTAGCAAACTTAAGAAATATTGGCTTATTCTTCTGAATTATCTCTTCAACTGGCGGTAGTATTACCTAGATTCCGCGAACATAAATATCAATCAATCTTCGTCAAATATTTTATTAAAGAAGTGATGATCGTAAGATGATTCGTAAGAAGTGATGATCGTATTGAAAAATCTGTAGGGTGTTTAGTAGTTTTTTAATCCTAATACCCAATATAATAATAACTTTTTTATAATTTAATAAAATAATTAAATTTTCACTTTTGTGGCTCGCAAATACTACATTCAAAATATAAACAACTAAACACCGTTTGTATGCACTCCACTCTTACGAAGAATCAATTCACTCCGATGAATATCTCAACAAAATGTAACAAACATTCTAGTAAGGAATTAAAATTTGCTACAGTTAACAGGCAATTTTTCTTTAATAGTGAATGTAATGAAACTTTTCAAATTTTCTCTCCTGAAATTTAAGCTTACCACTATTTGATTAAATCTACGTTTTTCATCTACCCATTCTTTAGACGTCAAGTGATTTTGAATACGGTCTACTTCTCAAAAACAATATTATGTCTAGATGGAATATGCCCCTCGTTCTACCACCGATTAAATATCAAATTCATCGTTTAGGCGTTTAAAAAATGTCATTTTCATTGTATCTCAAGAATGAAAGTAATACTATTTGTCAGCATTTTTTTTGCGGAAGTTGAAACTCCGAATCCATATCCTATTGGACAAATGGACTTTTATTGCCGCTACCTTCGATAAGCGTTTCCTTGATCACAGAGATAGGAAATCCGCTTGGCTCGTTGGAATTACAGTTGCAAGGCAACGAAGTTTTGAGTCCGCTTTATCTCCCGGGCTCCTTTCAAAATCCTCGAATCACCACACAGCTACCAGCGTGACCACGTAACACTCCCTTATGTCAACACATATACTTCACCCATACCTTCCTCCCTTTCTCTGCAAAGAATCTCCTTCCTTTTCGAATTTCATCCCTACCGTCCTATAATCTCTCCTACGCCACAGAAACCTTTCACCTCCTCCCCTTTAAATCCATTCACTAGGCCCATCCTTTGGTCATCAGTCATCCCCGTCTTTTCAGTCACGGTCCAGTCCGTCCCTCCCACTACCCCGTTTCTCACAACTAAGAACCTCGCCTCTCTCTCGCCTTGGGTGCCCGTTTCCCCAGACCGTGATCCCCTTTGCGTGGTCCACCTCAAAATCCCCTTCGAGACCCTTGCGGAGCACTTCCGCATAAGACCTAAAACCCGAAAACATCTGGCTGGAGCAAAAGCGATGTGTACACTCCCGTGTTATACGAGACGTTGAACATAAGGGACGTATGGAGATTCCTTTAGATGCCTCTCGCTAACTAAACACATTCTGTGTACCGCGCGACGGAATTTGTACGCCACTTTCTCGTTCCCTTTCACATTCAGGTCGACGATATTAGAGGAAGAGATATATGTGATGGAAGAAAGTATTAAGTATACAGTTTGCCTAGTCCATATATGTCTCGCGAAATACACCATTCGCTGTTTAGAGCGGAAGACTAAGTACACGCGGGAATGGTTTTGAAAATTTATCGATGATTTACGACAGGATGAACGTCACATCGAGATTATAAAGGAGAGTGGGGACGGAAAAAGGAACTGTTGAACTCGGAGGACTAAACACATTTGGGACGGGGTCCTTTTGAATGGGAATGTCCGGTTATGAGATTAAACCCCAAAGTGCAACATTTGCATTGTCGGAGGGCACGGAACGGCAACCGGAACAATAGCAACGGCGGAAGTGTAATCCCTTTAACGAATACCGGCGTGTAATTACTTGTAATACATTCACTTCCACGGCTTTAAAAACGCATGCATTATCTTCGTGTGGCGAATGTCACGCAAGTCCGTTTCTATAGCAGACTATTTGAATCTGTCGGATTAGCAACCCTGAGATAGCATTTGAAAAGGTCCAGGTGCGAGCTTTCAAAAATTATGATTCGACGTTACCAGGTGTAAGAGAGTTTACCAATCTTCGCCCATGTAGACGCATAGAGCTTACTTGTGGAGAGACATATCTGCTATGGTTAAAGAGTAGTTTATGCTTGTCTAAATTGAAGTTTTAATGATGGATACACTATCAAAAAACTGAGATTTACTGCTCCGCCAATTAAATTGTATTCAACCGCAAACGAGGCAAATCATATTTGTAATAAAAATGCAATGATTAAAACAATTTTTGTAACGCGATATTTCAATAAAATTTATCTCGAGAAAATATATAAAACTAAATCGGGGATTTTTTTATAAATGTGTATATATGAAGAATAAAAATATGTTAAAGGTTAAAATGGGCTAAAAGGCTAAAGAATATAAAATGTCCATTATGAAAATTATCCCCTTTCGAGTCATTTGATACACCTTGGGTATTTTATCTTCGTGCGGACGATGGCTGTTTTTTTATTCGTAATAAAGCGTTGCAAATAAATTCTCCGTAACATTTACGAGCGACAGAGCGATGATCATTATCATAATTAAGTCACTTTTAAGTTATTATGATACGAAATTATTGCTGTAAGATAAATAAATCTAACAATCGATTTGCAATGATTTCTACCAGCGAATGTGTGTACGAATATTCCTCTTTCTCATTTGAATACCTTGAATGAATACCTTATTGGAGGTATTACAGCACTAAATTCATAGAAGTTCGTTTCAAGTTTCATAGGTTTTATAACTTTCAGTAGGTTCATGTACTCTAATATTCTCCACTAATCGCCATTTCCTTCCGGTGACTCACCCCACCCTTTATACCCATATCTCGAATGCTTCTAATCTTATGATGTCCTCCTTTCGTTAAGTCCACACCCATGTAGCAAAACACTTCACACCTAGGATTTTACCAATCTTTTCCCGGTTCCTTTATCAAAACCTCTAGTCATCAGTTACCTTCGTTTCACGAAAGCTTCCTTGGCCAATACTATTCTTCTTCGAACCTCATCTGTACACCTTCAATCCCAAGGAAGAGAAGTTATTTACCTGTTCTAGTTTTTCACCGCCTACTATGATCGTTAACTTAGCTTTCTTTCCTTTGTGAATCTCATTACGTTAGTTTTCCCTATATTTATTTTCATTCCAAATTCCTTTGCTTTATTGTTTATTGGAATTACAAATATCTGTAAACCCATTCCGGACTCGCACATAATAGCTTAATCGTCTGCATATCTAATAACTAATATTTTGTATGACTTCACTACTTACCCTCCCACTTTCACTCCCTTGCCTATTTCTTCCCAAGCTTCATTAACCATTACCTCTGCATATGTATTAAAAAGCGATGGTGATAGTAGGCAGCCTTGTCTTACCCCTCTCCCAACTCTGCCCAATCTGATTTCCCATCAGCTATTCTAACTCGTGCTGTTTGATGTAAGCACAAGTTTTGCCCTAAAGGTAATATTTCAAGTCCAACCTAATTCGTATGAATTGAATAATCAGATAATCAATATCCTATAGGATGAGATCTAAATTTTTCCAAAGACATTGGAAAGTATGTCACGACATCACTCTTAATTGAGAAAGAGGTAACATCGAGTATGAATCGAGAATGAACGCATTTCATTACCTCCATGCCTAATTCTCCCTGAAAGGATTATTTGCATTGATTTTCAAGGAATCGAGGTTACATGAGAAATTGATAATAAGTTTATAAATGTCAGTGACTTTGGGAAATGTTCGAAGAAGGTGAGAGGGATAGGCATTGTAGATTCAATAGGCAATTGCAGAGGGAAATTGAATGATCATTACTCAGACGATCTGAGTAATTTATAGTGGAGACATTTGGGGAATGGAGTCTAATTATAATAAATACTCACAGAGATAATGATTATATGTTTAGAAGAATGGCAACGGATGGGGTTTAGAAAAAGTAATACCACTACCTTTTAAGATGAAAATATTCAGTATCAAAGAAAATTTTCCCGTTTGCCACGGAAATCGTAAATCATTCACCTTATTGCTCCATCATATTGATATTGGATTCCATCTTTTTGGAAAACGTTGAAAAGTGGGCCAAAAGCACAAGATTATATTCTTAGTTCATAAACATAAATACTACGTACCTTCTAATGTCAATTCAGTTGAAAACAGATCATAGTAAGGAAAAGTTTCAAGGTAGCCGTCAGAGTTTTGAAAGACAGACTTGCCATCAAATCATTTCATGTGGATGCACGAACTAAAGAGGAGCTAATGGAAGTGCTGGATACGGGAAACATATAATCGACGATCTAAACTCACAATGAATAGCAATTAAGCATTTTATATCTGCAATACATATTATACATAATGCCTGCACGAAATGCGGACTGCGTGTCACATATCTATATTCCAACTGCGGACCGCAATTAAAATTATACTGTTTGCAAACATTTGCTTTTGTTACGAGATACAAAAAGAAGACATCGAAGCATTTGAAAGATATATTAGTCTTTCATTCAATTCAAAATGGGAAAAATATTTATATGGAAAGAAGATGCTTACGTCAATTACATAACAATTATTTGTTTAAATAAATGTTTTTCGTGAATTACAAAACTTTCATTTGCGGCTCGCGTTGTGTTGCAGATGTATTTATTCCATTAGAAGACGTACATATACTTTATTGGAGACAGTTTTTCTTATGAAGAAACACATTTCAAACTTACATCAGCACAATAATTCTGAACTTTGGCACCACTCAGTGCCAACGCCAAAGGCACACAGAGGCGCTTAATCCAGCGTGAGCGAACAGTCACACCAAGAAATTGCTGTGCGAAAGCTGTTTCTGAGGCTAAAAGAAATAAGAAATTATCACTTTTTGGAGTTATATTTGTATTCTGGCAATGTCGAAAACCCTGGTCTCAATTTTACGTCACCCCTGTAGAGGAAAACAACATTTTCGAAACACATTCATAATTCAGTGTTTCCATTATTCCAAAGACATTTCCCGCCGCACAAAATGGTTTTTTGGAAATGCGCATTGTTTTCTTCTCCTAAGGACAAAATGGTCGTTCCAAATACCACCCCATAAAGTTAAGAACCCCTGGCTGTATAAAAAATACGACTCGAGCTCCCTCGAATCTCCTCGCATCTTCTTCCCATTACCTTCTTCCCTCTCTCCTCATAGAAATAGTAGAGCATTTGTCCCCTCCACTCCGTAACCGAACGTTCTTACATTTCTTCCGCTCTTTTTCTGTCGTCATTTCCATTCTTTATTTCATTTCGAGGACACTTTCCAAGCCTTATCATCCTCACCTCGTCGCCTTGCAGTTATTCTCCTCCACTGGGACATGGATTTCTCTATGTCCCTACAAGACACTCCAGCTTGGTCCATTTTCCAGCGAGAAGATGTCTTTCTCACACAAATAACACCCTCACCGGCAGGACTTTCATCATATCTCTCTTCACTCTCGAGATCATGCAGCAAGCTCAGTATCGATAAATCACTTCGCAAGATGTGAAAAATTGGATTATCGAAAGAAGGAAAAATGGAATCGGGGGCAAAGTATGATAACATAAACTATCTTGAAAGGTTAACTTTTCTGTCACTAACGAACGGAATAAAAACATGGAATATTTAGAATTCTCCCAGTGAGATACTGCTGAGTTACATCGAAGTGATAACAGGCGAACTTAATGACAAGACCCGGTTTATGAAAATGGGATGTTCCTTACAGAGTAATGAGACTACTACTTTAATGTAAAGCGCTTCTTATATTATTTTTGATAAAAATATGGATATTGTAGAACTGAGAAATCAACGCCGAGTTCTTAAGACTACAATTTAATACTTAAAAATGTATTCAGTCATTGAACCTCTTGTGAATGATTAAACAGTTGATCAAAATAAGTATACACCTCATCGTAACTTCACTAAAGAGTCCAAATAAAAAAAGGGAGCAAAGAAAATTATTTTCAAAGAACTATGGGAAACGTAAAAGGAAAAATAATTAATCTGGTTGAATCTGAACCAAAATGTATTAAAATTAGTTTGAGGTGTAACTGTAGATGAGTAAAAACAAATATTTTTGAAAAGTTTTTCACACAGGTACATATTTTCCATCACTAAAATAGTTACCACCATCAACTGCAAATAATATGTTAGGATACGCATATTTAAAGGAGAGGTTTCTAAATTAAAAACGAGAATTATTATTTCTTGTAACTGCTCATTTTTGTAGCTTCAGACAATGACCAATATCGAAATAATCGTTCACAAGCTACTACTACATGCTTGAACTCAGTTTTTCCGAAATTACCCACTCATCATTCAAATGTTAAGTGTCTTGGCCCTCATCTTCACCTACTACTTACATAGCCAGTAAGAAAAGGGCATGTGAGCCAGCGAATAAAACATACATCTGTAAAGGTGCGAGGAACCCTTAGCAAAACATTATGACTCCTTAGACATGACACAGCCCTCATTTATGAGCAAAAGATACCTTTGTTCCACCCATCCGGGCTTCAATACCAAAAAATGGAAATATCTCGAGAGCCCTAAACTCAGACATCGACTCACCATTCCTTTATTTCTCTGAAAATCCTGACAATCCCCGAAGAGAACATCACACCAACGATATTCTCTCTTACATTTACGCGTTCCCTGAAAGGAATCTATTCCGCGGTCCTCCACCATTTCTCCGACTCAAAGTTTATATGCCTACCTGAATAATTCATGTTGTTCGGTTGTCATAGCCAGGTTTTGCTCGATTTGTTACGACGGGTCGCGAAGGAGGAGCCCGCTGAAATCACGGACATGTGTTCTCGCGAATGATGGACGAGAGAAAGGGCGCCGTCGAGTGCTATAGGAACAACCGAATCCTGGATAAACAGGCTTTTTTAAAGAGGGTCGTTGATGGAAATGAAGCAGTATGAAAAAACCGCCAAGAGGGAAGGTTTTCGGGATGTTTCGTCGAAAAGTTGTGTGAGGACAGCCGACCGAGTGCAGGCAAACATGACGCGCGGACAACGAAATCGACGTTACGAATAAATGACGAGCGATAAAACAAAATGAGCGGGTTCTTCAAAAAAATTTCTGCGAGTGTGGAGGATGGAGATTTATTTCTTGATCGTAAAAAGAAATCGTTGTTCTGCGATGGCATCTGATTCTTCGTGTTTGAGGACGCGTCGAATTATGGTTTAATATCGACGGGCTGTTGATGATAATGCACCGATCGAGTATGGGGTTTAACTCTCGGAACATGAAGTTCAAAAAAGCATGCCGGCAACTGCCGAGCGAACCTACTTGTACCCGAGGTTTTACAACGACACTAACTCACGATTACCTCTTCATTAGGAGAAAGACTGATTTGACTTAGATCTTCGCGGTAATTATGACAGAAGTTGAATGGAGTTGGACAAACAGCTTTAAGGGCTCAAAAGAAATCTCTTAGAAAATTCAAACAATAATATGATTGCATTTGGAATTAATATGGTCCAATGCGTCATCTTTCGACGATGAATCAAGTTAAAATTCCAATATAAATATTGGGAATCTTCATCCAATTTTTTATCAACATTTTGTTTGTCAACGTAACATTTTTTTCTATACGAATTCACAACTTTAGGATTTTTCATGCCATAGTAAAATCATCAAGATAGTTTTAGCTTATTTCTACGATTTCCACGACGATTACTGTGACAAGCAATGAAAAAGACACTATTATTTCAAAGTCAATGCAAAATAATTGGTATTTCCTTCTCATTACTGGGTCCTAAATTTATTTTGGCAAATTTAATAACATCCAACTGTAATAACAAGCATGCATGCCTGTCTCTCTTTATAACCATTAGCCTGAAGGCTCTTTGGAACCACTTTTCCTCGAAAATTAGCAATGAAAGTTTTAAACGTGGCTTATTAGCATGAAAGGAAGTGAAACCGTTTACGCTTGCTTTCCTCTTCAAGTCCAAAATGCAAGAAAACAGCATCACTCATATATCAGAAACTTTCACATTATCATATTTAAATAATAGAAATCTTTTCTATCATTTACCAAAAAACAATCGACGTAAATTTTACTCTTGAATTTACGGTAGCAGGAAGAAGAATACATATTTTGAGAAAATTTACAACTGAAATATACAATTTTATGTTCCTAATAATGGTTTCCAAATCGTTAACCTGTTTTTCTTCGATCATATCTGAAGAAATAGTGTCGTGACCTATCAGTTTTTCATTCTATGTTAGCCACCCGTTGATCAATAACTCAACTAGATCAAATCTACCTTTTAAAAAATTCGATCCACTCCAGTATCCTTTATTTCCTTGGTCAGCAATCCCCTCATTTTCACACTCTACCCTTGGGGATATATCTCTCCGAAAACCTCCCTGCAACATCAACCTTATCCTTTCCTCTCCATAGCGTTGCTCAGTTGTTTTTGTGGCACTTTTCCATCCGTCTCTCGAATCTCACTTATCAGTCGACCAATGCTCGCCTCGTGTTTCCCACTGTTCTCCCACCCCCAATCCCAACTTGCCAACCCCATAATTTTTACCCGCCAGTCCATCCCCTTGCATAATACTGTCATCGACTCCGAACGCCAGACAACTCACCATGGCGGATGCGAATGATGGCTGCGACTATGCGAGGATTTTCCACCCGCTCCACCTCCTTCCATTCGTCCGATTTCCCGTTTTCTACGTCCCCATCCCCTCATTTCTTCTGCCCATCCCAACGGCCACCCTATCTTTCTTCGACACCATCAAATACATCCCTCCCGGTGTATAAACCCCTGCTTCATACACTCCCTCCTTCTCCCCCTTCCCGTGCGCGTTCGGAAACAAAGAAAACCAGCATCTGTTAGTAGTTGGGATATATTACTCTTGGAGACTCAAAATCATTCGCATTATATGTTCTCCACGTACGAAATTAATCAACCGACCCTTATGCTTATCCGAACCGTAAATTTATATCTCCGAAACGCTGCTTTGAAAAGAGGATGGATGGAACGTTTCAAATTAGAACTTCTTTTCGTTCGGATTATCTGCTGGTGTCGTTGGACTAATGGATTGAGTGCCTGCGTATGAAATCGCAATTTCGATTACGCTTAAGTAATGGATGTTCGTGATGTGTTTTTCTTCGCTGTTTACTAGTCCATCTCCCTCGATGATCATAAATGACGATCCCTTCGGTGATAAACATTATGTTCGGTTATCGGAAAACCATGCATAACATTTTGTGGCAGGCTAATGTATATTACAAACGGTTTATGAAGAATAGGATCTCTTTCTTCTCTGTCGTAAGAAAGTGTTTCGTGGCCATGTAAAGCTTAAACTCAATTGCATTAAAGGAGGCCGAGGTTGGATTATCCCCATTATTTTTAACTGAAGTGCTAAGAGGGCCTATTGTATAAAATAATGCAAGTGAATTCCAAGAAGAGGAGAATAATATGGAAAATATACATAGAGATTTAAGTTTTGGTTAGATCTCTGATAAAAACGAAATCAAAGGGCTTCGCAGAAACCTTCTCGCTAGAAGAAGATATAACGAGAAGAATAAATACCTATTAAATTCACAAGTTTCCAATACTTTCTTTCGCAGTATGAAAAATGCGAGTTTCAACCAGCAAAATCATTCGACTGCACCGATTATACCAATGCCCTTAATAGAATAACAAACGAAATATTTCAGCGGCTGCGCGAGCAGTTCTACTTATAAAAACAGATGGAGTGCATAAGGAAACAATCGTAATTAGGAATCCGTGAGTAATGCGCTTCTATGGCTGAAACCCTAATAGACCGCTTCACTAGAGCCATTGTGCGTGTCGGAACTGCTAACGACTGAGAGTCATGTTTTCGTTCCTCGCTGATGACACAAATTGTGTTCCGAGAATCCATTTCTCAATTTCTCCATTTTGTTCTTTGTCACTCGCCTCCTTTCTGCTAGCAAATGGTGACAATGTGAGAGTGGAAAAGGGTCAAACTTCGGCAACACGTGTATATTACATTCAGAACTTTCTCCGAATTCCCTTGGGTATAACGTACGTGCACTAAGTCTCCTCAGCCCCAAGGCGCACGGTCAGGAACACGTGCAAATATTTTGAGCGTGTTTTCGTACATACATATACCTGCGCAAGAGAAAAGACTAAGCTTCTCGCTCTCTCTCGTACTTTTTTAAGAGTCGTGTATTTAAGGAAAAGAATGTACCGCAGCTGGCTTTTCCTTCTCTACATTCTTAAAGTATATTTCAATTTGTTTCAAATGCATTCCATATAATACAACACATTAATATCCTTTTCATGCGCATTTGGTAATAAAGGACATATCAGACATAGTAGAATAGGATAATCTCACATTATTTCCACTTTTTAAAAAGAGTTTCTTGCCGCGGAAGTTTCTAAAAGGAGGGGTCTCACAACTGTTGTCGCCAATTCTGTCGATGTAATAATGTTACTCTTATCACCTGATATACCAGGTGGCATGAAAGCAATATCACATTCATTTCCCGAAATATAACTCAGCTAAAGTTTGGGGATCCACGATATGACTCAATATATATTTCATCTGCCATAATTGAGGATTTTATCCGCAGAGCTATATTTCAGAGATGAAAACATACAGCTTCTGAAAAACAATTAGACAAAAATACATCAATTAAACATTATTTAAGATCGTAAATTACGTGAATGAACATAAATAATGAAGTTAATTTCTTCGCTCTCTAGAACTGCTGCGCTCTGGAAAATGGAGCTTTTACGCTTTCACAGCAAATTTGTGCCGCATACGAAATATTAATCAGAATTTTAAAATTCCGCTTGCAAGGAGGGAGTGGAATTAAAATGTGCATTATATGATTTCATATAAGTCAAGTTTGAGAAAATGCGTTTCGGATAACAAGTATTTCTCTAATAAAAGTAACATTATGTCTTAAAATTATTTTGTAGCGTTCAGATCGATTAAACTAAGACATTTAAAGTCATAAATGCAAAGAAAGCTACAAACATATGGTGAGTTCTATCACACATGGCGAGCACACTTTTCGTAGTTTCTCCGAAATCAAGCGTCCATCACAAAGATATATCGATGAGTGTCCAAGTTCGGTTCGAGATTAAATGTTATGTAATGTTTGCGCGAGCGAAGAGACCTATGCGTGTCTGTCATTTTTCCAATTTGTTTCGAAAGGATCTTCCTAAATTATGAGATCAGAAAAACCCATGAGACGTTCGTAAAAAAATCCAATTCTAGGGAGGTCGGTTGCTGAATGCGCACACTCAAGCACACACGGGTACGCACACACGAGCTCGAAACAGGGTCATTCGATTGAATAAAACCAATATGCGACGCTATGTAAACTGACGTAGACATCACGAGGCAAAATAATATCCAGGATATCCCCTCGCAAAATTCAATCGAGTTTTCTTTTTATTTCCTCGCTATCAATACATAGGCTCACATACACTCCACCTCTCGTACAACCGCGCGAGAGACAGAGGAGAGGTTCAATCAAACACTCCGATGTGTAGTGATGTGTCTGAAGGAGTGGGCACACGTTATACGACAAAAGGGAAATGGGATATGAGAAATCTGCACGACAGAAAACTTATCAACGAATCATACTTACAGGCTTTAAAAAAGGGCATACCTTTAGATGTTACGATTTTCTCCTCTTTAGGTACTTGCATTATTTAGTCGCAGCTATCTATATTTAAACTTCTTCTCATAGACCGCTAGTTCAGTCGCTATAACATCTCATGGTCGTGGGTTCCAGCCCCACGCTCGGCTAACTTTTTTTTCTGGCTAGGTGAAAGAGAAACCTCTCTTCCAACTAAAATCTTTCAAATTTTTATTGATTAGTCAAAAGCAAATTTATAAAATTCAGTCATTTGTTAGCCATTTAGCATTTGTTTCTTGTTATACATTTTTCGTAGTTTTTTTAAATAATGAATTCCGTGACATAAAGAACATCATTTCATGTTATTCTAAGGGAGGGACTACTCGGTTGTACTAGTATTTAAGTGCGATATCGAAGCGGTGTGACGACTTAACAATCCAATTTTACTGCAATTTATGTCAACCATCTAAAGTTTACTTTTTTCAAATGAGAGCTACGGTAACTCCCGTTTCAGGCAATGTAACCGTTACGCATGAAAATTAGGAAAAATTACTCAGGAACCCTATATATCGAACGTAGTTCTCATAAAGCAAACCTGCAAAACGTTACGGGGGCCGCCAAATTGATCAGAGAGGAAAAATAATGTTCTGCGATGAAAGAACCAGATGAATATGTGTGAGGAGTGTACGACAGAATAAAATAGATGCGGAAAAGATAGCCATGGGTTCTTTGAGGAAAATAAATAAAAATGTCTGCCGAGATATGTTTGAATAGAGGCGGCGGAGAGAGAAAAGGATTGAGAGTGGTTGATAGGAGGAAACGCTGACATGGAAGATGACTTGGAGTACTAAAATCCCAACCAATATATAAATACGCTTGTATTGATATAAATATATGAAATCAAAATCAGAGAGCTGAGCAAATAGGTCGTCGTAATTGAAATCTTCGGACTATTGGGAGAGGGGACGGGCAAAAGAGGAAATGTGGTCCAGAGAGAGCGAGGACGACGAAAAGGAAGGGGGAAGACGTAAGATTTACATAGAGGGGAAAATAAAGGAGGAATAAGGAGTAGACAAAGGGGAAAATAAACAGGAGGAAGGGACACTGGCGATAATGGGAGAAATAGATGGGAGACGGAGAAATGAAGGCCGATCAAGTGGTGGAGTGGAGGAGGGTTAGAATATTGGTGGGGAAGGGTGGAGTGGAAGCGATAGAGAGGCAAAAAGGATTGCGTGCAAACACTCGTCAAAGTCGGAGCTCTCGGACCAATCAAACTCTTCTGAGGGAGAGGTTGTATTCAGAGGAGAGAATGTGCGAGCGGGGAAAACTGCAAACGGGCATCGCATAAGAGAGAAAAGGATCCTCGGAACGGAAATAAAATAAGCGAATCGGGGCGCGAAGGGGAAGCGACACTAAAACTATTCCGTGATACTCCCGTAGTATTGGAGATTGGGACGCACATACCCTTCCGCGAAAATCCGACGCCGTCCCGCGGCGTAAATGAATAATAAAAAAGACAAGAGACAGACTCTCTATACAGTATCGGAAGATTATTTTCCTCCTTAATCCGCAAATTTATTTTCTCCTATTGAAAGCCGTGCCTGACAATTAGCGGCTGCAGAGGGATCTCTTCGCCCACTCGGTCCATCCATGGTGGAGGAGAGGTATAGAAATACGGAGTGGGCTGGCAGATTGAAGGATGGAGAAAGAGGGACTGGAGAAGTAAAAGATTTGAAAGAGCGACGCTCCACATCCGTCAAGAAGAAAAAGGCTGTATAGACATGCAGGGAGGTTAGAGGTGGACCTGGAATGAGAGAGGGTGGTCCCCATTGGGGTGGCAGGCGGCGGAGGGCCTCGTATTGGTGAGTGATGGGAGGTCGGGTGGTCACGGAAAGTATATGGTTCTGATGAGAGCGGAGGGTGGACGGAGGGCGTGGAGAGACGAGGGCCATGTCGGGAAACGAAAAGGATGGGAGTGAGATGAAACACGTAGAAAAAGAGGTCGAGACCTGAAATCATGAGTAGTGGTGGAAAATTGAACGTTCCTACGTGGTCGTTCTTGGGTCGTTGCTGTATTAGTCGATTACGTAAGGAATTGTGTGAGAGAAAGAACACGAAATTTGTTTCACCATGACTACAGATTCGTGTCGTGCTGTTTTGGAACTGGAAAAAATTGGGAGTACTCTCTCAAAGTTCTTGAATATTCTGAGACGAAGAAATAGATTATATATGTGTGTGTGTGTGTGTACATATATATATATATATATATCTCACACTGCCACAGTTCATTGCCTCATCGGGGCGGAGGGGTGTTAACGGAGGTTGGAGGCGATGTATAG
>KZ308168.1:1039826-1147312 GCA_000376725.2 Ladona fulva
ACCTCCCTATAAGGAATGTAACAGGTCAAATGCATTGAAATTTATATGTAACTATTAAGATGAGAGCTAGTTTTATACAGTAAACTTGTAGTTGTAATATAATTTTAAAGGTTAAGGAGAGCAAATACGGTGTAAAAATGGTGAACTGGCTTTGAAATCAAATATCGAAATAAATATCTTAAGAGTGAGGTTTTGAATTTGAACATAAGATTACACGATATATAAAAATTCCTTTGCATATAGCCTAGAAAATGGGGGAAATAGAGCAAGTTTATCTGAAAGATTTGATTTGTTTTAAGTGCATAAAACAGCTTCATTCATACATATTTTCGTCTGAAATGAGACACTTAAACGGGTATAAGATTTACGTGAATATGTAATGAATATTTTTTTTTACTGTAATCTCGCAATTCGTTTTCGGTAAGGGTTTGAAAATGAATCTGAATCCGCGACAGCTGAAGGAAATTAATACATGTATCTGTTACTTACTATCCCTTTTGAATGGAAGAGACCATATTTTGAATGGAACAGAAACCAAAGGAAGTGGAAATGAAGGTATAGAAAGATCCCGATAAAGTATTAAAAACGAATCACTGAATTCATTAATTAACGAATGAAAGAATTAGTGAATTTGGTAATATTTGAAACTGTGTTTATTTTCGAAAGATATTTTGCAATTCGACTCAATTGAGCAAGCAAACGATTCGAGCATGAAGCCAAAGATTGACGAATTTTGTTGGATATATTCCATTTGAATGGGCCAAAATATATGAAGCAATTGCTAAACTTTGGAGCTAATAAGCCGGTATTTACCGGGTGATTTTATAGATTTAATACGGAGAATCACTCCGTGCGTGTCAAAAATAGAACTAAGAATTTTATCTGAGAATGGATGGAAATTGAATCGCGGTTGTTTAAGGAATCCTGAAATTGAAAGAGAAGAAAAGGATGCGGAAGGACTGGAATAAATAGAGGAAGAAAAAGAGAACGATAGCTGAGTGCGAAGTTGCGTCATTAAGAACCCGAAATTGAAAAGGATTTGGAACAAGGGTCTATTACTCTTCGTGTACCAAGGGAACGAGAGTGCAGAACAGCGGGGGAGGTCCGCCAGGGAATGTAGAGAGGGCGGTTGAGCGAGAGGATTCGGTTAGAGCGAGTCGGTACGAATAAAAAAACAAAGGGAGTAACAACCGCAGGAAAGAAGGAACAGACAATCGGACGCTGCTAGGAACGAAAAATACAACGACACGAGTGTATATGGAAAAAGGTTGTTAAAAATAAAATGAAGTGGGAGAGATGTGAGTCTGTGTTTCGCGTGTGAAGAGGGGGAGAAACGTGGTGGCAGAGATAGAAAACGGAATAAAAAAATAGACACGCGAGGAACCAATGGGATGAGCAAAGGAAAAAAAAGGTTCCATCGTCTGACCGTGGCCTATGGGTGGAAGATTTGGAAAGGGTGTGAGGAGGGAAAGGGAATTGTTTGGGGAGATGCGCCTTCGGAGGTGGGGGAGGAGAGGCCCCTCCGTCACCACTGCCGTAGCCTACACCGCCGCCTCCTCCACGGGGGCCTGTCCTGGGACTGACACGCGGACACGAATTGAATCTGATTTATCGCGTCATTACTTTTATTAATGGAAAACACTGGGACGGAGTGGCAGTTTTAAGAGATCTGCCAGCGGTGATTGTAAGGGAAAAGTACAGGGCGAAAAAATTGGAGGAAAAAACGAGTAGGTAGAGAGGATGCCAATGGTTGGAAGTAAGGTAAAGGAAGGATTCATCGAAAGAAGAACGGAGGAAGAGGACTGGCGAGTTATTGGCGCAGCTTTTATTTTTAAGAGTTGCACTCAAGCAAACAATATCGGAGGGATTCTACGGAAAAGAGTTATGTGCCACATTAGAGTGAGGAGAGTTGAGGGTATGTTGAAATTTGGAATATTAACTGCGATGGAGAAAAGGAATTGTCAATACCATAACTCGAGCGAGTATGCATTGATTCTTGAGAAGTAATAAGAATCATAGATGTGGAAAATATCAGCTCAATAAAAAGTATTTGCGACATTCGACGGATGGTCATAACATGCGAATAGAATTAAAGAATAAAATAAATTAATATCTGAATGCAGAAAAAAATGCAGTTAATGCTGCCGATGAATCGAAAAACTACTAAATAACAGGTCTTCGTTTAATAAAAGCGATCATTTGCGATTATTTCAAGATATTTAGGTAAATATTTACTTTTCCCAATAGTAATACTTTTGTAACAACCTAAGAAAAATTAATCGGAGAGTTAATGGTACTTACTAAGAAAGGTGAAGTGATAACTCTAAAAAAACTCAGAGCATAAGATAATAAAAAACTGATTTAAAAAAGAATCATTATCATCATAAATAGTCAATTATTAAAATTCGATATTTTTGGATATTTTCCATGTTTCAAGAACTCATCATTTAATCTGCACTTCCTCGGAGATGAACGATCTCATAAGTATAGCTCTTATGCACTCTTTCCTTCAATCTAGTATTTATACATTGAGAAGTTATGAAACTCTAATAAATTTCAATATTTACTCTGTAATTTATAGTCATCTACTGAGAAGTAAGAGATCATTCATCTTAGTAAGAGATCCAATTCATTTAAGTGTGTTAAATGAATCCTCCAGAACTCGGAAGACTAACAGGAATGAAAGAGGCGGTAAAGGGGTAATCTGAAAATCGCACGTCACGATTGCCCCGCAACTTGCGCTTCGCTGTTATAAAACTTTTCGTACGCACTCACATAAACGTGCTCGCTCTTGCGCGACTGTGTAAAACCCGACTCCGCCCTCCTCTACCAGCCTAACTACCTCGCTTAAGATCTCTTACTGCGAACCCATCCCAAATTCCAAGAACCGAAACTCCCGTGACCACCTCCGTGCTTAATGTACGCGCTGGTAGAGAGAGAATCGGATGGAAAGAGGCAATCTCTTCTCTAGCCCTTCCAGGAGGGACGCATATGTCACAATGGACCGTGAGACTCACAATGGCCGGGTCCGGAGCCCACGTAAACAATGCTGTAAGCAAGGACTCACGCCAGCTCCCACCCACACAAGGGTCCAGGGTCCACCCAACCATTATAAAAACCCACTCTCCCCCTACCTTTTTTATTCATTCCCCGATCTCCCTAACCCATACCATCCCAACCATCTTTTTTTCTAACCCGCACATATACAAAACCCCTCGCGGACATAAATACGTACGGGGCAGTGTAACATCCTCGCTTAACACACGGATATATACGCAGGCGCCATTATCTGCAAACGGGAGTGTCGTTGCCGTCTGCCGCAGGATTCGCCACGCAGCAGATGATTCATTTGTTTCTTTTGTCATCCGTCGGCTCAAAGAGATATAACGCTCTTTTTCCATCCCTAACCCCGTCCGTTGACTCCCGCCACCTTCCAGTCCCTTCCGCCCGCGATCCCATGCCCCTCACATTCTCCCCCTCAATGATTTAAAAATAAATAAATATATGGATCCGCGGGCGCATATATGTGTGTTTGCTTTCTGTCGGGGGCTCTTTATCCTTCGCACGGTCGGTGTACCAATCTTTCCGTATTCCGTGGATTAATATCGCAACGAACGGACGGCTTCCCTCCGCCTACGCCCGGAAAAAAATGACGACTGCCGCCCGCCGCAAAAGAACCGTGAGAAGAGCGGCTCGCTCTGTCTCTTGTGTGCAAACATCGAAATGTATTAAACGGATATGTGTGTCGCACCCTCGCCCTGCCATTTCTCCTTCCCCGACTACCCGTGTTGGAGGTGAAAATAAGGGAGGGCGTTCGCATGTCTATATCTATTTCAGGGTGAGGGATTATATGGGAGCCAATTTCCACTGCTGTTCTCGGGATCGAATCTTCACATTTCTCATTGCTGTGTGCTACTGCATGCGGTGAGTTTGATTCACGTTAGGGTTTCTAGATGATAAATCGAGGTATACATTTGTAAATTACACACTAATGCTTTTTCCCCTCCAGAAACAAATCATCCATAATTCTTTCATTAAATGGGAGAAATCAAAATCGAAGATCAAATATAACAGTATTTCTTTAAGCTACTTCATTTTCTCTAGAAATGCATAGCATATGCAATCAACTTTAAATATTCTTACGCACGGTTATTGGCTGTATATTTTAGGAGTTAAATTCTCAACACATTATATTTAGAGCATTTATTTATTAACTCTGAATACACTAATAATCAAATTGGTAAATATCAATTAAATTCCTTAAATATTTTTGAGCATTTAAAGAGGAATATTTTACGAGAAAAGCATTGAAATGGTTCCACATATGTTTGTACTCCCTTTATTCGTTTTCCAGTTAAGTTCTTACAACCTGAACTTGTCTTAATTTTCTCATGTTAATATCTTTAGTATAATTCACCCAAACTTAATGAGTTCTCTTTCGATTGGCGCCATTTCGATTGAACAGGCAGCTATTGACCTTGACTAAATATTACGTTCTATAGCTTCATAGCCAGGTATACACAAGAATAAAAATTTCTTTCACGTGAAATTGCTGAATAAAACGCAGTTTTGGACAGCAAAGAAAAATTACGTTTACTAATCCACAATATAAATAATTCGTTGGAGACTACTTCTGGCTAGTTATACCATCTTCAAGCCCTTAGTTTTGGCTTAAAACTGTTTTATTCAACAATTCCTAGTGATGTCATCAAGATTCCACAAAGTGAAGGCCTCCTCCGCAATTATTAAACATTTTCTTCATAAAAATATCAGCTGTAAAATCTAGTTATTTGGATGCTTGAATGGTATACACTTTTTAAACACATGAAAAGTCAGGTCAACGAGAACCTCATTCTTCTTTTTGTCATAAAAACGATTTACCAGAAAGTTATTTCCAACGATAAATTCCCGCTCTATTATATGACTCCCGCCCATCTCCTCCGAAATCAATTTGACACCGATATCGGTCACTTCATCTCTCGCGTTCATTTTCGGTATTCTTTCGAAAACATTTGGACCAATATCCTCTTACCGATAACTCCGGTTGGTCTCTCCAAATTCCCATCGCTCCATTCTTCGTCTCATAGCAGGTATATATATATATTGGTCAGAGCAGCGTCACCGATCGCGCGAATGATCCGAATATCGAGACGGAACGCAAAGAACGGTCGCCATGCGGACTATGACGAGAAAATCCGACCCACCCCCGCACCTCTGCCCCACCCACCGGCCCTCCACCCACACCTCGCCTCCAGTGAGGTCCCTTGTTCAGAATTCAATATCCCGGTCTGCGAGCAGCCGCGGGCACCACAGGCATACGACTGATCTCCTTCACCAACCGATCCCACCCCAACCCCCATTCTTCCCCCATATCCATCCCCCAACCGATTCGACGCTCAAAAACGTATTTCCCGATCAAATCAATACATCGCTCACGGTTTTATTCTTCTTCCCTTCCACTCCAATCATCAGAAAAGACTTTCTGCCTTTCTAAACCTCTCTCTCCCTGCTTCACGCCCGTCATTCGACTTCGCTCACCCCTTAAAACATTCCACTTTCCTCCTTCCCCTCGCATTTTTTATCCCCTCTCCTTTTTCCTCATTCTATCCGTCCCTTTTCCTGCGAGTTCTCATCATGCACCACTTCCTCTCTACTTTTATTTCTCCGTTTTATTATATCGCGGAAGGATAAAATCGAGATGTCGGAAAGCCTCACTTTGGGTCAAATGGTACAAATGAGATGCGAATGAGAATATCAGGATTAGGCTTCTATAAAAGTTGGAGAACAGTTGGAGCGTGAGATGTCTCAACGAAATCGGACTCTTGCTGAAAGCTGTCAATGCTCCATGTTTAAACTCTGCTTCATTTATTACTACGAATACATGAAACAATTTGCGCCAAGGACAATATTTTTGTGATACAATGAGAATGCTCATCATGGATATCAATTTTATGAATTAAACATGTTCTTTGCTCAATTTCCTTTTTCACTACTGTTTGTTTTCATTAGAATTCATATTTTCGTCAAATTTCTTTGAATATTCAAATGATAAGCACCATTGAAATTAATTTCAAAATAAATACGTACAGGAAATATTGGCTGAAATGTTTCAAATTCATTGTATGTGTAGTTACCAAATAATCGAATATAATGTAGCTCATTTAATACATTACTTACATTGATGAGGAACATATCAGAAAACATTCTTAAAACTCATCTAAAATATTTTATTAGACGGAAAGGAAGGATTGAATTCTTTTATAGCAACACGTAAGCAAAGAAATCCTTTATAAACAGAGTTGCGAATTCTTTATCCGGAGATTTTAACGCCTTCGCATGAGTATGGATGGACTGGAAAATATTTTTCTACTCAAGATTTCAAGAGTAGGTATAACTAAAGCACACTTTAAGTTAAATTACATTTTGGCCGAGTATTATGTAGAGTGTTCTCATTACATTACGATTAAATACAGCCACAACACGCATGAGAGCCACCTGTTAACCTTCATTACTATCAGCATTACAATAAGAAAACGGATAAATTTGAGATGATCGTAACTCACCTCTGCAACGGAGAAATTTCACTAAAAACTTTCATCACCAGATTAAGATGTAACGAATGTAGATTACTGCTCTGATGAGATAAGCTCTGCGATATCTTCTGAATTTTTATTTTACGATTTTCTGGAATACTGACTAAGGTGGCGAATTTATTAAATTTGCTTAGAAACTAGAATATCTATCAATATCGTACTTTTATTAAATTATCTAAGCTATTCTTAAATGTAATTACTAATTAACTGATCTGTATACAAAGTTGATCTTACAAGCGCTAGTTTGATTTCCTTCATTAATTATGCGAACGTCTCTCTGATCCCGCAGAATGAATTACTGTTGTAAAAAAAAGCGAGAAATATATCAACAGAAAACAGACATTTAGCGGTACTTCAACTACTGTTTGATGTTTTCTTATATCAGACTTTTGGCACATGTTTGGGCCAAAAGTCTCATAACATTTGGCATATAGCTGTTATGAAAGCTACGAGTGTGAGTGAGTGATGCTAAATCATTGTACATATCCTTAATGATACTATAGGAGTGCTTATCGTAGGATCATTGTCCAGCAATTCTGTGAACTTTTCCACTAAAATCATTCTGGCTCATTGAGGTAAGGTCAAACAACCTCACTCCTCATCTTGCTTATTATCATAATTCTCTCTCCAAAGTTCCGGTAGCCAGCAGAGAAGAAGCTGAGGATCTAACCAGACCTCGGGCTGATGACTTTACGAATTGAAGTCTGGAAACTACACTTTAACGAATTCCGAATATTTACATTTTCACCTGTGGTTTATGAAAATAACTTCCCTGGTACTTAAGAGAAGAGATTACTTCACGTTAATCAGCCACATAAAACTGCCAAGCAGCATCACTTTGTACAAAGAAATCCCTAAAACGGTGCTATGCAACTTTGGTCAGCAAAAAAGGAAAAGATAAACACATCCCTCAAATAATTTTCTGATCATTACAAATGGCCCAATATTTCCGATTTATGATAATCCCTCAATAAATATATTACCGCGTATGATATCTCTGAAACCCCATCCCATCCTTTCGCACCAAATGAAAACTTCGGCTCCAAATATTGAATACTGCGTGAGCCTTAAAATATATTCAGAATATACGCAATTACTTGCGATAGATAGCAATGCTTCGGGTTAACAAGCATCTTTCTAAACCGTAAGGAATACTACAGGTGGAGGATAGCACAGGCCAGGCTTCCGACAGACCTTCCCTAAGACACGATATACTAGATGTATTACATCATTACGTGTCTTCTATTAGGAACCTTAGCTAACTTACCTTCCCTCGCATACTAGCCATTTTCTTCTCGCCTCAATTTATTCCTCTTCTAAGCGAATTTCTCGCTCCATCCCTGACAACCACTCCTCACCTCCGTCCACTCCCCCGCAAAGTGCCTTCGCTTCCATAGGAATGTCGCCTACATCACCGTCCCGTGTCCCTTTCCCTCCTCACCCATCTCATTTATTCCAAATGGACCAACCTCCGCTTCACCCCTCCTTTCCATCAACTCCCACAAAAACCCACCCCACTCCCCGCCCTTGTTCTTCTGAGTTCGCGCCCTCACACGGACCCGAAATTTCGCATTATGCCATCTTCGACCCCTCCCCGTTAAGTTTTAATGCTACGACATGGCGTCCGTCAAGAAGCAGTCGACTCCACCCGCCCCCGGACGTCTCAACGCCCAATTCACGGCGCTTTGTGCGACACCCACGTCGCGTGGGAGGTGTGAGGGATGACGGCGAAGACGGAATGTTGAGCGAAATCACTTGGGATGGGAAAAGGACTATCGCTAACGGATGAGAGGTTGAAGATCACTGGGCGGAGTGTCTTACTTAGACAATAACGTGAACCAATTCACTTCTTCACGCCAATTGAGCTTAACTTCGGGGGCAGCTTATGATCTTTAAACCCCGTTTTATATCGTATTAAGAATAGAGTGCATTGTTCTTTATGTAGAAGGATTGTTTTTTCCTTGGGAAACTGCTCGCCTCGACACAAGCTTGACGATAAAAAGGGAGATTTTATCACTTTTTGGAGGCTTTTATTTCAAGCAAAGAGCCGCTATAAAAATAGACATTTATTCGAAGGTCATCATATTCATATCTCCTAGTATATTATAAAGTTGGTGTAGCTTTTTCTTTTATTATATCCATTATGAATCGCGTCACGGTAAACTTTTCGGATCTTTCACCACAGTAAAGTTTAATTTAATTTGAATTTTCTTTTATCTTTTGAATTTTATCTTATATTTTGAAAAATTACATTTACAGAAACACCATGAGAACCACCCATCGGGTTAAGAGTGATTCCAAGACGGTCATGGTTAAAAGTTTGGATTTTTCACTGGAGAAATAATTTTCAAGAGAAAGAAAAGTGGCGCTTTAGCTAGATTTATTATACCGTTGCAAAAGTGGTGCCATGACCTCTTAAGAAAACTTTTTAAGAATGATTGGCTGTTAATTCCAATTGAAAATAAAAATACGAGAGCGGAAGCAAAATATCTCTTCCCATTATCCGTCAAAAAAATCGTTTTTAAATGTTCTTTACCATTTCTGTTTTTATGAATAGGTTACCAGATGTTGTAAGCAGGTTTTTCACTCAGCTATTCCCCTCGCTACGGAGTTTTCTTCATAATTTTTCCCGCAAGCCATTACTTCTTATTTTTCTCATTCGCCTTACCAAATCGACGGAGTTCTCACCCCCTGTGAAGTATCTACACATTTTCTCCTCAATTCTCCGAACGAAGACAATATATTCCTCACTCCATATCTCATCTCATGCAATATCACACCCAAACCAGAAAATTCCCCTTTGAAAACCTCCCATCCCATCACGCCTAGACGAGCGGCGCCGACTGCCATTCACCATTCGCACGCACACGACGCCCACATTTTAATTCAATAATCAAGAAGGCGATGGGGCGTAAAAAGAGTCAGGATACTTAACCCAGACTCCAGTACCTCAACCTCTCATATAAACCTCCCTTAAATCCCCTACCCTATTCCCTCTCCTTCCAAGAATATTAATACGGGTGTCAACGAGTAATTCTTGAGGAGGGTTTCATTTATTCTCCCAAACGGGGGGAAGGGTCGCGCCGTTCTGGATAAGGGAAAAGAGATCCTGAAGGGGTCCTTTTTAGAGGCCTAATGGCCACAAAGAACGAATATTTGCAATTTCAGCCCCGAGACCGAAAAATGAGGACGGGATCCCCATCCAGTTTCCTCTTCTCATACTCTCCCTCGCTCCAAAACTTCGCTTTTATGCGGGCGCTTGTGTTTTCGCTTTCATTCGAAGTGCTTTAAGAGTGAGCGTGTGAGATGGTTGGATGTCGAAGATGCAGTAAAAACGTACACGAGCACAATATATTTTCAAAATTTATGCCTCCCTCAAGGGGGACATAACGATAAGGTGAAAATTTTTAATGAAACCCTTAATTTGGTCTGAAATGACATCCATAGAGGAATTCCCCACGGTCTCTTTATCAAAATCGGATATAATCTTATTTCCGAGGGAGTGTGCTTCACTACTTAGTTCCCAAATTTACAATTGTAATTTCAAAAGAGAACCGCATTCCGGTTTATTTATGTCGGCTTGACTTTCAAACAAACAAATAACGGTAATTTATCTTAAAACATTCAGTAAAATATTCAAAGTAGATAATTTTCTTTGTGCTGTAGCTTAATATTCAAATGTATATCGATTCCAAGCTAGTACATTTTCAGAAATTAATTTACCTTATTATAGTATACCAATCGATTGATGTTATCGAGATCTATAACTCATATTATAAAAATTTACATTTATACGACGATCTACCTTCGGTTACCCTCGTGTCTTATTGTATTTAACTCGGTTACTGATACAGGGGAATTGTAATCTTTCTTAAGGCATGCACACAACTCCAACACGATGGAGGTAGAGATTCGTTACTCGGAAAAATACGATCGATGTAACGCCGGAAAAATAACTCTTATCAGCAGCGTTTAACATTCACGACAGGGGAAACGAAGATAATCTAAACAAAAACAGGTAAGACAATACACGATCTCGCTGGAACAGTTAAAAATCCAAAAAACCTCTTGTTTTCTCCTCGGAATAAAACGTTAATTATCGTCTGATTTACGACCGGAAATTGTATTATAAGTCCTACGCAGCGTCGCACCAACCTTTTGACTTTCGCCGCTTCCAAAACCGTAAGTATTTTTTTATGTTCTCCGAAAAAACCCCACCTCTACATACATATCCGACCAGACACCTTTAGATAACCCAAAAGCCTCCAAAACATCTTCTCCAACCCATCAGATATTTCCCCTCCCTCCTCCGTATCTATCCCTCCCATTTGCTTGTACTTAAAGAGGGCCGTCCTCTACTCCTTCTCAAAAGTCTCCACCACCTCCCATCAACATCGAGGCTTCACCACCCATCCCTTCTTCCCCACACCCCTCCTGCCGCAGCAAAGTGACACTAGAAAGCTCTTTGCGCCTAATTAGACAGCGCGGTAATAAAAAGCTGGAGATGGGCCTTTTTTTTTTGGGTGGTGTGGACGGAACGGCTGGAGAAGGTGGCGTTTGGGAAAGGGGAGGAAATATTTGGGCTGAAGGAGATGATTCCCGCCGGCACGTATAAAGAACCCGCTCTAGGTGAGCGCGGATGAAAAGGGTGTAGTTGTTGGGCCTTTCGGAATGAGTGGAATGGGGGATGCGACTCGTAAGTTGTCACGAGATAGGACGAAAAGGGCGGGAGGATAGGTTTTTGGTGAGGGGTAGAGAATGTCCGGTTAGGTGCTGAGGGAAGGGGTTGCGGACGGTAATGGAAAGAGAAGATGGTGGAGAGATAAAAAAGGAAGAGGACATAAGAAAGGAAGGAAAATTGTTAAAGAGGACGGACAAGGCGTCATTTCCACTTATGCTAAACACGGGCAGTCTACCCTAGCGCCGTGGCGTCGATAAAAGGAATGACTGACCGGAGGAAATGTTTCTTTTTCCCCCTCCCTAATAACCTCTTACCTCTCTCATTTGAGACACACTCTGGACCGAAATGAGGCAATCCACGGAGATGTATGGTATCGACGCAAATGTCCGCTGCTAATGGTATGGAGGTCGTGGCGATCAAAGTGAGCATTAGAGAAGATGCTGCAAACGAGACACAGGTCGTGAGGAGAGAGGGAGGGAGATTGATCCTTGGTCGACCTGCATCTTGAATAATTAAACTGAAGAGTGTGACTTTAAAAGTTTTTTTTACGGAGTATAAAAAGCAAGCCTCTCTTGATTATAGAATTAAATAGGCATGCTTTAAAAGCTAGGTAAAATATATTACTCTCAACAATAAAATCATTTAAATGAACTCCGATTGTGGAAAGTCAGTTATTGGTATTCTCAACTGATAAAAAATATTCATCCGTATACTTAACAGATTAATTACTAAATCCGTAATAATAATCAGTGATAGAAAGATACGAGGAAATTTTTTCTTGATAAATATAAACATTTTCGTTGATATTTCCTTGAAATACTTAACATATGGCGGCGATCATGAATGTATTAAAATAATTTAGGCAAAAATTCAACTTAATCAACAATTAAGAATTTTCATAGAAGAAAGCAAAAAAAGGCTGGAAATGGCCAAAAGAAACACATTTTGCAGTACAAGTGGTGTCATATAGACAGGAAAATCGTTCCACCGAAACTTATTAAAAGGGGTGTTTTTATCGCCTTGTAGATACTTCTCACAATTTGTTTGCCAAAAATTATACAAATTCCAAGACATCATTATTTCACATATGATTCCATATAGTGTTTTCGATTTATTCATTGAGTTTTTGCAATTAAATGATAATTTCATGGCCTCAGAATGTCTCTAAAGAGTTATGTTTCCAGACCCTATGTCCTACTGAGGCCCACTACATATTCACATTGTTTAGTCAATGGAAAAAGGAGCTTGGGTCCAAGTAGCCCCAACCTGGAGGCTTCTATGTCCCAATTAAAAAACAAAAATTTTATTACAATCAGCGAAAAATTTTGTTCAAAAAAGCTTCTAAATCGTCGAAAAATATCTAAAACATAGTAAAGAATTTGTTAACAGCACAGGTTATGGAATGTAGGTATTGTTTTTTCGGAAAGTCCAAAAAATTAGAAATTTTGGGTCCAAGTAACCCCGGTTATGATAGTCATTTTGTGTGTATATCGCCATTCTAAATACACAATATGGGGAGAGAGTAAAATATCGACAGAATAATAGTGATAATATAACTATGTACTCAGAATATCATTTCTATAAGCCCATTTTTCTATTTTCGAAAGAACACATAAAATTACTCGACGTTAATTGTTATCGAAATTTCAGCAATTTCATTTTATCGTACTTCGATCACTAAACAAATGTATGGCTGAAATCTTTTCAATTCCCAATCGATTTTTATATTAATAAATTAGTCGTGAAGGAAATATAGCATTGAATTCCCAGAAACTTCAAAAAATTTCCACTCTGTTACGTAGGATAATAAAACAAGTTAATGAATGCACTCTAATGAGAATCTCCGAGAGCAAATGCAAGTTTAATTCCCTTTATTGATTATATCGAGTACATACCCGGATTTTTCTTTCCAAATATTCAAACCTTCTCCTTATTTAATATCCTGGCACTTAAACGTGAAACTTAAAAAAAAAACAACTCGCATTCTCGCGATGGATTTTATCCGAAATAATTAATCAAATCATTACCAGCTTAAAAAATCTCAACACGAATATCCTCCCTCGATCCTTATGCTCTTTCCTCTCCATTGCCACTTCTCCGTAACGCACATCCACACTCAAAGCTAATTGAAAATCCGTTGTATAACCCTCAGACCTAACCTTCCCACTCTTCTTTCACATTCTCTCATCAATGTCAACCCTTTATTCCTCTCTTCCTTTCCACCCCCTCTCGTGTCAACACCACCCTCTCCTACCCCAAACCGCCACAGCGTGCGCTACCGGATATGAAGTCGCGACGCGCAAAGAGCCCCAGTTACTCTAAATGATGAGCTGCAAGGACTCATCCCTAGCGTGAAGGTTTACTCTGCACTCGAAAAGAGACCTTTTCCACATATTTCCACGGCGTGTTATCTGGATTCTCACGGATCAGCACGAGTGAGTCTGAGGGACCAGAGGGTCGGGAGAGGGGACACGCGCACAAAAAACACGAATAAGACAAACACGATGCAAAGGAAGAAGAAGGAAAGACTTCAAATAAATTGAAGTAACCCTTTCCTGCGTACCTCGTGGAATTTACAAAAGAATAATTTGAAAAACGAACCCTCCACATTGCCCTCAGTCGTTCGTCTTTATTTTTTTCCGCTCAAGAAAATAAGCCCGTCCGTCAAGGAAATAAGCCCGTCCCTACTTAATACTTACTCCTCGTTTAATCTGCTTCGCTATACAAGTCCAAGATTCTCCAAACCATAGTATTTCGTTAAAGATAAATACAAATTTGTCAGGTTATACAGTGCAGGGATATCAATACTATGAATGCAATCTTATAACATAGGAATTTTTTAACCTTACATTAAATTTTCAAATTGCTTGGTCCTGCATTCCTAATTATGTTACAGAAGGATCATAAATTATTAATATCACATACTATACGATATTTCTTGATTGAATTACTTTCTATTTCCTTAGACCCACAATAAGTAGTACATTGTGTTATTTACTAATAATAGTACTTGCTGTTTACACCCCCTGCCACACGCCAGAAGGCGGCTTGCAGGGTATTTATGCAGATGTACATAATCCCCTTTTATTTCTCAGAGGTGCAAATACTCAGTTCTCCAAATCGTTCTCTAACACTGAACATTGCGGCTACTCCCCCTCTTCTTCGTGTGCTACATCGACGTGTGTCTATAAATAAGTAGTACATATGCAATAAGAGGAACGGAAAGTAAAAAAATACTGCTCCTGTTTTCCCAGAGTTATACATCGAAGGGACTCACGGAATTTCCGACCGGTAACCCCATCAAATTTCGTGATCCACTTGAGACAGTATCAAATCGTGAAAGTGGGCTCGCATCCCTCATTTTTTGGCAAAAAAAAATTTCAGTTTTGGCAGGACCTCCAAGCTCCTCTCTTTTTTCATTCCCTCGACAATGGCCCTGCGAATCCTCTTTTTTTACCACCAACCAGCGAGAGAGAGCGACAGAGGCAAAGAGGCCGTTTCATCCAATCCAGACGCCTCCTTCCCTGCCCCCGCGTCCTCGCTGAAATAACCAAGAGTGCGCAAATGAAGTGGTATGAAAACTCAGTAACCGACTTGGGTAAGCATTCCGCGGCACTTCTTTCCCACGAAAACGAGGCATTTTTCCTTCCTCCGCAATTCCCTCTCCTCCCTTTTCCTCCGCGATTGAATAAAAAATGTGACGTAACAAAGCTACTCGCGAGGAAGCAACTCATGACCTGAGCTCCAACTAATAAGCACCGTCTGGAAAAATTCTTTTTTATACGGCTTCCTCCGCTCCCCTCCCTCTTCCTCTCTCTCGTCAGAAATCCAGGATCCGTACTTTTTCATTAAAAGAAATCACGTTCATCCCGTAATTCGTTTTAAGCCCATGAAAGCTCCACGCACCACGGGAACACTTTTCCTTCACTCCGCTATCTTCCTCAATATACTCTCCTGTTTTTCTCCTCTCTTCTGAGCGCTTTTACACTTCCGGTGCTCCGGATTTTCATCCTCTGGATAGCGATGACCGCAGCAGCTCCGGAACGGATTAATAACCGGTGGCTCGGAACCGAGCGTGGATATTGCGATATCGCGAGTTTGTGCAGTGGTGATGTAGTCGACAAATCTGTTACGCTCCCCGATTTTCATTCTCCCTGTTATTAGTATCGCTTACATTCGTTTTCCAGGTTAACTCATTTCGTAGTGTGTTAGTCGTATAATCTTTGGCTTTTCATCGTACGCGAATGCCGGAAAAGCAATTGGAGCAAATATCCTACCGACATTTGTTTTTCGGGTATATTATTATATTTGTGACTTAAAATGGGATTACATTAAAATATCTACACTTTAACGCATTAAATATAAATGTTAGATGTATATTTTGGAAATTTTAAAATTGTTATTATCGTATATTTGGTGGACAATTTCCTTTCTAAATGTCATATTAAACAACTATAATGTACCAGCTTAATATAAATATATGGAATATTCTTGAAATTTCTTTAGGAATGACTTAAATTTAGTCTAAGCAGCTCAAATTCAATTATAATGTGAGTTACAACATAATTTCACGATTTTTCTTTCTCTTTATAGGTCTCCAGGTAAGCCATATGTGGTACGCGTTTTGCTATGGTGAAAGAGGTCCTGGGTTCGATTCCTGGTGAGGGTCCACGAGCAAGTGACATCCGCTGTCGAAACACTCACAAAGTGCCTTCTTTCTTTTTTATCCTGAATTCTCTGGATGATTTGATTAAGAAGTATTTCTCTCTTACAGTCATCCTTTTACACTATAGATTTATCGAACTTCCTTCTCTCAATTTTTTACACCTGATATAAGATGGAAAAGTGATCGTTGAAATGGGCCGCAAAGAATATGAAGTTACCAGCATAGTTTACGATTTAGAATGATTTACTTTGTCTTAAACCGGAATTAGTTATCTACATATACCTTGGTCATATACTGCGCGAAAAAATATTCCGACAATAACCTTTATGAACGTTTTTCGAATCAGCATTCCTAGCTTCGATCACCTCATGACTTCAGTTGCGTTGGCTTTTCCTCCCACTACTGACCGTCTGCAGTACCATCAATTTTCTTTCTCATAACCTCTCAACAGGCGGTTGGGCTAAAGCACCGTCTCACACAAAGAGACTTTTCATAAAGACCGACTGTTATTACTTCTTGTATAAACATAGAACCGTGCGTGGCTGTATGCTTTGAGTTGTTGATCAAATTTGCGAGCTAACCATGCATATGGCGAGATAGTGCTTTTAATTAAAAGATGAAAAGAGGTGCAGCAATAGATAGATGTGTGGAGATGAATAACGACTGTATAAACAGCAAAATATACAAAGCTGAAAATCTGATAAATACCACAAACTGAAATTTAGTGGTCACAATAAATAAAGGTATATTTTGATCTCAGAGCTCTATTAATTGAGTCTTTCGTGTAAACTAGCGTGCATTTGCTTAAGGCTTAGAGGAAATACTCCCTCTCTTTATTTGAGAGTACTTATTGACCCGGCATATCAGCCGAGAGAATTTTCGTTAGCTGCAAAATTATACAACATCATACTGTATCAGTTAGGGAACAGTATTTTAATATGGTTGCGTACTTACTCGTTACGTAACTTACGTTAATTCAGTTCCAAAACTGACAGACTTGAAACTGCATATGATGTATAATGATTCGATGCATGAACTTCCAACGAACATTTACACAACTGCTATTCAATTTGATTTTTACCTAGAAAACAATTGCTTCTTTTAAATATTTTTCGAAATTCGACAAGAGAAATCTGATTTTCAATTTTCCAGGAAGATCTGCTATACTCTTGAAGATAGGCTTTACTTATAAGCATATAATTTTGCACTTGTAGTTTCACCTCAATTGAAAATCGTAAATCACGGTATATAAATATTTAGAACTAAAAAAAATATCACAATAACAATAATGAGCTAATGAGCTATCTCCTCTCAAAAAATAAAATAAATATAGCTTTCTGTTTAAATTACAGACCTTTTTGTACTTAATAATATACATGCTGGCCCCCATAGAAGGCTCGTTCTTGCCCCCTATTTTGTCTCTACTTTTAGGGACAAAACTTTAGTAGTCTCCATTCCTGGGTGAGGTACGCTGCACCATTGTACATACTAAGTAAAAGTTATATATGCACAGTCGTACTAAAATTAATTATACTCAAGCTATCTCTGATAAAATAGCATAAAATATGTTATCATTGAAAAATTAATAAGGAGATAAAGTTTTTTATTCAAACGCATTATCAATAAGGACGGTATCCACACACATTGTCGAGTCTATTCTTCATAATAAAATATACCACAACTGTAAAGCTGGTCTCAAATTCTAAAGCTTTGGCAGTATTCCTTAAAAGTAGACCTATCAGACATATTCCTCTCGATGGTTTATCCATTGCAGACTTAACTAATTTTTTTCCTCTCCAGCGAAAAAAAAAGTAGAAATATTCTTTAATTGCATATTTAAAGGAGCAGTTTCTATGCATTTTGTGAGCTCTTAATTACTCTACTTACTTTAACACTTGTTGTTCAATATCAGTTCCAAAGGAAATCTTTGAAGAATAAGCGAAAGTTTTGTAAAAGCGTCTCTTTAAAATATTTAACCTAACCTTAAAAATATGGTAGAATATTCAATTCAGATGCTCAATACTTCCTCCTATTGCACTATCTATTAATAAAATTTGACGCGAAAAGCAAGAAATGATCACAAATTAAAATCTAACAACTTTTCAATTACGATTTCAATGTTCGAGTTTTACCTGACAAAATAAAAACGTTGGCGATGTTAATATTTGCATTTTATGACACCCGATCGATCAAGCAATACTCTCCTATTCCTGGTAAGAATTATTGCCTACGAAACCATTTATGTTATTTACAAGAGGATGTCCGTCCAGAAAGCAGCAAATAAATCGAGACCGCAATGATATTGGAGTCGTCAAACGTTCGCTAACGCAATTTCTCTTCCCTTTTCAGACAGTCACGTGCATCTCGCACAGACGCCGTCACATCTTTAGGAAAGGCCACAACTGTCACGTTGGCACGCGACGGTGCGCAGCTATGAAAGGAAAACAAACGATAGCGTGGCGAAGGATACCGCGGCACACATGCGAGAGCGTGTCGGATATGAGCAAACAGAGAAGCATTCGTGGGTGGATCCTTGCAAACAAGCCCACCAATCAATCCCTTCTCTTCAAAAAGGAGCTCCCGTTCGGACTGAGACTCCGAAAAATAATGAACATTATCCCTTCGATAACTCTCTCCTTCAATAAACTGTTATCTTCCAGCCACATAATCCAATCGGCCAATATGGAGCGTACGTCAGCTAATAAATAAAGTGGTTCCCGGAATATTAAACACGATGGTATTTAGTACTGATTTACTATCAACTCAATTCCATGAATTAGGGAATATACAATCATGCCAATGATAGATGGAATTGATTCCGTTTGGTAAAAGCTTAAAATGCGCATCCACAACATCATATAGTATCTATCCAATCAAAAACGGGTTACGCAAAAACCATCATGTCCTAGTTTCTTATGAGATAAAAGCGTATTCAATGTATTAAAAGCACTGTCGATGAGGATCATTAGGGGGCCTCCTTGTCAAGGATCTTCGCTGCCTCCATTGAAGACCAGTTTTACGATCCTTAGTAAAACCTTAGAACTTAAGCTTACTATTCCAATGCCGTTAATCGCCAAGAGGAAGTGAGCATTCTCATCGAAAAAATTTAGAATTAAAAAATTCCTGATTTCGGCAAAATTTTGAAACCAAGTTACAATCACCGGCTACGGTGGTGGAGTGTTTAGCATTTTAGCACGCTACTGTTCCAACTTGGATTCGAATCCCGGCTAGTCGGATTTTTCCAGTAAGGGAATAGTTGTGTCTATTCGTCCATCGTTATTGTTTGAGGCCCACTACTGTAATTGTCCAATAAATGGATGTTTGTGAGGGCATTGAGATATAAATAAAGAAATAAATATTTTGATATCTATCCAAGGCCTCTTTTGGGAATACTCAGAATCGGAACTAACGTTAAAATACTAGCAAATTTATAAACCTTATTTTTATAAAAGCAGGCTATTAAATTACGTGTAATTTTATCTCCAGATCATTCTGACAGCGGAAATAAAATGTTTTTCCAAACCTTGAAACCCCAAAGATATTTGACTCAGTACCTCAAACGCGAAAGATGTATTTTATGCCTCTCTGAATGTGATGGTGAGAGTACACCTCTGCGTGTCTTTAGACAAGATAGATACATCCTTACAATATGTAGTCATGGCTTAAAGATGCTGTTCGCTATCATCAGAAAATTTTGTCACGATAAAAATTTACTATTAAAGGGTAACAAACAATATCGTGGCGTGGCGAGAATATTCCAGATCAAAGACTTATTTACGCTTGCTCTCCGTGTAACTGTGAACACCCAACTTCAAATGAGGACGATCTCCCAGTAGCACTGATTAATCTTCAAAGGAAAGTTCAACATTCTGTGAGAGGGCTTTTTAACATATTATGATTATATTCTCTTAGAGGTAAGTCCAATGAAAATGAATGTTATTCAGATTTATACATTTAGTCATACATAACAGTCAGAAAACGATTCAAAAGTCTTGAAAAAAAAATACTAAGAAATATGTACATACAGAGTCGTATGGAGAGGAGTATGGGCCCCGCGCCTATGGGGTATCCGCGTCTTTCGGTGGTAGAGTTTGAGAATCTTCAGTGGAATTGCATTTGAAATAAGTTTGCCCAAACACAAAAATACGGACAGGTATAATACATCTAACAGCTCTGGTAGTCATTTTGTGTGTATATCGCCATTCTAAATACACAATATGGGGAGAGAGTAAAATATCGACAGAATAATAGTGATAATATAACTATGTACTCAGAATATCATTTCTATAAGCCCATTTTTCTATTTTCGAAAGAACACATAAAATTACTCGACCTTAATTGTTATCGAAATTTCAGCAATTTCATTTTATCGTACTTCGATCACTAAACAAATGTATGGCTGAAATCTTTTCAATTCCCATTCGATTTTTATATTAATAAATTAGTCGTGGAGGAAATATAGCATTGAATTCCCAGAAACTTCAAAAAATTTCCACTCTGTTACGTAGGATAATAAAACAAGTTAATGAATGCACTCTAATGAGAATCTCCGAGAGCAAATGCAAGTTTAATTCCCTTTATTGATTATATCGAGTACATACCCGGATTTTTCTTTCCAAATATTCAAACCTTCTCCTTATTTAATATCCTGGCACTTAAACGTGAAACTTAAAAAAAAAACAACTCGCATTCTCGCGATGGATTTTATCCGAAATAATTAATCAAATCATTACCAGCTTAAAAAATCTCAACACGAATATCCTCCCTCGATCCTTATGCTCTTTCCTCTCCATTGCCACTTCTNTCTTTACTCTTTTTGACACTTATTGCGTATGTTAAAATTAAATCGAACCATGCTTTTCTCTGGGATATAAATCAAGTATAGCGAAGTATGTACTGCATAAATAGTTAAAAATTTTGATAAGTATAATTTCTTCTTTACTCTTTTTGACACTTATTGCGTATGTTATTATTTCAGCGGATCAAAACGGTACCCTCTGTAACATTGTAAGCCTCTCCACCAAGTGAAGTTTGTAAAAGTATGAAATACAAATTCTTCGCTGCTACACTTCATACATCGCAGTTTCATTCAATGAAGCTTATTGTTTCACATTTCCTCAGTATCTTCTTCGATTCTCAAAAATATTCAGAATGCTCGTCAGTTCCTCGCTCATTCTTTTCCTTTCTGTATTCCTTGCATCGCCTCTCCTCCATCCCTCTCTCGCCCTACGCCATCCTGAGAAAAGTGGACGCATAAAGGGAAATCTCGCGGTCGTTGCTTTCGCCGTATATCATGCAGAAAGAGCGAGCGAAGTGGTAGCCGCAGCCATCTGCTTCTCATTCTTTCCAACGCAAACAGACATTCAAGTATTTTCTCAGCCAATCTTTTTCCGATCCCCCTTTCCCTAAAGCTGCTTTCTATACCGTCAATAGCTTCCACTAGCATTTACTTGAGTGGTTCTGATTTCTTGACAGATCGCAGGATGACAGAATGGAGGATACGAATTAATTTTGCAAATTAAAATTATTCAATAAAATGTTATACGCCATAATTTTAATAAAGGTAACGAATTATTATTTGATTGTCTATTTCCCAGTATATTATTATCATCAAACCCTGCGAACACAAGGTTGATTAAGAATATAAAAATCCAATATGATGTAAATGAATGGAGTATGTGAGTTTAATTCACATTATTCTTCATTCGCAATATATAAAACAATATTGTGTTTAACGCCTTGGTACTTATGTAATCTTTGTAGTTAATTGATGAAACTTTCAACAATAACTAACAGTTTTAGTTCAATTGCAATTTAGATTCCAACAAGACTTTACGCTGTAACGGATATCAGACCACCAAATGAATTTAATTCTAAAATGTCAGTGAAATCGGCACTTTCAATTATTTAAAACTCCAAATGTTAATATTAACGATGCAGGGCCTGGTTTCTTTGCGAAGATGTATCTAAAAAATACAGATAAAATCTAGTAGTTAGAACAAAAACAAAACAAATGAAGAAGGTGACCGTAAAAGAGTTAATTTTAGTGATCAGAAAAAATATATATACGAGGAAAACCTCGTATAGGAAAGTTTTGTGCTTTTGCTTAACACGAAGTGGATATGGATGGAGTTTTGCTTGATTTTGTAATCCCTTAAAAGCATAATCGTAGGGATGGGTAAAAAGGAGGTGAGATTGGAATATGGGCACACTAGTACGAGTGGTTCGTACTAATATGAAAGGAAATATACGAGTACTCGTATACTCGTATGAAAGGAATAGGGAACATTACAAGAAAAAACAAACCGGGAAATTTTGGAAGCCAGTTAATGTGAGGTTGTTCAATTAAAATAATTTAAAATTTTTGTGCAACCATTTCACTGTCTTTTAGATTTCAGTTGATCGTTTATACTTCACACATGACTTCACGAGAACTTGTTTGCGCTACGTTGAGTCACGAGAGGAAAAATACGATGAATACGTAGCACCTGAGACAATTTCAAACAAGCGCATCACCACTTTTTGTCACGTTCGCCGGAACAATTTTGCTTACCTACGCTCACGCAAAACTTTCACGAGCACACTCCTTTTCCACTGCCTCTCCATGGCACAATTAAAGAATAGGGATAAAAATAAAAAACACCGAAACACGACTCGTTTTGACAAATGGATTTTCATACACGACGCAGAAGAAGAACACTTGATGACAACGAGGAGTGGGCGTGGCCTTTTTTACATAGCATTCTCTGCAAGAGAAAGGCGAGGTGCTAAAACGGATTGCTGGAACGGACGTACCGGCAGAAGAATGCGAAGGGGAAGGAAAAGAAGGGACCAGAACGAGGTATTCTAATGTCCATGGACCATTCATTTGGTGTTCCGAGTCTACCTTCCTTCGAATTCGTGATTGTGTAATACGTGGGGGCACGCATCCATTCGGCACCAATCTCGTGCGGATCTCATCACCATATCCAGCTATTATGGCTGGCATTCGGCTCAGGAGCATACGTTCCCCACAATACAGAAAACTTTTTTACGGCCACATCTCAAGTACGTGACAACCCAATCCCATAGCAATCTCCATAAGGAATCCCTTCCATAGAGATATTTAAACGACGGATCCCCGTCTCATACCACTCCCTGTAATGGAACGGTAGTCGACCCACAGTCAACACTGGAACCACCACTGCTTTGCGAAACCACCCACTCTGTGGGAGCACAGCCCACTGACCCATTCATTTCCCGTCCAAACTTCTCCAACCATCCCTCCCAATACTGCTATTGAATGGCTGTCTTACGAGGATATGTCTGAATGTGTGTGCATTTGTGAATTTGAGCTGTTCCTCAGTCCTCTAAGGGAAGAGGGAGAGAAGAAAAAGAGAGGGGAGTGATGCTTTAAGTGAAAGGATGGAACAGAATAAGAATGTTGGACAAAAAATTTGCTATTAACAATTTCAAACATGAAATTTTTCTAGCTACTTATCAATAATGAAATCATGTGTGTTTTCTTCATAAAAGACTGCTTTCTTCTCGTTTCCTTGTTTGTTGGGCCATGTTTCTGCAAAACAACACCAACAAAAAGCTTCTTTTCCAGATACTGATTCCTGGTCTATTAGATGGTTCGATACCTTCATAGAATTTAGAATCCCATTGTTTTTCCGAGAAGTACTAAAACTTAATT
Source organism: Ladona fulva (assembly GCA_000376725.2). NCBI lineage: Eukaryota > Metazoa > Arthropoda > Insecta > Odonata > Libellulidae > Ladona > Ladona fulva. The sequence goes on from KZ308168.1 coordinate 1,063,445, forward strand.
TAAAAAACAGTAAATGTAGATTTGAAACGATTTACATGGATCCCGTGGGAATGCGGAATTCTAATTAATATGGAAGTTCTATCACCGATAGGTGAAGAATGATAGACATTTTTTAATGTGTGACTATTGGATCACAATCTGAACAACGAAGTTTATGTTCAATTTATGTTACAAAATTCCTATCGTAATATCTTCGGTGGTATTTTTTTACTAAATGAGCAAATTAACGGATAAACTTCTAGTCATTGATGGGGTGATGATCATCAACATACAAATATAAATCGTCTCATTCCACTCTATGGACATTCACGCACCACAATTGAAATATGTTCAAAATTAAGACATACACTGTCTTTCCAGAAATTTTCCATCATTATTATTTTCATATAAGAGGTAAACAGAAGAATTAAGACATTACTACTCCTATTAAGATACTACCTCAGGCTTCACTTCGTGGAACCTTACTAAATCGTTCATCGTGAAAGGAATTGCACAGAGTAATAGCTGAAAAATTAATAAAAAATAGTTACCGTACTAGATTTTACTAGATTTCGAGAACTCCTAAAAGAACCTGACACCACTAAATTCTTCAAAACTACGTGATAAAAAAGCTCTACATTACGAAAACTCTTATCTGTTGCAGACATTTTTCCATATGAATTCGATGTTGAAATCAAAGGAAATTTCATAAATTCGAGTGGCATGGACAATTAAATATATAAATCCTGAGAGATAAACAGGTGCTTCCTTGGTTATGTATGAGTCCAAGGTGAGATGTCTCGGAAAAATTCCGAAGGGGAAATTGCCGTAAAAATAAACTGTTTTCCCTCGTAACAAATAACTTTCCGTAGGAACAGAGTAAGCAGCATTCATGAATGGAACGCAGAATGGAAAGGTAGGGAAAGGGCTGGAGTGAATGACCAAAAGCACCTGTGTGGTCACCCATTGTGGAATGCAAGTTGGGTGGGCGTAGGGATAAGGTAGAAGATGCGAGGAAGGCACAGAACCACATTCATATATGAATTCGAGCTCCAACGTTGTGCCTCGTGGAATACCAACCTGTGCTGAGAAAAGTAGAAAATGTGTAGACGTTGAAGGCAGTTCTCACTTCGCTTGCTCTTTGGCGATACGTCTCACCCACACCACGAGCTGAGAACGTTATGAATGAACCAGAACGAAGAAGACGTCCACGTACAGAAGCTGTTTAACCCCAGGTATTTTCGGAGAACGTAGTGAGAGGCTGAAAGGCAGGAGGCGAAGGCTTCGGAGAAAATGAAAAGGAGGACGAAATAAATGACTCGAAAGAAGAAAAAAGGAAAATGATAATAGGACGAAAACCAGAGGTGGGCGTCGAGGGCAAGGCTATTTAAAAGGGAAAATCTCCGGAAAAGGAGAGGTTTGAAAGAGACTATGATGGGTTGGGAATAGGTAGGAAGGAGCATTTTTTTTCCTTGGGAATCTCATGAACTATTCCTGTGGCGAGAGAGGCGGGGGTGGAAGGAATGAGGACGAGACTCGTTCGAGAAGCTGACCTAAAGAAAGAGAGAATGGTGACCACCTCCGCAACATTTTTTCCAAAAGGGAAAACGGAAATGGACACTTCCTCTCTAAGCTCTTAATCACGGATTCCGCGTCAGTTGACATCAGGCATTGACCAGTCCGATGGGGTCAGGTGGTTTCGTTCACACACAGTGGAGCTTTTCGTTGGCGGAGGAAGAGGAACTCGGAATAACTTAACTTACGTCCATTCTCAGCGGGTGGAAGGATTTGGTAAGCCGTTGAACCGCAGACCCAAACAAGAAGGGGTGAGAAAAGCGAAGCTAAAGAGATAGTCACACTTTTTAGGGCGTAATTCGCTGCTTGGGGGAAAAGGCATGGAAAGAAAGAATGAACAAAAGAAAAGTTCTGGCGGAACATTAATCAATAAAAGAGATGATCATGCATGTAATGGTCAGGAGTAATATATCACCTGGACAGGCGAGCGCATATTTTCCTCCGGTTATTTTCCTTCTTTTTAATTCAATAAGAATAATAAATTATGTTTCTTAGTTGAAGCATACTTTCAAAATTAAATATCACTTATAGCAATTTGTCAAATGGATAATAGAAAAGCATCACAGTAGCTAACTTCTTATTATAAATTAAATGATAATTCCACTGATAGTTTCTACTCATCTTAATGCCATTTAAACTAAGCAAAAATAAAGTAAGGATTCGTTGAAATGTATGGACCATAAACTGTAAAGTAATTCCTTGTTTACATCTATAAATCTAGCGATTATAACTGCAGACAAAGTTCTTTCATTCTTTTATACCTTAGTATTTATTAACAGTGATTAGCATATACTTAGGTTCTAATTTAGTACTTAAAGAATATCAGTATTAAATATAAATCTTGTTTGTTACTTTTACGTGACCCATGATACATTTATTTAACAGAGATAGTATTTTGTATACTTTTAGGCCATTTTTTTGGAATTTACACTAATGGCAATCGACATCATAGACGGAAGCAGTATCTATTCGGGAAACTTGTGAGCTCTAGCTAAATTAAAACGGTCCTAATTTCTGGAGTCCGACCCGGTTCGTTAGAAGAAGAAGAAATCATTTGATCGACCTTGTCCGTGAGTTTAATCACTGCTAATCATTTATGCTGCTTTTCACAGAACAAGTTTCATCCAATTTTGAAAACTCTCAACTGGCTGAAAATGATTTTATAACCAACTTTGATTTTTAATCGAATACAAAACAATCAAAATTAAACTACACAAAATACACGCGAAGATTACTATTACTGTTTGTCTGTGCAGTCTGTCTGCATAGTATTCAGGCTCGTTTAAACCTCATACCCTCCACCATTAGCTACGAAAAGCTTTGGAGAGAGGGCTGAGGTGACTAGGCAAAATGAGGAGTGAGGTAGTTTGTCCTCGCTTTCCTCACTGAGCCAGAACACTATAAGCGGAACAAGCACATGTAAGTGAAGCCCAATGACTCTACGAGTAACACTTTTCATAGCATTCTAAATGGAGGGACTTTAATCGATGCCATTATTCAGCACTACTCGCACATCAGTAAGTTTTGTATTATCACAAACATGAAAGAAACTTCGACAAAAGCAAATGAAAGGTACATTTTTCTCCATCCTATACAAAAAAAGGAAAAATATTCCATTCACCAGGAACTGGTGGTAAGGCCATATTATAACTAGTAACCATGAAAAAGTAAGGTGAATCGTGGGCATAATGTTTTCCTAACATTTCAAAATCCAACCATGATAAAATTGAGATATTGAATACAATATTTACGATCTAATATTTTATCATTATGTCAATCGAACTCCATAGTTATAAAAAATCGGTCCCTGGAGATCTACAAACTACCAACGAATAATTCCTATATAATAATTCGGCTCAAACATTAATTACAACTCTTAATATTAATGTAATGTTCACCGATTTTTCTGGTCTGCTTTTGGTCACTTCCCTCCGTTATTAGGGGTAGCTAATACAGCTCTACTTTTAAATACTAAGACTGGGAGAAAATATTAGAGAAAAAAAATTTCAAATTTTTCATTAACCTTAGATTAGCAAAAAATGCCAAAAAACTGCTTTTGCAGGTAAATTTCTTTGATTAACACAATAATCACGAAAGAGTGAAATTTATATTCTACCATTTGAAGTTCATAACTAAAAAAGCATGACATTTCCAGTATACGCTCAATTCATATGTACATGTTTTGTACATGTTTTGATCTGTATTAATATTAAACGTCATCATCAAATTACGACAAATATCTGAAGAGCAGTATTTCTACCACTCTAATATATCGTCAACAGAAAGTAGAATAACACAGCCTAAGATCGACTGTAGTCATAGCTATAATCTCATATTTAACACATATTTGCTTGGAATGAGAGTAGCCGGTTTTAATAACAGGAATTTCTAATTGTTATTTCTACCACTTCTATTGAAACTGATGAGTTGTGCAGTTAGCGTTAAATTTTCTTTTAAAGTTATCAGTTCTCTCCATGAATAGGGTAAATTAAAGCCATATGTATAAATAAAATTTCAAATGCGACAAACATATTAAATTATAGGACAGGTTGAAACTCAGTACAACTCCTCAAAAACTTAATGCATAAGAAAACGATAACAACCGATTTTAGCCATAACACTTATGTTAAACGCTCTCAACCTGGTTTTATGGACTTTTTCCCTGCTTTACCGACCGGCCGTGAAACCTTCCTATTTACCGCCTAGTCATAAATCACTTTATCCATTCCATATCTTCCGAATTTCCACCTACTCACATAAAATCTCTCTTGCTCTCTGTTTTCTCGCTATCTATTCTCGCCCTTGCCTCACAAAGCCCTCGAGTGATTTAGTTTCCATAGTAACAAGACGGTCTGAGGCTGTGAATTTTTAGAAGACAACGACGAAGAGGGAAAAACCAAAAGAGTGGGAGAACCACAATTATGACGTGTTTTGTAACAGGAGAGTTCTGGGAGTAAAAATAACCTCAGCGGTTTGGAATTAAGAGAATGTGAGAAGCGAGAAAAAGATAATCCTGATAAAAGAAATCTCTTAACATATCCCACAGGTTAACATATACTACATTGATACTGCTTACTAGGAATGATGGACAAAGATATTTGGATTATTATGGACAGCAAAATTTAAATTATAGTGCATTCGATATCGCACTCCACTTTTTATGGAGGATGGAAGTAAAAGCGTTATCTTCAAGATTTTATTATAGTTATATCCGTACATAATGAAGAAAGTAATGGCAAATTATCTCACTTCTCATCTTTCATTGTGTGCATTATCCTCTTCCTAAAGCTTACGGTAGCTAACGTTAGAGAGGTTGAGGATCTAACGAGCCGTCTAGGTGATGAAACGCCCTCTATAAAACGTGAAACTTTTAATTGCGCAATATTTGAATACAGCTCACACAGCCTAAAGATAATTTTTATATATATTGTTGTGTTCAATCTAATTTTTCAGAATTATTCCTCAAATGGTTACTATGAATTTTCATTACATTTATAATCATGCATAAATCGTACATTTCGAAGTTATCCAAATACTTATAATAATAATAATATACTTGTGTTTTTGTCTATTTATTGTGAAGCATATCATTTTATTTGCAATCACCAAATTTTTCTTAGATAGATCGTGAAATACTTTCTTCAACTTCCTTCGAAATCATTGCTTCTTGCATGAAGATCCCCAATAACTCACGTGTACTCTTATCTTTCTTTTCGACTATACATTCTTTCCAGCTATCTAACCCCTTTTTCAACCTGCTATCTTATTTTTCTCGAGTAACGTATTATATCCTTATCGAATTCTACTCTTACTCCATTTGCTGAAACTTCTCCCATGTCTTCTACAGCCAAAAGCTACCCTTTCAACCATATTCGATGACTACTGCTACCACAGTTTTTCTTCTCACCTCATCTTCTTTCTCCCCATCTTTTTTCGCGTCTCTGTACCTCTGAAAGTCCTACTTAAAATTTATTCAGCATCTGCGTTTCTACCCCTCTTTCCATATCTCCGCCCTAAACCCTCTCCGCCTCTTATTCCCTTCCTTCACAAAACCAGACTCTCAAACAAGTTCAAAATTTTTGTAGTTGATGCTGAAAAACCAGGTTTATTTATCAGAAATAAAGGGAAAAATCGATCTAGGATTGTCAATTTGAGAGGGTATATTAAAGAAGAAATATTTATGCCGGAAAAATTATACCAAGTAATTTCCGCTTGGGAGATGATAACTTCTGGAGGTATATTCGTAAAATAATTTTGAGAAATAACTAATTTCATATACTCAGGTAATCATTATCATTTTAGACTAAAGGTAAAACTATAGGTTAAGAAAAAATGCTGATGTCTTACGCTTAACAGCAAGTTGGAAACGCCTTCAGTACATTTGAATGCTACTTTGTACTTTTTCATTCGTTAGGTTTTTAAAATATAGTTAACTAAAATTTTCTATCCTGTACATGAAATTCGCCAACAAATTGTTTCCTCATCTCGATCAAATTTTCCTAATGGTTTGTTTCTAATCAACGTACCTTCTCGTATTCAAATAAAAGTTTCACATTAATTTTTTTCGATAAGCTTGCCCTTAGAGAACCAAACCATCCAATTACTCTCAAGCTTTTTCAATGCCACCGTTAGGTATTCCTATCTTGGCCCTGATTCGAAACTTTGAACTCCTATTTCGTAAGATTTTACATTTACATTTTACTAACCCATCAAAATCTTCTCTGCCATACGTTTCCAAACGTTTTGGTTCAGTTCTTAAATCGCTTCTCTTTAAAAATATATTAATTTTGCGATTATAAGATCATTCCGACAATTTCACATCTTGACGAAAATGTCAAGATGACGAAAAGAACCGGACCTCAGTGGGAATAATTGGTCCAAGATGGAAAGAAATATCGAGATATGTTTTGGATGGCGTGAAATAGGAAGGAAAAGAAGAAGAGTGGGATGAGAGGGTGGAAGGAGTGAAAGGGGAAGATGAGTGGGGGGAGAGAGGACACACGGTAGCCGTGTGAGCGAAATTACAGCACCCCGGGACGCGTCTTAGAAAAGATAAAAACCCTATGAGGTGTGACAGTGAAACAACTTAAGGAGGATCGTCTCTGAGAAATAATGGAGATTCCGAGAAGGAAAAGGAAATTTCTGCGAGGAGAGACTCATTGTTTGCCGAGCACACTGGGGAGCATTTGAACTGCCGTTTTCACGATGGAAAAGCTGGTTTTCGTTGGAAAATTTAATTGAATATTTCTTTTGACGATTTTCCCAAAATGAAAATTCTACACTCTGACTACGATTGTTTTCTAAAACGGAAACGTCTCAGCTAAGTAAACAAATTGCACAGAAGTCAGCAAATCTCTTCCAATATCTTTTTAAAATAATTTCCAAGCTTAGAGATACTACCGTCTGATTTTACTCACTGAGCTTTCTGCAAATTAGGAAACTTAACAAAATGAAGTCTTTGATAATTCTTAATGCAAATTTTGAGTTACAAATTTTACGGAGAATCAAATCTTGATTTAAATATTAAGAATTCTCTAGGTAAAATTTAATTAGTAAAATTATTATAAATTTTGTATTCTTCTTATTATAATCGAAAACTTTTATCCGTCGAATTCGCTGATTAAACATCACGATTTCAAATTGAAACGGTTGAAACAGAATCTTATTATTTCAGAAGGGAAGGATCGTGGACTGAGCTGTTTTATAAATAATGAAAGATCCCTCATAATTAGATGAACCGGGAAAAAGAACCTGGCGTTTTTTCCGGGAACTGAACAAACGCAAGTAAATTGTTTCCATCACGCAAACAACACACAAAAGCAGGGAGGAGAGGAGGGGGAGGGAAGGAGAAAAGGGAAGGCTTCCCGTACAGAAGAAAATGTGTCAGAAAGAATATAAAACGTGGGAATATTTATCATCTTTATCTTTTGGACGTCTACTCGAAATGAGCCCAACACTTCTCTCCCACAGCTTTCTCCCTCTTCTCCCCATACCTCTGCATCTCCCTCCCCTCCACCACCTAAAAACGATCCAACATCATCCCTCTCTCCTTTTCCTACCTCCCCAAACTCCCTCTTCCTCCAAAACCGCATACAAGGAACCTTAACATAGATGTAACTAGTAGCTATTTTTCATCGGCTCCTTGAAATGCGCTGCGCACATTAACATTTTTTATCTCCGAAAAAAAGCTCCTCTCTCTCCGCGGCCCCTCCCACACTTGACCTCATCCCTTTCTTCTCCAAAGCGAAAAAACACCCTTTTTTAGGAAAATTATTTTTTCCTCTCCCGGCTACCGTCTTCATTCTTCGCCACCCACGTGGCTTCCCCACTTCGCCCACCCTTTCCCAGCATCCGTCTCACACTCTCCCCCGCACCACCTCCTCATTCCCTCCTTTCCTCAGAGTTCGTTATTCACCTCCGTTATATTCCAACTTGACTCGGCGTAAATCACACACAATTCCGCCACCTTCCCTCGGATAGCCATCAGTTTTTATTTATTTTCGCTGCTCCTTTATTTTTTCATTTTAACGGTTTTCTTTCATGCTTCGGGGTCCCACACACGCGGAGGGAAAAAGCGCGCGCTTCGCAACCTTTTTTCACTCATTTCTCCTCACCATTCCGCGAGAGTTTTCACCCCACACTTCAAAGAAAAAATGCGCGAGGCATTCGCGAGCACGCACTGTATCTCTGACCCCGCGTACACATGCAAGACCCATCGCTTACCTTATTCACCTCCGTGTTCCAGTAATTTCCGTCTCCACCTTTAACACGCCTTGTTTTTTCTCGAGCACGCCTCCAAGAGAAAAAAGCTTCCTCATTCGCCGCAGCCGCCGCCAACTTTTTCATTTCGACCCATGTCTCCCTCTAATTCGTATTTATTGCCCCTGTTTTGTTCCCTGCTCCTTAACCCTCTCCATACCAACTTAAACTCCTCACGGCGCTTTTTCTATTTCTCCTTATTCTCCGGGACTTTATACCCGCGCTTCTCCGCGCATTTTTTCGGGAAAATACCATCACTCCTTCGTTGCAGACATTTATTCGCTAATTTTTTCCAGCTCCTACTCCTCCCACTACCCTGCCTTCTCCGAGGAGCACTTCATCATCCAATTACACGGGTTTATTATTCTCTTTTTTATCTGGTCGACTAGTGAGAGCGAGCCGTGTGCGTGAGCAGTAAAGATGGTCTCTGTGCATTTTTCCTTGTTCTTTTCCTCTCCTTACTCGAGTAATGGGAGTTATCTCTACAAGCTTTTAATTCTAGCTTAACTTTGCTGAACTTTTTTGTTTTTAGGTAATGTATTCATGCGCTTTGGTTAAATTTAAGTTAAAGCGGGAGGAAAACAACTTTTATTGAAGTGGATCTCAGAAATGATTATGAAATATGAAAATAAAATGGGTTAATTTTAACCGTAATGTAAAATATTTATGTAGTACAGTAGTATTGCTAAAAGTGCTATATACAGTAGTAGTATTATAAGAAAACAAAACTGATTCAGCCTTCAAGGTGATATTCTCCGATACCAATATAACATACGATAGAAGAAACCACGATTAAGGAGCATGACCCTTAAAAATTGCTCCCCCTAGCATTTAAAAATATTTGAAACTCTTCATATTGAATGAACTCAATTTTGGAATTGAATCTGAACGAACTCAATTTTTGGAATTGAATCATTCGATTACAAACTCCTTGAGAGAAAGTATTTTGTTTTCTGGAGATTTATTTCCGTGGGAGTATTTAACCGATTCTAATATACAACCATCTTGGTTACGAGAACAGTCAATGTAACAATACCACCACTTTCATCAGTATGCCGTCCATTTTATTGTTTTTTGCAGGTCGTAAAAAACATCGTAAAGTCGTTTTTTGTATTAAAGAGGACCTCCCGGATGCGAATACCTCAGACAAATAAGACTACATCCATAAAGATATTGACAGAATGTATTGATTAAAAAAATCCAGTAATTCTCCTTATATATAGTACTTAATATTTGAAAGACAACACCCAAAGACTCGAAGTTTAGCACTTACTCTGTAACTATTTTTGTGAGTATATCTTTCCTGTGCCTCTCTTTTCAGCTCAAGAATAAGTATTCTAAACTATCTCATGAATATGTACTTCCGCCTACATTTGGGAGTCGGCTTTGAGAAAAGACAAGAACTACGGAGAGGAGCCTTTCAAGTTCAAGAAAGATGTACAAAGTGTATTAAAAATATTCTACCTTCAATATATACACAATGTTGCTCATTTCTAGGAAAAACCTTAAGTGTTTGTCGGCAAGCTGTCAACAAGAACGAACTTCCGTTGTAGACTTGACTTGACTTTGACTTACATCCTCGAAGATATGCAGGCATCATATTAGCAATAACATATCAATGATTATTTCGAACGCATCTGTACTAAATATAATGCATCCATATACAGCAGTACTTTGATGATGAATTTACTGTGTTGCATAATCAAGTATTTTAAAAATAAAATTCGAAATTCTGGAACATCTTTCATTCTGGTTTCATCTATTACTTTCCATATTTGTTTTTGAAATGACATAATCATCGAATACATACAAGTAGTATATTCGGTAATGTCTTTTTTAATCTTGAAAGACTATGACCAAGTTTCATTAAATAACCTGTTACACAATAGCTTATAATTCGGCAATAATGGAGGCAGGCTCATTAACGTATTTCTTGCGAAGAATTTTTCAACAGAGATTTGTAATGATGATTTTCCAACGCTGTACAGCTCGGATCAATTTCGCTGTACCATATATATACATACACGCAAACTCTCAAACATGGCAAGAGAGAATAAGAGAGTGTTTCTTTGTGAACACTATCTAAACTCAATCCCATCCGAATAATATACGACCGAGGCGTCTCCTTTTGGGCCATTGTGGGTGCTCTTCCGAGGCCACACCTATGAGGATCCGTCCTCCCACTCGCCTCACAATGGCCCTCTTGAGAGACGTATGAGGCGCCCTTTTGCTGCTACTGTCCCACGATCCCGAATATTCCCCGACACCGCCCTTTCCCGCGAGCTTTTAAAACGTCGCGAAACCGCAAGAGAGTCCAAATGTTTCTGCGGTCTACCCCCATGTCCATCGCTCCAGCCCGCAGTTTATTTCCGCCTAAATTCTTAACGGCTCTTTCGACCATATTTCATTTCCAATTTGTCCCTCTATCGTGACATGAAGCAGAAGCGTGTGGGTGCAAGCTTAAAATTCAAGGTGAGACGCGCAAAATATCTCAATATTCTTAAGGCCATAAAGATAGCTGCTTAGGAGTGGAGAAGTTTCGGAAAAAAAACTTAAACTGTTGTCCTTACTGATTGGCAATCTTGCTATAGATTTTTTGAGTAAAAGATCTAATTTTTTCGAAAAATTAATAAAAGATTACATAATATCGCAAATCCTTGAAATTTTTTGCCACAAACTGAAAAATATTGAAAAGGTGTAACTCTTGTTAGGTCTTAAATAGCTTGTCAATTAATTTGAATTCAGTTAATATGACGATTAAATTAATTAATTTGAATTGATCAATACTTAATTAAATATTTTTTCGATCTCACGCTTCTTTAATTTAATAAAATATCAGAAAAGATCAGTAGGTAGAAAAAATAAATCCATAGCTTTTGTAACGATAAGTTCCCTCTGGGGATATTTCTATTCAAGTTTCATTAACGCGCATTATGCCATGTACAGTTAATGTGCTGTTTTACTGCAACCCTCGATCTCGCCAAACAGACTCATATTGCATCAAAAAATATACTGGGAGGCTTTCCGTGATTCTTAATCGTTATCATTCGTCACCAAGCCAAGCGCTTCGAAACACTAAGCTACAGAGTTCACCAAACTTCTCGAGTTATTTGCTCCAACTCCACTCAATTACATTTCCGTGAGAATTTTTTCCTCTCGTTCCCAACACCGCCCATTATTACCTCATATATTTCCGAATCGTTCGTCATTTTTATCCTACTTACATCTCATTCATTCTCTCCTTTACGAAATACTCTCCTTTTTCCATCCACATTACCCACCTCAGCTTCCTCTCCCGCCGCGCTCTTCCCTTCCCACCCGCAACACCTGAAACGTATGCCCTAATGCGTGTACGCATACTTCATCTTCCTTTTAGATTAGACTCCCTACCTCACAAGTCATTCCTCCAATCCTTCTTCTCCACCCCTTCTAAAGCTCACCTCTACCTCCCACGCTCTCTGTCTTCCTCCCCCACCGCCACCAGCTATCTCTCCTACCCACACCACCGGTACATCCTTTTGCCGCCTTACCCTCACCATTCCGCCACCTCCTCCACTCCCCCTAAAACCACGTTGGAGGTCCCCTACAGATCCTTGTATGTGATAAATAATGACGCAGCTACTGTGCGCGGTTTCTTCAACAGCCACCTACCCTAAGCTACCACTCCTTTCCACCCACCAACTTGCCATCCCCTAGAACACCTTCCACTCTCTCTCTCCTTTGCATCTCCCCCTCATCATCCCTTATTCTTACTTCTATCTTTCCTCCTCTTTTTCTCCATCTTACGCTGCTGCTGTCTCACGCTCTCCAACGCTTTTATCCCACTGTCTTCTTTTCCAACCCCTCTTAACCTCATCTCTTTTTCCGATTTGCTTCGTCCGCGACTGCGGCCAACGCTCGCTTTATACACGCTCTTATTTCCTGCGTATCGGAGAGGGATGTGAATACCTCGCTAGAAAGAGCATATACAACTTCTGTCACGAGAGAAGCTTCATAACTCACAATTTTTCTCACAATATCGCCAATACTGCCAAGTGAAAAAGTCTTGACTCGGAAGAGATTCAAGAAGATTCCTCTCTCTATAACTCATTCAAAGATTGGCCTCGATGAGTAGTATTTTGTAAAATTCCATTATCTTAGAAACAGTAGAAGATACAAAATATTTATCAATAGCAATGCATTTTTGTTATTATACCTGATTTTCATCGATTTTTGAGGAATATGAGTAAATTTGCAAGTGCACTCGAACCTATCCGGGTGTCATTTAAGAGATCCAGCTCAAAATCATCCAGCCTGATATTAGAGTATCCGAAAATTTTATCAGTCAACTTTAGTCGAGAAGTTCAATGAAATTTCAATTAATAAGTTCAATAAAATTTTAAAGAAAATGAGAGATTTTTAAAGAAGAAATTTCAAGGTCTGATTTTTGTTCATTATAGTGCATGAATGATCATTTTGTCAGAGAAATAAAACTTCACTTTGTAAATTCCACTTGTAAGATTTATTAACGATACTGGCTTCGTTGAAGTTCAACATCATCAGGTAAGAATTTCATATTCTGAGTTGCTTATATACTCCGTAGGGGGTATGTTCGGGAGTGTTGAGGAAAGGGAGGGTGGGAGTGTGGGTAAGAAGAATTAGGCTGGGGTAGTGGTTAAAAGCTGCTTACTAATTTCCAGATACGTAAGATAAATTAGCCATGATAATAGTTACGTCAACAAGAAATTAATTCAGCAAATAATTTTATTTTCCATTACGTCAGAAACCATTATATTTTTTTCAAGAATGATCAGTCTTGATGGTCATTTTGGAATTTCTTGATCACGAATTAAAATATGTACATTTCCTTTAGGAATACGTGAATGAAAGTTGTATATAAACATTCTTTAGAGAGAGAAGGAAACGCACTTAAGACAATACATGGAAGAAAAATCGAATAAATTAATAAAATGTCAGCGATACGGAGTACTGTCCCACCGTAATTACAGTAGATCTTGAATCAGACGATACTCCACCACACCTTCACATTGCTAAATTGATAGGTAAGCTACTGCTTTTTTGTCTAATGTAATTATATAAGGTAAGATATGTAGATACGTCAATTTTATGCTACCCAATTTGTCGTTACAATCCAAATGCATATTATCTTTTGCACAAAACAACTGTCAAAAATCCCTGCAAATAAAGGTTTCCAAATTATTTCCATTTACACAGCTAAACATTTTGAAACCAAAATCTTACAAACACGTGTAATTCATGTCTTCCAAACATAAATAAGAGAAATTTCTCCACCAATTCGAAGATTCTTATCAAGGAAAACAGATTCCAGTAAGTTTTTTAGAAGCCGCATGAGTTCGTCATCTCCGGCTTCCTTCATATGTCCGCTCCAAACATATCGACTTCGTGTGAGGTTTGAATATTACTCTGTTATCCGATACAATCTCCTTTTTGACAACGCCAAGAGGGAACTATTCGGGCAGATAACTCCGAAATCTCTTCCTAGCTCGGCAGGAGGTGGAAGAACGGACAGATAGTAATGATATTTTCTTAAAGTAGTAAAACGCACGATTAGAAGTCTGTGGGTCGTAGGATGTCGCGCCGTTGAATGGGCGGTGGTTCGGATCGTTTGGATACACACGTCTTTTGCTGAGGGTGTGTGCGCGCCATCTGTGTCCCGCCAAAGGGTTTATTGGATGGGATGCGGAAGAGTATGGGCCTGAGCAGGGCGTGGCGCTTTCGAGAATATGTTGTGCTCTCTCTAGGTAAAGGTATGGGTGACGAAGTGACGAGGCACATCACATCTCCACCGAAATAGGCTTAATATAAAGCTGTAAAGGATGGGAAGCGAGAAAAGTGAGGTAAAAGATTCATAAAATATTTTCCGAACTTTTTGTATGCCGACGGCTCTGGAAAAGTAAGTTAAAATTTCCTCTCCAAAACTTGCTAGATATAACAAATTTTTTGCGGGTCTTCTGAGCGGAATTATGTTGGAATTTCAATGGAACAGAATGTCAAAATTGTAAATCGCAAATTACATTACGTTAAGTTTTACTTTAGCCTTAGGAACAGCTATAGAACATACAAGACTGAAAATATGATCGTTCCCACAAACTTAATGACTGCTATAAAATTCCTTTTGACATCATAAGGATTGCAAAAGTTTGCCTTTTGTAAAGATTGCAATGACTCCGTTATCACGTAAAGAAAGGGTCTTGACTTCGTGATAAAAGGCCATAAGGAAAAATAAGAAGGTTATGCCCATTTCATCCGAATCTAAATTAAATTAATTTATTATTTTTTTCCATTATTTACTCTTGTTAGGTCTTAAATAGCTTATCAATTAATTTGAATTCAGTTAATATGACGATTAAATTAATTAATTTGAATTGATCAATACTTAATTAAATATTTTTTCGATCTCACGCTTCTTTAATTTAATAAAATATCAGAAAAGATCAGTAGGTAGAAAAAATAAATCCATAGCTTTTGTAACGATAAGTTCCCTCTGGGGATATTTCTATTCAAGTTTCATTAACGCGCATTATGCCATGTANATATTCTCCAGAGAACATCATTATACAATATTATAATACAATTTTTTAATTTAAATCGTCTGCTGTAGCGTCACCAAGTAATTTTTCTTCATCAAAATATGTATAAATCCGTTCACTAACGGCAAGAAACACAACGCAAGGTTGGTAGTAGTGACGAGACCAAATCTGGAAACACCTTCCATCTCCAGTGAAATTTGAACTCCTCCATGCAATATCCGAGCGGTGCGACAACTTAAGGCGTGCGCGAAAAGAAAATGAATGCGGCGACGACAACGATAAAGAGGGAAGTGAGACGAAAGGAAAGGACGATAGCGAGAATGTGTTCGTGTACGCTTTTGACGATGAGCGATGAAGAGAGAGGAAGGAAAATGACGATGGAACATGGTTTTGGAGAGTGTTTGAAGGGTAGGAAGTGGCAAAGGCTTGCAATTAGGGAGAGACGACGATTAAAGGGAAGAAGTGTGTGAGGAGCCGGAAGACGGAGGAAGGGGGTGTAACCATGACACAGGAGAGGCATGTGAGAGCGGAAAATAAACAGGGCGCCAAAGGGTTGTAAGAGATAAAATTGGAGAGAGAAGATCGGAGACACGAAGGAAGGAAAGAGGCACAGGAAAAGGATTACATGACAAACGAAAGATATAACACTAGCGGGAATAGAAAATAAGACGATGAAATAAATAAATCTTCGTCCATATGATTACTTTCAGGTGTTGAATACTTTAACTCTCTACCTTAAGAATACTGTATCAAATATATGCAGAGGAAAGTGCAATATTAAAACAACATAAAGATATATGAAAGAGGAATCCACTTACTCCTATTATGGAAATTCAGATACCACCGGTGAAACAGTGTTTGATTGCCGCAAGAGAGGAAAGGGGTGGCTGGAATAGGTGTATTTAGTATTCTGTAAATTTGCTTGAGGAGGAAGAAATATATCAGAGTGACAGCAACATTAGAATTTAATTAACACCATTGTCTTTCCAATGCATCATAAGACGCTAAAAAGGGTTCGAATCAGTTATTTGTAATGATAATTGTGGTGCATTTTTCGCTCCCTTCCTCAAAATAGCTTTCTTGGCTTACGGATTCCGCTTATACGTACATCTTGGATATTCCACGTGAGAGTAGCAGTGATGCCATCTTTGATAAATGCTCCGAAACTCACCAAACCCCATCCAAAGTCCCGGCATCGACAGAAAGGTTGTTCTGCTGTTGCAGTTCAATTGGTTCAAGCAGTTCCCCAAACCATGAAAGGTTTTCACGGTAAATTAGATATTTTATTGCGTACACTGTCATGATGTGACTAAAGTTTCTACTTAGATATTGCCGGTCATATTTGTTGTACTTAATTTTATATCATTACGAATGAGGACTCGAAACTTATTCTTTTAAAGATTGATGAAACGATATGAAGGAAAATATTCCAATAGAACTGGCCCACTCAGTCCATTTTAAGCGCTTATGTGGCCCGCCTCTGCGATATTGGAACCCCAGAGTGAGAGTACTCTCTCGGCAAATGGAATCTGCGAGTTCGGCTCCCGGTTACGTCTCTCTATTTCCTTTCTCTTAGATCGAATATGTCTATAGTCCATGCGTGTTCTATGCGAATCCTTTGCTTACATACATAATACTCATGAGAACCTCTCTCAAAAGACGTTAACGCAGTGAAATGTGGCAGAGAAATTGCGCGAGTAAAAGAGGAAAGAGGAGTGTGTGAATGTGGCAAGGGTGTGTTTCCAATCTGATAAAGATTTGTTAACTCTACGTTCCCATGGCGCACGGCAGTCCCTCTCAAATGGAGGCGATGCTTTCGAGGGAAAAGAGATATATCGAAGGGAAACGAAAGAGTTGAGCGAAATTGCAGGAAGTCTGCGCAGGGTGACCTTGTTTGGGTGCCAATCCGGGAACGCACTTTACCTCAGCCAAACACAATGAATAGACACGAACAAGTAAGTAAAGGAATAAAAGGAGAATGGAAAAAGGAAAGGAAAAGTGCTCCCAGCGTCGCCAAGTGGCCAGAAGGCCAACTAGCAACGAATTTACAAATAAATTAATTAATTAAGCCAAGAATAAAAGTATTGTCTTAGTTGAAGTTTCCTAACGCTACATACTCACTGCGATTTAATTCTTCATAACTAAACGAAGTGTTATTGTAGTAAACACAACCTTATCAAGGAACATTTAGCATTCCTTTAAATGGTGTGATCTGATATTAAAAATGACAATAAATGTAATATTAAGCTACGAAGAAAATAGAAATTCAAACTAAATTCAATTACTCCAATAATATTTCGGCGTTGAAATATGAATTTGGTGAATTTTACATTTCCATCATTGCAATACTTTCCACGAGGTAACGCTTTCAAACATAGCATTTATTTACTAGATATTATTTATTATTACTAGATATCAAATGCATGCATAAAAAATATATATACCAAATAATAAAAATCATAGCAAGATATTTAAGATTTCAAAGAACCCCAACAAGAACATGCAGAAGTAACGATGAAAAAAATATCAAATGATTTAAAAGTGGTATTGTAATAGCGAAAAATAATATTATGGCCCAGAATTTTCTCTCGATCGGAGACAAAGTGGAATTTTTGAATAATTAAGACTTTTTGTGGAAGATGAGAAGGATTCCTTCACGAAATCATTTACCTTAATTTTCCTTTCTTATCAACTATTCTGTAAACGGACAGAAAATGATCACAGAATCAAACAGTATAAGAGGGGTATCACTCTTCCGCCTTTGAATAAGAAAAAACGAACCAAATTCCATGCGGTCTTCATTACTATTCCTCAGTTCCTGAATTATGAGTTTTGAAACATGAAAGATAGAAGCTTTGCTATAAAACGAGGAAACCGCTTGATGTTTCCTGCCTTCCGTTACCGGTGACTTATAGATCAAAGTGCTCATTAATATTTGGAAATTGTATTAAGAAAGGCAGAACTGAATTGCTATATTTTTTAAATTGTGAGGTAAAGGATGGAAGAGAATGCCTTTATTGAAGTAACTGTAGAGAACAAAGTCAAAGAAAACGGAGACAAAGGTCTGGGAGGACCTGAAAAGACGACGAGTTGTCGTATTGGCTTGTCTCAACTCCGAAAACCTCTCTTACCGTGTACTAGGCCTTCCCACTGCTCTGCCTTTGTCTTCATATGTACACACGATTGAGGCGAGAGGTTAAAAGACAAGAATATCTGGGAGCGAGTAGGATAGGTATCGTCGATTCCCATTCCCTGTTTTTCTCGACAACGCCCTTGGAACCTCTTTCGCCTCTACAAAGAGGTGACTCATGCCTGATATTGCTTCCTGGGTTGTCTGTTCTCCGTGTGAACCTTGTCTATTCGCTTCGAATCCAAATGCGCATGTCAATTTCGCCTTTGCACTGTTTGCTTTGCGCCAACCGTCAATATACTCTGAATTCATTCCCTCTCTGTCCGAAGAAAAACAGTCTTCGATATTTTTCAGCATTTTGTTTATACCGAGTTCTAACAAATATCTAAAGAATAACGCATGCGCTATAGCATCATTAATTCTCAGGTTTTTATCGAAAATCATCGTTCTTACCTCCCATCAATAGTATTCAATAAAAATATCTTTGTTATTTGATATTTTTCAGTATCAGTTTACGCCGATACTCTGGAATGGGAATTTAGAATTCCAATTAGGCGAGTATGTTTCCACTTTTGATCCTGATGCCATTGTTTTTCAATTAAAGAATAAAATTTAACTTATATGTATACATTTCCCAATGTATTTCCCTCAAACATTCATTTACTGAACAATTATATTGATGGGCTTTAGCAATAACAACGGACGAACACAACCACAACTAACCGGAAAAATCCGCCTAGCCGGGTTTTGAACCCCGAACTCCAACTCCAGGACCTTGTGGTTGAAGCACACTAATCACTCCGCCATCGTGGCCGATGGCGTTGGCAGAATGGTTTGCTTCTTCGTTTCCTGAGAGACAATCAATAGCATTGCTTTGTAATGATATTTGACATGCATTATAAAGAATATTCGTTTTTTGAATAAAGATTATCAAGACGATTGAAATGGAGCAAAGATATTAAACGTTAGAAACCAGACCATAAAATAAATTTCCAACTTCATTCAAAAACGAAAAAAGGCACGAAAGTTTTCCGAAAATTTTCCACAATTTACTAGTTCAGCATTGTCAATATGTAGCATCGCCTGAAAAGGAAACGTTAGCTTCTTCCTCAGAGTTCAGCTTTTCCTATCTTATCATTGTGAATTCTAAGCGCATCCCACCTCCAGCCTCCTTTGTTCAGAAGGTGCTCTGTCTCCCCTCTAAGACTGTCTCCCCCTTTGCGACTCACTTTCGCATCCCGTGCGGACCCGCCCTCACTTGTCCAAACTAGTGTCCCTCCCCACCCAACCTCACAACGTGGACCCAAGAGGCTCTGGATGGATTGGGAGAGTGTTGACACAAAACACCAAGTGGAGTTAATTAAACTCCCGACACTCCGAACCTCCCACGCACCCAAGACTAAGCCCATCCCTCCACGTAAACTTATCCTCATCTCTCCTCCGAATCTCTTTTCCGATTCCTTTTACTTTCCCCACACCATTTCCTCTGTCCGTGCCTTTTCTCACAAATAGAACCTTCATTTCCTTCCTCTTCACCTTTTACACCACTGTCAGACAATTCTTTTCTACTCCACTTTCTTTCAACATGTCGATAGTTATTTGCACCACTTTTCTCTCCTTTCCAAGATTCAGGAACGCTTCTCGAAGTTGAATTTCTCCCCGTTTTCAATCTAAGCTAAAAGATTAATTTAAATATTCATTTAAATATTCTGATTAGGGTTCAGTTTCGTTTGTAAATATTTCCATACTCTAGGAATGGAATCGCACCCTCCTCAGAAAATATTGTGATTTCGGATCAAACATTGAAACTTGTTTGATAAATTTATGACTAGCATCACATTAAAACCATCCATGCATAGCTTTAAAATGGTCATTTATGAGGGTACTTTCCATAAAACATCCATGAATATGGAGGTTCATCTTCCATTACATCAAATAGCTGAACACGTCACTTACCTGTATATTTCGAAGAATATTATTAACATTATATTATTATTATATATTATCAACACTATAAATCATTAGTAGTAATTTTAAAAGTGCTTCGATAGTCATTTCGCCAGTTAAGCTATCCTTCAAATTATCAATGTAGTTGCATCTTTAGTTAATCCAAATCTATCGTAGCTGCCTAGATAGGAAGTAGGCATGAAATAAAATATTTATCTTTCGTTCATTTAAGTATAAATAAATGCAATGGAATCAGAATAACATCGGTGAAATACTTAGCTTCGAGTGTTTATCTGTATGGGTGTGAAATGTGAACTTGTTATTTTTTTGGTCATTATTCACTCTACAATGAAGTAGTTTTTACCAGTTATACAATTAGAAAATATAAAGAATAACAAGCAGTGATGAGAGGCCGCCGCGGAGAACGATCTCTCCGAACGACTACACTCAACAAACAACCAAAAACCGCACTGCCACTTCGATTTATTCAATATCTTAACAACTTTAGATTGAGACGAAAACACCGCCAAACGACTTTGAAATCTAACCTTCTGTTCTGAGACGAGACTGGTGGAGAAGATCCCACTCTATTTCTCATGTCAGTCAGAGCGAGAATCACCTCCGACAGTGGGATGGAGATATAGATGTTTTTCGCATTTTCCTCTCACAGAATTAGTCATAGCAAACAAGAGAGCCAAAGGAATTGAATTAGAGATAAGATGAAGCAGAAAAGGAGAGAGAAGAACGCCGAAAATAAGCAACTTTTGGGCCATCAAATGATAAGCAATATCGGCTAAAGTGGGTTGCAGTGCATCCAGGGATAGGAAGAATCCTCCTTATAAGTGGTTAGCAGAGCGTCTTGAACGGTTTCTTTACCATGTGCTTCGAGTGAAAGAAATTAGGTGTAAACCGCGGACCAATACGGTGTTTTACCAATTAAACTTATATATTGGTAAAATTCCAACTGATTGAATGATTATGACGACTGAATAAGGTTCAATGATAATTCTCCAATAATTATGAATTCTTATTCTCAATTCTCTCGATTTCTTAAAGTTCTCTTTTCTTTCCTTACCCATCCATCATCTCCTCTCTCCATTCTCCCAACTTCTCCCTCTCTCTCGTCCTTCAAACCCTGAGCACACACACTCCAAAGTTCTCTCCCAAAGCAGCTTCCTTCCAAAGTGTTAATTTCCTGATAAACCGGGACTTGGAAACACTACTCCTGGGCAATGGGTAGATCCTTGAGAAGGCGAATCATAGCATGTGAGGGTAAGAGAAGCGAGTTGGAGGGAAGAAATTGTAGGAGGGCGAAGGAGGTAGTTTAGATTGCATGTAGAAGTGATAGAGGGGGAGAGGGTAATTTGTAAGGGAGATGACATGGTCGTAGAGGATTAGGAGCTGAGCTAAGGTTCACTGGATAGATGACCGTCGCTTGAACTGGATGGTAATCAAAGGAATGAACAATCAACTCGGGAAAGCTGACGAAATTCATATAGTCCTCAATAATTGGGAAAATATAAGACATGATTATAGACCTTAAATTGACATGATAATGTTCTAACCTCTTAATGTCAAGAAAATATTAGAAAATAATATTTGTTAAAATTACTACCCTCTAACGTCATATTTGTTTCAAATTTGAGGATAGAATTTCAACTGTTCCTGCTGAGAGAAAAATTTAGGCGCAAACATAAAAAGTATCATGCCTTTTCCCATGGAATTTCTTTACTATCAAACATTTCACTGAATACTCATCTGAATACCAATATACGCGGTGTATTTTCATTAAAGCATCAGTTAAATGAATAAAAGATAAAACTAAAAAAGCAGTTATGAATCGCAAAAATAGTTGTGATAGAGTGGTTTTACTGAAGTAGTACTCTGTACTCTGATGGCTCCAATCAAATTTTATTAATTATTAAATTTCTTTGGCCAAAATTACATATTACTTAACTGATGATAGTGCCATAAATACCTCATTATTTGTTTCCTATCCTTTATGCGACTGTTGCTTTCTTTCATAGCATAATAATAACGTACTCATTACTTATTAGTTACTTATCTTACACAAAATGGTAAAATGAATAATATAAAAAATTCTCTATTAGTTTTGTCGATGTGTCACGGTTTGTTAAGATAATGAAAGTAAACATTATGAAATAATTTATCACCAAAACGAATATCTGGTGTTGGTTCATAAACAGCAGGGAACTAAAAACCTCATTCCTCGAACAGAGAAAAGGCATGTGACGTATAGGTAAAGGTGAAGTAAATTTCAGGAGGTCGAAGCGTTGAGCTTCGAACTATTGAAAATAGAGCTCGAAGGGCTAAAAAATCTTGGAATTCATTTCCAGTAATCTCCTTAGCGATGATATAGGAATGCGAAAGCAGAGATTGGCATTCGTTCAATATACGAAGGGAGTTTTTCGTAGGGAAGGGTAGAGATGAGAGTTAGAATGAACGAGAGATGTTGGTGAAGGACAGAATATAAGAAGGGAAATAGCGCCCAGTAAAATGGAGCTGGAAAAACTTAGCGGGAAT
Source organism: Ladona fulva (assembly GCA_000376725.2). NCBI lineage: Eukaryota > Metazoa > Arthropoda > Insecta > Odonata > Libellulidae > Ladona > Ladona fulva. The sequence goes on from KZ308168.1 coordinate 1,085,930, forward strand.
GAAGAATATGTAAACGCTTGCTGAGGAATAACAGTTATATTTAGAATCCTTTCTGCGACGAATGGGGAAAGAATTACATAGTGTATAAAAACCTATCCTTGCGAAATTTGATGGAATATTCCGGTAAGCCTATTTGATCCCAGCATTTAACCTTCATCCTATAGACGTGGTACCCGGTAGCCACTTCCACACAATACTGAATTTAAATTATTTTATACTTATCATTAGTTGCTTAGGTTCTCTGATATCTTAAATATATTCCGAGGATTTCTAATTAATAAATATAAATTTGTAAATTATGTAATTGTAAATTTGTTATATACTACGGAGCGCAATACTTTACTGCGAACCCTCGTGATGAGGCACCGATGTACCACTAATCTATGTTAGTGTGAGCTTTTTCTATTTAAATTATCGTAGCAAACTCACTACAAGAATGGATACACATATCCTGTAACTTTAGAGCAAATACTCAAGACTATGATGAAATAAAATATCAAAAACCTCAGATTAATTCCTTCACTTAATTCTTCCAAGGGAAAGAAAGAACACAACCAGTCCATCAACGACTACAGATCAAAATACAAAATTGGCAGATAAAACTTTTGGGGAGGGAATTCGAACTATTAATGTAAAGAAATGCCATCGGCACATCTAGCGCAGAAATTCTTTAAATAATTGTGACTGATAAATAAATCGAAATTTCTCCTTTCCTCATAAATTCTTCAAATTCCACGAAGTCAAAAATAACGGTACTGTTGAAATCTGGAGCTCAATGCGACTGGAGGTAATGAGAAATGTTAATTCGTTTTACGTTTCATAAATAAATTAGCATTATGGCCCATAAAAATCCGGCATTCGTTTTCATAAAAAAGGAGAGACTCTCGAGCTAAAAAACTGCCCAAATCCAAAAACGAGCGTTATCTGCCCTTCCCTTATTGCGCAATTCGGAAAAAATGCCCATAAAATACAGTAATGAGATGTTCCGCAAATTGGGTATCAGAATCCGCCGCGCCATCGAGTGCTTTAGCTGATAAAAAAAGAGTCACACTTTCCGCACCGGGGATTATACGACTGTAAATGAAGGCAATCTACATTTATATTTTCTTTCTTTACAGGGACCGCTCCGCGAGGGGTCATTATTCGAGATCTTTCTGGATGAGCTTAAATCAGATATTTGTGTATAGCCGAACCAATAAAGCATGAAATTCAATTTTGCGATGTCCGTGGTAATTGCGTTTATATTATTAGATCTTTCCTTTTTTATCTCAGAATATCATCGGAAGGGACCTTCCCATAAAAAAAGTTTAAGTCTATATTCATTGGACTCCCAGATAAGAAAAATGGGTAATAACAGAAAATAATTGTGGTTCGGAGAGGGAATAATTGGGTGGAGAAATGGGAAGAGCGTATAAAAAGGTCGGAAAATATTGGAACGGAAGAAAAATCGGATAGTATATTCCAGTGGCAATGTTGATTAAAAAATTGAAAAATGCCCGACCTGGAACCACCGAAAAATGTGGACGTTATGAATGGTAATGAGCTTTGAAGGAATAAATAAGGGTATGAAGTGCCTGTTTAACCTATGCTCCAAACGTGAAATTTCGGTAGGAAACTCGGGATTTACTTTAATTTACCATATCATTCCCAAACACATTATCCTTATCGGCTGGAGTACTTGAACACCCGAGAGAAAACTTTATGCGAATATCATTTGGAAACTGTCTCCGTAGTTCATGCAAAGTATACCGGGTGAAAAGAAGATATCGTAAATTGACTTATAACCCGACGAAATATCTACCATTCCCTACCAAAAAGAGAAAATCTCTAAATCGACTACCTTAAAAATTTTTAAACTAGCCCCCGAATATATAGTTTGAATTTCACCGAGGAAAATAAATTAGTAATTAAAAATGATCGTTCGTGGAACGAGAAATTTCATTAATTATGAAGAATAACTCAAAAGACTATTAATTAATTTACCTTGAGCAAATTTTGAAAATTTTATACACTATTCAGCTAGGTAAGTCAGATATTTATGCCGTACTAGTGATTATGAATTTACCTTCAAAATATATTCCTCTATCTTTTATCAGAAAAAGTATTCATTGTGGGTTATTTGAATCGGAAGCTTTATGTGTAGTTTGTGGAGATGGTTAAAAGCCATTATTAGGCGCGAATTTAAGGGAATGATTAACTGCTAAAATATTTTTAAAGTTGACCGTTCCTTTGTCATAGTTATTGGTACTACCGGGCAGTTAAGTCACATCCTTTTGGGAAAGACTTTTCGACACTGTTACTACAAAAACTCATTTCGCTAATGACAGCATTCCGTAGTCTAGCTATTCCGTCTCTCAGATACGTTTTAACCGGAAGGACCAGACCGTTCATCGTCAACAATAATCACACCATCATCCTCTTTTCAAGGTTTTAAAAAGCCGGATGAAGCCAACTTTAAGGCATTATCAAATGAACGACCGACCGCACACAGCCTTGATTATCCTTCTCCGATCAATACCATCAGATATCGCGTAAAAGTTTCATCCCCTGCACTTAGGGCGTCTTTCACCTTCCAAGCCTCACTCCACCATCTTGTTGAGGGAGGATCACTCCCCCACTGAAGTCTCCACCTTCCATTATTTCCCGCTCCCTCCAATCTTCTGCTCCTTTCCAATCCCTCCTATCTCCCCCTGAATTGACCGTGCTAATCTGAGGGGGAGGCGATGGAAGGGGTGAGGCGTGAAAAGGGAGGGCCGAAGAGCGAGAAAATTGGGCGGGGGTGGGCTAAAGAGGGAAATAAGGGGTGCGCCGATCTCTCTCCCGGAGGAAGTGATGCAGAGGATTAGATGTCGAGAAGAGAAAATGGGTATCTGATAAAGCTGGGGTGAGAGTGATATGGGAAGGAGATTGGGAGGGATGGATGGTGGTTTTGGGAAGGGAGTGAAAAGGGTCTGGAAGGTTAAGTGCGAATAGGACTGGCGGAGGGATGTGGAACATTACGGAATAATGGCACCAATTGTCGAGTTAATTCTTTTTTTTTGCAGAGAGAAAGAGGCGTTTGATAAGGAGTCTTCCCGCCGCAGTATTATGTTATAGCGATCGCTCCGAATGAAAAAAACTTATTTCTCGTAAGCGGAACATAACAGTCATGCAAGTGAAAACAGTCACATAATTAGACTTAAATGCTGTTCGGACATACTCCTAATATCTTATTTACTCGCTAATATCTGAATACATAAGCCATGATTTCTTGTAATCGACGTCATTTTGCATAAAATTTAAACTTTTTTATTCTCCCGCGAAACATGAATTAACACATGAATTATTCTCAAATATAGTTGATACTTTTATCCAGAAAACAAAATATGCAAGAAAAAATATATAATTTCACAGAAAATTCAATTTCGGAAAGATTGCGTTTTCTAGGAGGATGAATCTTGTAAGCGAAAAAGTTTTCTCTAGAATTAAATATACCTCATGCTGAAGTTGGATATAGATGATCAGAATTTTTAGGTTAAATCAGAAATTTCAGGTAGTGTTTGTTACACGTTTCCGAAATCTATCAGAAGTATTAATGACAATTTTAATGAAAATCAATAAAACAATAGGTTACAATAAATAAAAGGAAAGTGGCTTTATTGAATTATTAGAGAGAGTTTTACCTACTATTTCTATGTTTTACTTCTCGCAAAATGTAATGTGAAAAGTGAATTACAGAACACGTTTATTAAACGAGCACGAGAGAGAGAGAGAGACCATGATAGAATTTATCTCACACCTTTCCTACCCATTTAAATGTTTGAAGCTTACCGAGTACAAGTGTTTCCTCAGTATTCGAAACAATTGATTATGTATACCAGATATGGCGAAGATATTTAACCTTATATCGTAAGAGATCCATTTGTACCGAAATTTTAAATTTTAAATCCCAAGATCAAACATTTTTAAATTCCCTGATTCCATACATTTTAATCCTTTCTAAAATATATTCTTACCTTTCCTTAAGCCATACGTATTCCCCTTGTATTTTCCATTCCCCCGCAATCCCCCACACCACAAGCATTTCTCCTTTGCAATTCTCTCCAAGATCCTCTACTTTTACTTTCATCCGACTCGTAGAAGAAGGGCAATACATTACCCCATACAGCATGTCACGTGAGTAACTCCTCCAACATAACCCACAGTGGAAAAGTCTAGAGGAAATGCACGGCGATTGTTCTCAGACGTCAAGAGATGGATGGGAGTGAGACTAGAACGTGAGCAAAAGAGGTATCCAACAGGGGTGAAAGGGTATGCCACCCAAGAGGATCTCCAATGAGGGTCTTTGGAGCGTACAACGGGCCCACCAAAATGTGAAATGGGAAAGAAAAGAAAAGATGGGTTGTTTTTGCGCACGAAAAAGAGAAGATAAGAAAAGGCTTTCTTTCTCACAGTCGAGTGAATATGAACGACTTTATGAAGAAATTTGATCGATTACTTCTTGGGCATAGATTTTTAAATTAAAGGACTCTAAATACTGCCAACATCGGGGTGACGTAATTTTGTTTTCCAAATATTCTAATGTATAGGTTAATGTACGGTTAAGGATATAAATTAAGCTAAGATATTGAAATTTTTAATAGCAATTAAATTTAAAGACGAAAATTGAATCCCATTTCTAATAGTTCCACCGTTTAGACAAATTCGACAAAAACTGTCGTAGAACGTCGTCTGAAATATAACTTGCAATGGGAATAGCATGATTTGAAAACTTCTATTTCAGAACAGAGAAATTGATTTTCATGAATCATATAGTTTTCAATTGTTACCACTCAACTGCTGAAATCGGTGATCCTATCAAAATTTGTAAAATCTACGAACTACTTCGATAGTGCTGCTAAGTAATGAAATAATCATGGAAAATTGTGATAAATTCAAATATTCTAGTCCTTCGACGGTAAAAAAGTCTTTCAGGAAGGTAAATTTTGGGTGCCATCGTCGAGATGGGTCTTAATAAAATTTGAGAACGTAAACAATTTCCTCAATCTAAAAAAATATAATGTCGTAGCAGATTGCGAACACGCCATCCCTCCCGAGTCAAACATGGGAGGAAGGAGAAGCTGTATCCCATATTAATCATCCTCAAGAGTGTCTCAGAATGTTAGAGACGAGTTATGAGATCGAATCGTTGGCATTAGCCTTGTGAAATCTCTTATGCCCTTAGCGCAGGGGCGTGTCCCTCAAGAGGCGTGTTTCCAAACGATAAGACTTCGCCGCGGGAAAGGAGGAAGTAAGGCGGGTGATAGTGATGCTTAAGGAAGGAAGGGAGAGGGCTTGCGGGGGGAGGAAGAGACACACGAATCTGCATACGTCACCCCCGTTAGAATAACACCCGGAGGTGTCCATGAAATGGAAAAAAATGAAGTCGCTAGAGAAGAGATTTGGGATTGGGGTCGGGTCGATGGATTACGTCCCTCCGACTTGACTGTCACGATTTCGACCTTTCCTTCAAAGTAGGAAGGTAAAGAGCAAGAAGCTTGTGGAAGGAGATAAGGAGGTCGAAGTGTTAAGACGAAGACTTCCCAAAGATGGACCAGTGCTTTCGAGAGGGTCACCCAAACGGAAGGACTCCCCTTTCTGACTTTCCTATCTATTAAGCCTTCCTCTCGCCTTCGGGATTTCAGCCATATCCGTTCGTCTCCACACCGTGTTTCCGCCTTCCACAGCATCCCTCTCGCCGAGGAGGATCGGAAAGTCCAAAAAACGTCTCTTTTCTAACCCCAGCTAATAGTAATCCGAGTGGGTCGAAGAAGAATAGAATCTCCACAAAAGAGAGCTACACTTAAGTCTTAAGTTTTCAGAGGAATGCTCATGTAACCTTGCGAACGCATTCAATTGTCTCTTCCTCCCTTCTTCTCGGGTCTCCCGTCTGTATCTGCTCCCGCTTGCTATTATTTCTCTCTTGAGACTCCTTGGTTCCCTCGGCGTCTTTTGTCTTACCTCTTCCTGTCCCGAATTAATACTGCAAGCTTTATTCTCGTCTATAGCTTGACTCTGGGTGGTGAATGGAGAAGATTGAAACTGTATCCCGCGGGGCAGTCAAACGAAATGGTGCTGCTATCAAATTTCCAACAAGTTCTCGTAGATTATCCCGTCTCCTCGAAGAAAATGCACGAGTTTTCTCCTCAGTGGGTGCCCCTCATCATCGATTCTCTCGGATCCCAATGCGTTTTATTCAAATAGTTTAACATTCGTTGTATCCAGATTGCCTGTGTATTTCAGAAATGTTTCTGAATTTTTTTCAAGCGAAGTTTTCGTTTAAAAAATTGAGGACAAACAAAGTTTATTTCAAATTTCCAGATTCACAAGAAAATTTGCTGCTCTTACTACATTCATAAAAATTTTATTTATTTCGGAAATACTCCTACTAGTCCTTTATACGAGAAACCCAGTATTATCGATTCACCAATAGAGCGGAAATGAATACAACATTGTCACTCAAAGAATCAATATCTATACTAAATCGACTTTTCTTAAATGAGTTCTTATTTGATTAAAATGTGGAATATTAATTAATCATATATATCATTCAGTATTGGGATGAAACTTCAGATAATAATATAATATAATGAGTGTTACCATTAGACTCCATACTGCAATTTTCCTCAAGGAAACCTCAGGTGCAGTTTAAAAGGAAAAAATACCGTTGAATGTGACACGATTCGTGTATCATCACTAAAATCAGTCATATCTATCTCTTCCAATTCCTTCATTTTCGTAACCATTAACATCAGCTCAAAGTCATTAAAATATAAGAGGAAATCTCCTTATTCCTAAATTAAATTTCCTGTAGTCTATGTATGTTAGTAGAACGAGGAAAAGTCTCTTCTAATTGTTAGTGATTCCCCCGTCCCCCGTAATGTATATTTGCTGTTTCAACGTGTGATTCTTCTAACCCAAAACACGTGGATTGTTAGTCTATAAAATTGTAATGTATTCCTAATTTTTAATTCTAAAAAGATTTTAATCGCTTGAGATATTCATGGGTAATAATAATTTTGTTTCCAATAAAATTATTATTATAATTTTATTATGAAATTAACATCCATAATTCTTTTATATTTTCAGTTTTTGGCAACAAACTAGTCGATTAGTAAAATTAAAAGACCACTGTCTATTCAACCTTAATTCTATTTAGGACAATATTCTCCGCATGGAACTTATATTGTTGAATCCTAGCTCATTCGTTTTCTATTGAGAAAACACGGGAAATTCAGACCCATACAGAATAAATGAATAGAATTTGAAATTTTTTGAAGAGGAGACAATTATTTGAGATTAAAGCTTTTTCAACTAGGATTAATAATAGCTGGGACAAACTTACGACCAAGTAGAAGTGTTTCTTATCAGCAGGATTTTCAAAATGAGAAATGTTATAATTTATTACCTGGGACGCATCTAGAATTTTCGCTAGGGAGAAGCTGAACTAATTGCATTGTAACTGGTAATCTCCCATTTACGTTGTAATGCGAATTCATTGATTCTCACCATAAGAAAGTATTGCCTGCAAAGAAATGTTTTGCGTGAACAAATATTTATTGATAAGACCCTTGAGAATCTGGATCTGAATAAATAAATACTTGTAGATAATTTGGGAAGTTGGGACGTAAGCTCTTCAGCCGCCCCCAGGGTGCGAGCCTGTTTGTTACAATAAAGAAGGAAAGGATACATCAAGTCATGTTTCATTGCAGAGGAGAAATAGAAGTAATTTTTAGTACCTTAGGAAGAGTTTCAGCTAAAATGAGATGTGCAAAGGAGATGTATTGCATAGTGCTCAAACGATTTTATATAGTTATACTTTTAGGAATTTTCTTACATTTTTCGATTTGAATTTTATGGACTGATATCCATAAAAATCCATATAATTCGTATATTTTATTCATTCATTATTAATTCGTTATATATTTAATTATAATAGACTTCCATTTCAATGAAACAGAAAGTTTGTTATATTGATGGGGAAAAATAACCGAACACTAAGTTGAATCGTAAGTTAATTCTGTTATCTTACAAGAAAACGCGGGAAATTTCAGGCTAAATAGAATTAAGAGTGAATAGATGATATTTAGTCTTTTAATTATAGTAATCAACTAATTTTATGGCAAAAAAATGAAAAATATAAAATCTTAATGGATATCAATGTCATAATATAAATAGCACGATATAACTTCGTATATATGATAAATTGTATTAGCGATTCTTTTGGAAATTGATCCATTACCCATGAGTCTCTCCAGAAATTTTCATAGACTAACAATCCACGTATTCTAGCTTAGAAGGAACATATGCATTCAATAGAGCATATTCATTTTCAAATAAGTTAAATCCCTTCATTCTTTATGGAGGAGAAATATCTTTTTGTCCTTATGCAACTACCTCACATTAATTAACGTAGAGCGTATCATTCTTATTTTTATTGACAAATGATATGGCTACTTTCTTGTATGACTATAATGGCATATATTGATTATTCAATGAGAGAACTCTGCAGTTAAAATGATTTTAAACACTGAGAGATTTTTCCACCGGAAAAACAAACCATATATCCCTACTAGTTTACCGATGTTTGAACTGAATTTATTCCGTTACAACTAATGAAAATAATTATATAAAGTTTTACCGCGACACAATGTAATGAATTGTGCATTATTGTAAATGCAATTTAAAAGAGTACATCGATATTGACAATGTACGTGAATTGATTCAAAGCTTTTCGTTTCAAACGTCTATCGTAAACCTCTCCAGAAACTCTAAAGAGACATTTCCAATTCAGTCGCTTGAAATTTTCTACACAAAGCTCTAACTTGGATATATATGTTCACATGAAAGAGAAAATTCTATCTTTCGAAGCTTCAGTCGCCTGAGAACACGCCCACGCCATACGAATGGATTTACTAAATGTTTCTTCGAGATGCAAAAGCGTGACGGAAGCATGTTTCCACCCTTTTCAAAGTCTCATTTTACTGTACACGTATCCATTTCCAGCCAACGTGGTCCATTGTGGAGTCGACGCCCAATGACACCGCGCACAAACATTCTCAGTCTCCCTGCCACCGTTAAAATTAGTACAAAGGGCTTTTTGGCTTCGATGGCCGAATAACCCGTCCTCAGGAAGATCTCGCAGAATGAAAGGTCGAAATGAAATTAGCCATCCGCACAGGAGGCTCCCTAATATTTTATGCAAGACTTGTTTGAATAACAACTGCTGAATGGGAAAAAGGTGAATTGGAACATATATATTCAAAGTTGGCCTTAAATAGGTTTGATAGCATACAAAAGGAGGAATAAACAAATAAACCTGACTAAGATGAATTTTCGCGCGGTTATTCGTGAAATAAACACGTTTCTTCGCAAAGTATTTAGCTAATTCATTTGCCTTGTTAAATAGATTTAGAAGTATTATAACTTCTAAATACAAAGGTAGATAGGTGCATATTTCTTCAAATATTTCCATTTAGGTTCTATAAAAACATAATTTTACAAAATTCCTTGAAATTTACAAAAAATTAATTAAAACTGAACAATCTCCTTACTTTAAAGTAAGTTCATGTTTTCTCCATTATTTAGTATAAACCTTCATTGGGTATTGAATGAGTCCTGATTACTGAAATTTTGAATTTTAAGGGAATCTTAAAAAAAGGAAGCGTTAGACGAATAGGTTATACATACATTTAAGTTTTGCTAATTTTAGAAAAATTCGCTTCGAGGAAAGAAGTATTAGAAATAAAGAGCTTGATTATCTTTGCTCAAAATAAGCGATCGAGCATCTTTATGCGATGCCTGCCATCCGATGAAATCGAAACCCTAAGAGGCAACGGCTTTCAAATAGGTGGGACACATCCATTGTCAACATATACAAACACCCATCCGAACTCCTCCTCTAGAAATCTCACCCTTTCGGGAGCTGAATCCCATTTTGGAACACTCGCATGGGAACACAATGAGAACGCACGCACGCACACGGGATATTTGTATGCGCTTCGTTTCCATCGTTTAACTCATGTGTCAACTACGCTAGGGAGATAGAGGAGCCAAGGGCGGCGAGAAGTGATTGAGGCACGCCCCCCGCAGAGTTATTCACGACTCTCGGTGTAGCGAGGAGCGGTGAGAGTGGAATGTGAGACTGAGGCTGTTTTGAAGCTGAATGGAGAGGAAATAGTTGGGGCGAGAACAGGAGTCAGCAAGGAATGAAGATAAGGAGCGATTTGCGCGCTTGTTATGAAATTTTAGCGGAAGGGCTTTACAATGCTCGCCGCGAATAAATTCCTAGTTATATTAGCAGCTCTATATATAAATTATGTATCTAAAAGCTGCTGCTTTCATTCATAGATAGTATTATCAAATCCTGGATTTTTTATGGAAAAAATTACTACAACTTTGATGCTCTTCTAAAGGGACTCTCAAATAGGAGCGAATTTTAGCAATCGGAGGCTCTAAGCGCAGGGATCATTTTGAGGACCCATCAAGTGATTATTTATCCTAAGAAGGTCCTTTTTGAGCCCTTTTAACGGTGAGGCCCTCAGCTATCGCTTACCGTGCTTAATGACAAATCCGTCGCTGCTAATAAACGTTGATCAATATTCCGACGCGATCATTGAATGAATAATACCAAAGTTCGGTCATATCAGAAGATATTTTATTTCTTGCCGGTTTCGGGGATCTACGGCTATCACCGAGTCGCAAAAACTTACGTAATCTTAACATTTAAGTACTATCTCACAAAAGCATTACTCTCTATAGAATACAAAATTTATATACATCAACATTTATATATATATATATAACATTCCGCAAGCCGGGAAGCTACGGCTTACCGATTTCTGGGAAGTCCCAATGATTATTTCAGAGACAAAGCCTCCATCTTCAGGCAGTCTCCACAAAGGAAGTGGAACTCCACTGAAGATGGAGGCTTTGTCTCTGAAATCATCATTGGGACTTCCCGGAAATCGGTAAGCCGGAGCTTCCCGTTTGTCTCTGAGCGCGAGTTCCGCTTGCCGAAAGACGGCTTACGGAGTGTTTTTAAGCCTCTAATTCATTAACAGCCGTGTTTCAACATTCTTTTTCTTACATATATATTTTAGGATGTGCTTTTTGTACTACGGTAACACCGATTTATTTTATCACAATTTTATCAAACATTTTGGACATTATAAGTAAAATATTTAACTCTCCCAAGGGAAAGTTAAATATATCTCAACTCCTAAATAACAATGAATCCATTTTCCATTCTCTATGATTTCCAACATTCATTTCTTAATTTTAAGTCAAAACTGCTATAAAAACTTATATCACTACGTTATCATTTATATTTCATAGTATTTTTATTAAACAGCTAATAATTTACAAAAAAGAATCTTTCTTTGCTATTACATGATACAATACTAAAATTCTGATTTTTATATCGCATCTGCTGGTTTACACAAAGTTTTGTATTTTCCACACCAAATTTTATTCTTGTGACAGGTTTAAGCTTTAAGAGGTATCCTCATGTCCTGATGGTGAGAGAAATGTTGTGTTGGGTTACATATTACGTCCCTCTACGGAGACAAAATCTTCAAATCGATCTTCTCATATCGATTAAAGAACATCCGATGACTTAGGTAATACCGAAAAATGTTCATCTAAATATATTTTACTAGTTTTTAGACTTCTTAAATTAAATACTGCACATTTTTAGGACATTTAATTGATGCTATTGTTCGATTCGCTATCCCTTTGACAAACCGACGCCTTTTCATTTAATAAAAATAACATATTAATAACAGAAAAGATGACTACCATATTAATAACAGAAAAGATGACTACTGGCCTGGAGCCTATTTGTAGTCCAATGGTGCAAATAAAAAATATTAAAAATAATAACTGGAAAAAGGAATACGTCAATTACATCCATTATAGTAATTAATATTACTTACAAACACAAACGGATAAAATCCGACCACCTGTGATTTTATAATTGCATCAGTGTCCAATATTTTTTTCCGAATGGTCGAAAATGTGTCCTTCCAAATCCAATGGAGGTGGCGGAGAAAAATTGAACTAATGATTCCTAGCAGTATATCTAGTGTTGTTATTGATCTACATCTATTTACATACTTCTCTCTGTTAGCCTTATGCTTCGGCGCGCAGAGTGGGATGAATGGATGGCATTGGAGAAGCATTTTGGAAGTTGAATAAGGCATGAATTTGATCCGCCTGAATTTATCATGCAATAGTAGATATAGTTGCCAATATTCCATAGTCGCACGTAAGAATAAAGCAAATAATTTCATAAGATGTTTTATTGCTTTAATGTGGATATTTTCTGTAATGCATTTTCGAAAGTAGTCATCATGGGCAAATAAGAGGAAACGAATATATGAATCTTCTCGCTGAGAAGGAGCGTTCTAAGTGATAACCGTGGTCACGATGAAAGAGAAACGGAAGGAAGAAGGGTTGCTTTATAGGCGAACGGCAGTTGAGCTTTCCGGAAACGGTGAGAGGTGGAGGCGGAAGAGAACCGTGGGATGGACGGAATGAATTTCGAGGAGAGATCGCTCTCTTACTTCGGAAAATAACATGAATAGATGGGTGCCCATCGGAAGTGAAGCAGCATGATGAAAGCTAGGCGGCCATCGCCTTTTTTGGAACAGCGAGCTTGCTGACTGCATAAAATGGAAAAAGTCACCAAAGAAAAGAACTTAAGGCCAAGAAGGTGAAGAGCAATGCAGTAGGGTATGTATGTCTATGTACGATATATTGTGTTTTTTCTTCTCTCTTTTCTTCATACTTGGCCCTGCAATCGATTCTCTGTTAATTATAGCGGTACCTTCCGAATTCACTCAATGTTCAGTAATCTCCCTCTTAACAACTTATCGTTTTTAATTATTGCCTCTTCTGAGTATAGCTTATATAATGTATATTTATATTACGATACTGTTTACTCGTTAATTTTCTACTAAAAATAATAAGCGAATAAATGTTTCCTTATGAGTAACATGCGGTATGTTATGATTTGAAACCAGAAAATATCCTTTATGAATACCTCATAGACGTTTTTTTATCTGGATTGACTGCTGTCGAAGTAACCTTGAAATCTCTAAGAGATGAAGTTCGAGATTACTTATTGACTAAACCACAGTTGGAGCGTTTGCGTTATGTTGGCTGGAAGGACAGGTCGTACAGCAATACTAGGAGCTATAACATCGCTGAAGTTAAATATCTGTCGGCAACGCAAACAGACGTCACAGAACGGTGGACTGAAGGCGCTGAATGCAACAAACCTAATAAACCCAACTTAGTAAACCTTTCTCGTCAGTCGAAAGAGCTGAAGCACAAAATTTAATATGTAGAGGCTGTACTTGGTGGAACGCCATGATAACACTAAGGAAAAGAAAAACTTTGTATGTTCCACAACTTTGTTTAATTTCGACCGGTTTCGACCAAGGCTGGTCATCATCAGGTTCATCAGCTGAAGCACATATGAGGGAGGGCTAGAGATGCAATAGTAACTGCGCTAAACATAGTCCATAATCAGCTGTATTATCCGCGTGCGGATTCTTTCATCGTCCGTTTCCACTCCGTCCATTCGAACCCTTTGGATTTGTTTTATTTTGGTATCTTCTATTTCTATTAGTTGTGGCTAGTCTAACTAGGTGGAAGTTGAATGCTTGCGTCATTCTAGCAAGCTTTTGGCATTGTGTAACCATTTGAGACGTCACGATTAAGCTCATCCATTGAAGAAAGTATTTAGCAACCAAAAAATTTTTCTGACATACTAAATAGTTTATCAGGTAGGAGAAAAATTTGGTAGATATTTTAGAAAAATTACCGTTTTCCTTTCCCCTTCTGCCGATTTCGTTCCACGTCCGTTCCCAAATACGTTAAAATCTCCGCATGAGTGAAAAAACACATCCGAAGAGATTCCCAAAATCAAAATCGGCTTATTCGGAGAGTTTGTCAGGAACGGAAAGAGGACTGCACATACATTACAGAGTATGAAAAGGGAGAAAAGGGTGAAAGAGAGAAGGAAGGGAAAGATGGATCCTCGCAGCAAATGGTCAACTACGAAAAGCCTCTAAATTAGAAGGGAAAATGGGATATCCGGAAGAATATTAGTAATCCCATCCCACCTTCACTAAACCCTTTTACCTCTCCCACCCTTTCAATCCTTCCATGGACGTCCTTTTTGTAGGATTATCCTCCTCGAACATAACGGGCAGCTCGCGGTCTGAAAGGTGAGCGTGTGTGTGTCCGTCTACGTCTCTTTCAATTCGAGGAGTGACATCGAATCAGCGGAACCGGAAAGAGCATATTCATTCGTCAAAGTCTACTTTGCCCGGGCGGCTCAGTGAAAAAGGGGATTTTAAAGCCGGGAAATGAAGGACGTGTCCCTTCCATCCCTTTCCCCCAACTTTCAGCTACTTTTACTCGGATAACATTTGTTGCAGTCGAAAATTGTCTCCGATAGCCTATAGATTAGGGCGTATTTGCCAGGGACATCGAAACTCAATTACAAAGTTCTTTCCGTATGAATGATTCACCTAATTTAAATTTTGTTCAAGGTTTGTGTAAAGATTGGCACATACAGATGCAGGGAGAGATCTCTCCAGCATTAATACTTAAAAAATTGATCGTAAAAATTTCAGAGGATAAGAGGCTTAATCTTGATTTCAGTTTTCATTCCAACGAAGGTGACAACTCCTTCTGAGGAACAACGATCGACATACATAATAGGTCATGCATATACCATAAGATTCTTCCTTAAAAAGTAGCATAGCAACGGTTTCCCATAGATAGAAACAGAAAATATCAGACGTCATTTAGGATTAAAAACATAAATTTAATACTTCAGTTATAGGAATTCCCAAAATGACGAACATTCGTCCATTATTCCTACTCCTTTCTTCCCCTTACCGGAAATATTTCATTTCGTGTGACAATCTGAAAGAGAACGGCGTTTTCTCCTTCAAACATCCTCGAGTGAAGGGAACAGCGGATTAGGAAACGAATGCCCTAAACGAAAACATTCAGCATGCTAATCCCCTTAAAGAAGCCTAACCCTTTTACACCTCCGCACCTTAAGTCCAAAATAGGTGCATGGAGCAGACGCCATTAAAACCACCTGATCTTTCTCGATTGCCACCTTGCTCTCATACCTCCGCGCCTTTTCGGACCTCTTTCTCTCCAATCCGCACCCGTACCCTCCACCTTCCGCACCCCTACATTTCCCAATGCTAACCTAAATGTCCGATGTCTTTTTTCTGCCGTCTCCCATAACCTCCCCTCGCCCATCGCCCCTCTTAACCGATATCGGATTCTGAAAAAGTCCAGCGGGAAAATCGGATCAGAAAGGAAGACACATATTGTTCGCGACAATAGTAGGAAAAAGGATGGGTGAGGTCCGCCGAACGTGGGAGAAGCGAGATACGAAGGAAGAGGGGGAGAAAGCCAATGGGCTATCGGACGCGGGACTTACGGTGGATGTAGGAAGGGGAAGAGAGGTCAACACAGAAAAGATTTGAAGGGAATTCTGCGATTCCAATATGCCGTACACTTCAGAATCCGAAACGGCGACACTTTTTCCTCTTCCCTCTTTTATTCCACGTAAGTTGGATTATCTCCCGGTGTCCCATCCCTTATATCCCCTTCTCTCCTTGTACCTACTCTCTTTTCCTGTCCTCGCGTGTGAGAACAACGAGAGAGAGACGCAGGGAACGCGAGGGAGAGCATCGCAAATCCTGTCGGAATCGGTAAAATAAATATTTTTTATCGTCACGTTCTTTCCTCACTCCTTCCTCACCTTTGTCCCCATTTCAGATTTCTGGATTTTTTTATTTCATCCAGCTCGAAAATGTTGACTGAATAGCGTTTCCATGTCGGGAATCTTCCCTTCTTGCCCTCTGTCGCTTCACCCTCTCACCTATTGTCTCCAAAACTCCTTCCTCCGCCCTCCCACTCACCGAATCCTCTTTTTCCAGCCGATGCGACGAATAGTAGGGGGATAGAGTATGCTGGGAATGAGGAAGACATGCGAAATTCGAATTTGTAGTGTGACACGACGTGTTCTATTTATTTTCCCGGTATTTCTGGGATCAAATCACATCAAAGTTCTTTGCGCCTTTCTCTTTCCCTCTCCATGTATCGCCTTTCAATTCCTCTCTAGCTTTTCCTAGTATAGTGACATCGGAAATCTACGAGCTAAAATAGCTACCAAAATATAGTTGATGATATTATCAGGGTTAGAAAATATATTTTGTACCTACAGTTGATGATTTCGAGTAAATATAAAGAAACCTAAATAAATACGAAGCAAAGATATAAGATGTAACACCAGGAGCTTGACATCATCTACTGTATCAAACCATGAGATATCGTTTGTAATTTTTTATGAATTTGAGAGGGTTCACCAATCCAATCGATAGCAACAAAAAATCAGCAAACTTCAATGACTGTACTACTACTTTCTTTTGATTTTGGAACTTCATATAAGACTAGATAGATGTAGATGTAGATGAGTCATTTCTACAGATTTCATGAAACTATATGTTTGCCTAATATTGCGGAGCCATATCATCCATAGGAGAATTATATCTAAAATAGCAGTAGTGAAATATCGCAGGAATAACATGAAATTTTGAAATTATAAACAAAGTTCCGAATCAATTATTAATACCTTAGATATTTCAACAATTATAGAAAAGATAATAATGCAGATCTGTTGATTTTTTCCTGAAGCCACGTATATTAGTGAATATTCTTTTCATAATGCAATTGACAAAACAGTTTCCATTCTGCATCAATAATTTTATTTTATTACAAAAATATATGGCGTTTAACGACGAGTCTTTAATAAATGAGTGACAATGATTGACGAATGTACACAATTGCCCATCATTAACATTGAAAAATGGAAGAATTACCGATTGCAATTATTACTACACTATATCCCCATAAAAAGTTATTTATTTATAAATGTGCTCTATGATATGCAAAAGAACATTAAATGTCACTTTAAAAATTAATATAAAACGTTGAGTGCATAAAAACCAGGCGGAGGTTACCAGGCTCGTTGGCCATTCAAACACTCAGGAGCGACAAATTTCTCGTTTTCTCCGAAACCTTAAACCACTCCTTCAAAAATGTAATATCCGAGAGGAGGCATTTGTCATACAAGTGCTTTGACAAATGTCCGAATGACCGTCGCGAAATGCTTGACACTGGACTCGAGTATGGCCGGCCGGAAACCGGTACAAAATGCTTGAGAAATAGAAACGTTCTTCATCCCACCTCTTGATTGCAAGGTAAAATCGCATTACTTTTCACAAAGGATGGGTGAGAAGCGCATCAAGGCAGCTGGCGAAACAAGAAGAGGGAGTTCAGGAAAGCAACATGCTTTTCCGGAAAAAAGGATCCGTGGAAGCGGGGCTAAATAACAAAAGAATGACTTTTGTCCCGTCAACTCTCGAAAAGTCCTCCGCAAAGCTGACATTCGAAACCCACCAATTGTGCACGTTGACGTTAAAGCCTCATTGGCCGGGTTTGGGGGATAGGTTGAGGATGGTTGCACACACACGTGTATACCACTCTTCCGAGGGCCACCCACTACTCAACAATGAGGACACATAGAAGTGAGCGGTTTTCTTACCGAGACGCCATGGGTAGTCACACAGGAATAAAAACGTGGCAGAGGAAGGTGGGGCGTGTGATGAGAAAGAAATGAGAGCTCGAGGAAAGGCAAAGAATAGCAGAAAAGAAATGGAATTCGGAGAATGTCTCAGTAAGTCAAGTCACCTTATTTCATTTGGAAGAACCATAGAATCTCAAATAGAGATGAGCTAGAATTTCTTTGGTTACTTTCATTCCGTAAAAATAATTTTAGCCAGGATTAGGATGGCAGGATGGAGTTGAATTTGTTATTGAATAAAAGAGGTCTCGGTCAGGAAGATATTTTGAGTAGGGAAGGATTTCAAAGGGCATCAAATAACAAAAGAAAAACCCTTCGCACTCTTAGTTGACATACCAGCTATTAAATTTAAAACATTAATATTCAACTTCATGCATCAATAGTGGAATAGGTTGAAATTAAATTGGTATTATTCAAAAGCTATTTATATTTAGAAAACACTTACTGGGGATATTTTTATCAAAATCTTTATTTATTCATTTAAATTAATAATGACTTTGCTGTTGAGTATTTTTATTTTGTTAAAGTTCATAAAAGGCCAACTTTATTTTATATATTTACATGGAAATATATCACTCTATTCCAACACTTGTTTTAACAGCCTTTTCTTACGTACATCATTGAATCTTTTTAAATCTAACTCTAATATTTCATGCTGCAATGATATAGATAGAAAGATTTGACCATGATAAAAACAATCTTAACCTTAAAACAAATCACTGCTAACGTGTACTAAATCGACGCTTGAATCAAGTAAAAAATGAAAAAAATTGATAAAATTTATGGCGGAATTCTTTCAGTCGTTGGCAAACCTACAGCAACATCGTCGAAGTAAGATTAACCGTTCTCGTCAGTTCAAGATTCAGAATACGGGACCGAATCCTCGATACGTGAAACGCGTTGAACACTCTCAGACGTGGGGAGATTAAAAAGTCAAAAATACTACCGACGTTTTCGAAATCATCGCACATCTCGCGATATAACTTAACGAAACAAAAGACAATGAGAAAAGGTTCGCGGGGGGCGTGGCCGACAGCCATGAGAGACAAGGCAAGTGAGAACGCGCCGAGTGGGAGGAAGCGCGTCAAAAATACGACATTGCAACAGCAACCCGGAAAAAGCGAAGAAATTCTAAGGGGAATAAAAAACATATTGAAAAAAGACGACGAGAGAGCGCAAAAAGCGTACTAGGCGTGAGACACGTGCGATGTCTCATGAAAACGGCGAGAGAGAACCGGAAACGAGGTAAAGAGAATACTTAAAAGATGACGTGGTAGTGTGTGAGGATGGAGAAGATATTGGGAGCATAGAAAGAAAAATATAGAATCCAGCAAGACCCAACGTACGTTTATGTTATTGATTTCACAAGGAATAGGAGGATAGATAGAAGATAGATAGGTCTTTTATTTGGCAAGTTTGCGCACTATTGAAGATAGTCTTTTCCACCTGGCTTTAACCTTTTATTAGATACAGATTTAGTAAAAATATATGTTCACAATTAGGAAAGGGAAAATATTGTGATGTCTTGAAGCTAATGACTCACCACTTTGATCAACTCTTGTCATCGTCGAGAATAACGATTACTTGCGTAAATTTCAAGATATCTCAACGAATACAGAAGTCAAATATTTTTACAAGTTTTTATTAAACAAAGAGTGAAGAATTCTTTGGGAAGACAACGTACATGCAAGAAATTATTGAGTAAAGGAAAAAGGAAATTGGTGGGATATATGCTCGTGGGAGCATAATACTACCTTTTGTGGTACACACACAGGTCTAAACACATTAAAGCCCGGTAACATTCAATACAGATAATCCGAAAAGGTTATTGTATCCTAATATGGTAAATAAATCAATACAGGTACGAAGAAAAATTACTGAAAATTAGCAATAAGATAATTATTACAATGTGGGATTTTACAAAACTATCACACTGCAGAAAAACCTCTACAGAGAAGAGGAAGGGGTAAATAAATTGTGGAACCTAACATAAGTAAAACATAATTCTCATGTATAGATTATGTTAAGTATATTTAAACTCAATGTATTCAGATCTGAAATTTTAATTGAGGAAACAAAACGGGCAACACAGAGATTTTACTTATTAGCATAGATAAAAACCTCAATTCGTTCGTGCCTGCCTTTCAAGGGAGAAACAAAAGTACTAAGAAAGCAGTTTCTCGAAATACGAGAAATTACCCAAATTCGATGTAAGAATATGATAAACGTACGTTTTCAGGCCCGCATAAAAATTGACCATCGCAGAAAAAAACACCGAAAGAATTGGGTGTGAAAAAAAAGCTGCAAAGAGCTGTGACAGCGAAAGAGCACATCTAGAGAAAAGGGGTGAAGAGATAGGTGAGGAGGAAGTGAGAGAGATGTTAAGGCACCAGATCCATTCATCCGCTCGCTCTGCTCCACCCAAAACAGAAATAAAGGAAAGAATAAAGAGGAAGGAGCTGGGGTAGGGTGTGACTCCTTAATGTAGGCAGTCGAGGGAACGGGAGTGGGATGAATGGAGAGTTGGTGGAAATTATGTTGGCAGGATGGCGGAGGTGGTGTCGGCAGTGGGAGACGTTAAAACGGTGGTCCAAGCCATTTCTTTGGGAAGAGATGGAGTAAAAAAAAAACATCTTTATAGTCTTCCAAAAACCTTCCTATCTCTTTCTCTCGCACGTATGTGTCGAGACTGTGTTTCTTAAGCCCCAACGGGAAGGAAGTCGAGCACTCACATACGCGGGAAAAGTGACTCGTGCTGGTGATGTATGGAAGTGCGAAGACCCTTATGGTGCTGCCCCCAGAGGAAAACGGAGGAATGGGAGAGAGGAAAGTTGGTATAACGTCTTCAACTTCGCCCTCGCCCCTTGGGAACGCCCTCGCCATTCGTAGAAAAGCATGTTTGATAGAGGTTTGCTTTGGTGAGATACATTACGAAGAGGCAAGTTGGAGCGGTCTGTATTAAAATGGAGCACAACATCGGGGAGAACATACCCTGAGAGGTGCTCCTGCAATGCTGAGGAAAGCAGAGGGCAAAGGAGGAGGTCACGTCAAGACGATGATTTATACGCATGATGATATCCTTTATTTTATTCCTCGATTCTGAATCGTCTGTGACTGCTGAAAGAGAATAAATGTATTCGGAGCTCATGCAAATTCAAGTTAAGTTTGGAATTCAGAACAACCGAGATTTCTTTGGTTCCACTTGTTCACTCCTGAGAAATTCTTTTCGAGAAGGAAAGTAACATTATCCACTTGAGTACTGGCTACAGCATATGGGGGAGCACATTTCTGATTTCAAGAATCAAATGATAGTTCAATGAATGCGATTTCCTAATCATGAACAAAATTAAACAATAGTTTAAGAAAATTAGGAACTATATACTTATTATGTCATTGAAAATTATAACTGTCCAAAATGGATGGAAGCTTCATCAACATCATCATCCGATCAGTATACTTTCTTTAGACATATCTTGAAGCTGTCTTTTCAATACTTTTTTTAGCTCTCATTTAATTAGAAATCTAGATCTCTCTATGACCTTCTAAATCTCGTCCGCTGTATTCCCTTTCCCTTCCATCACTACCTGCATACCTATTTGTATTTTCGCTGCCTTTTATTTCGTCATTATGATCATAATTTTAACAATTAAAATCACGCGAAAGACTAATAAAACCATGGAAAACGGGTAAGGGTGACTTTGCGCAAGATGGTGCGCACCCAGGAAAAATCCCAAGGAAGAATGGACTTGAAAAAAGTCTGACGGTACCGGGAATCGAGCCCGGGTATCCCAATTGCCGGACGGTTGCTCTGTCTGCTGAGCTATCCCGGCAGAACATAATGCTGGCTGAAGGCTGGCAAAGGCAAAGAAAAAGCCCACATTACGGGAAAACGCACACAGAGATGAGGGATGAACAAAAACCCAAAAACACAGAAGAAAATCATTAAAAGTAATGAAAGTAAAGTAAGTAGCAGAGTAACAAGGAAATAGTAGTGGAGTATCAGTAGAGAAGCGGTAGAGTAGCAGTAGAGTAACGGTAGAGTACGGTGGAATAACGATAATGAAGTAGTAGAGTAACAGCAGAGTAGCAGTCAGGTAACGGTGTAGTAGAAGTAAGACAAACAACGGAAGTTTCTGATGATTCTTCACGAGAAATAAAATTTAATGCCAATGCCAATTGCCAATTGCGACTCACTCGACTCTAAAGAGAAAATAAAGCCACATTTAGAGTTCAGACAATTAAACTTACATGTATTCATTGAGGAAATCTATCTGAGCCATCCTGGTTCGAGTCCAGCAATATTTTCGAATAAAAATGCAGCAGCAATTCCTTCCTGGTCTCTGAGGACATGCTTATGAAGTTTGACGTAAATTGGGCAAACGGTGTGGACTCCAATTTAAGACAAACACTATAATTATGTACGTCTAAATCGTCGAAATCAGCATCCTAAATCTTCCAAGAAACAAAGCTTGAAAGTTTTATATGTAATTTGATCCACTTTCTTTTAAGTTGGACATTTGGCTGGCTGCTTAATACGTTTTTGATACCTTCCAGCTGTACTCAGAGGCGCCCACTTTCATCCAAACCATTTTAACTTTTACTATGCCAAGATCCCGTTTCTGATTTTTTTATTCATTTTCACTTTTACTATGCCAAGATCCCGTTTCTGATTTTTAAATGTGAAGAATTAAAAGGTAAATGAGCAATAAAGACTTTCTCTTGACGTTCATTGCATAGCGTCGTAATGTAAGCGATCGTACAAATTTTTATTCCCTCCAAAGACGGATGAGTAACATATTAGAAGAGACATTTATATTAGCATATCTTATTTGATCCTAATTTCACATACGGAAATGAATTCATAACAGTCCCTAATGTATGAGAGATGTGACTGACGCCCTCAGTCGATACAGTGATAAAGGAATCCCACTATCCAATCTGTGAAATCTCCTAGCAGTATAAACCTGTTGATGCAGCAGGAAATGAAATATCAAAATATTCCTCTCATCGAAGATGGTAAGGTGAATTGCTCTCGAACAGCGAGGTAGCTTCAGATAACCACCCGTATTGATACGTCATTCGTAGACTTCAGCTCTCGTTTATTTTTAAACATTCTCTCCGAGTGGGAGTGTATAACTAGCCTCCTCCGATCTTTGCTCGACGGGAGGACGCTCAGGTAATGTTTGTCTGTGTGTAGCCACTGCGATGTGGGCGGGAGATGGGCGCAGGTGAGAAGGCGCAATAGAGGGAGAGAAAATTACGGCAGAGACACCGATGCTGCAGCGTTGGAAGAGGAGGAAAGTGGAGGGAAGGGGGCGGAGAAAAGAGGAGAGTGTGTTTAGGTGCGCTCGAGCCAAGCATACACACGTGTGTACACGCGTTCATACATCTACACCCATCCCTCTTTACCTCCTCCCAAACGCATTCCACACACACATTCCCCCCAACGGAGCACGCCCATCCCAGGCAAATGAGCAAGCGTTGCCCACACCGTCCCGAGTATTGGCCGGTCTTCCAACGCTTTTAAAACGCGGAGATATGCACACTTGCGGTATCGCTTGCTCTTTTCAACGTCCGCTAAACTGTGCCCCCTTCTCTCTGTGCAGTTCTCTTCCCTCACCTACGCCTTTCGCCCCCTGCCGTGATGGAATGAAGTGATTCACGTGGGTAGTTGAGGGAAAGGAAAGCGAGTATGTTATGCGTGTGTATGCGAGCCAGTGTTTCGTTCTGTTGTCCGACAATGTTACGAGACGGACCGTGTTGCAAGTGCGTAGGTGGGATTGCTACGTTCAAGGTGTTGGCTCTGATAGGGAAGAACACCCAGTTGCATGATAGCGAGTAAGATTTTCCAATATTATGTACGAGCGTTTTTCGTACCAGAGCTACGAGGTAGGAACAGGCGTAAGTTTCTTCGAAACGAGAAGTTGATGAATCCGTCATCAAGTGGAATGGGTGAACGGTTTCATCAAGCAACGTTTATAGTAAGTAACGTTCTTTACTGATTAAGACTAAAAGCTCACTATTTGCACGCATTTAACTTTATTAGAGGTGTTATTTTCCATTCTGCTTTTAAAGCCTTTAAGGCTTCAGGAATTGAATAAATGAAATGAAATTCGGAATTTATTAGCGAAAAAAATGGAATATTCATAACTTCTTTAGTACTTATAAAAATATGAGTTAAATTTTGAAAATTAAGAGTTGGTAATGGTAATGACAAACTGCCATGTTATGATCATGATTTTAACATCAATTTCAAAATATCACGGATGAAATGTTACTCTAATAATACCAATTTCTAGCCGTGTAAAAACCTCATGTTTACCATGCATCCTTTAATTTTGGTCAATAATTCCGTTGAACATTTTAG
Organism: Ladona fulva; assembly: GCA_000376725.2. Taxonomy (NCBI): domain Eukaryota; kingdom Metazoa; phylum Arthropoda; class Insecta; order Odonata; family Libellulidae; genus Ladona; species Ladona fulva. The sequence continues at coordinate 1,110,001 of KZ308168.1, forward strand.
AAAATGATCCTTAAATGGTAAGGATTGGAAAAGAAAACATTAAAATTCGTAAGTTGGTATAAAAATAATGTATAGCTAGAGACAGAACCGTGCCCAGCCTAGCTACCGCCCGGGTGCGAACATAATTTGCCGCCCCATAAAATTAAGTACCAAAACTATATATTTCCTGATTTGCAGGTAAAAGTTAGTTTCCGAGATTAAAAAAAACACTGTTTTATGACATTATTACCTATTATACGTTGCTCACAAAACATCAGTAAAAATTATTAAGCAAATTTCGTATGCTGACACAATGAATGGTCATTTAGAAATAATAGTTCGCATTACTTTTGACTGACATTAACTTAGCAGCAACAGTCTCCGAAATTGTCAATAAAACACCCAAAGTCATTTGCAAATTAGAAAAGACTCCAATCAAATATCTAGTAAATACATTTTTCTAAACCTGAAGAGGATTTACTCTCGGTACCAGAAAATCTGGAATCGATTCCAATTCTTCGATTAAATCCTCTGCACAAATATTCCTTTCTCGTGTAGAGTTATCCATAATTCCACCTCTGAACGTTTGCCAATCTTTAATTTGACGTTATTTTTCCTAGATAAGTCGTGCGTATCATGCAACAAGAAACAAATAATGTCAATGTAACAATAATTATGGTTGTCTAAGCTTCTGTTGCCGCCCTTAAGATTCCGCCGCCCGGGTGCGGTGCACCCCTTGCACCCATAGGACGGCGCGGCTCCGGCTAGAGAGATGAACAGAAAAGCACCTTCGTAAGAAAACACTTGCTGGGGATATTTTTATCAAAATCTTTATTTATTCATTTAAATTAATAATGACTTTGCTGTTGAGTCGGTAATGTATAGAGAAAGATCAAACGAGGAAGATCTTATTTCACTATTTAACGATTTGACACATATTCAAAGGTGGCGCGAAAGTGGCAACAACAGCTTAATGTAAGTAAATACTCTGAAATCAGTTTCTTCTATAGTAAATAATTGCGTCAAAAATACCGGTACAGAATTATTGGAATGAATATAAATGTAGTCGAGTAAGTTGAATCTAGGAAACTCTTACAAATAGTTTAAAATCGAGTGCACATATCCGAAAAGTCTGCAGCTAAGCAACTAAATACGTAGTAAAGTAATGGTAAAAATGGCAGAGATTGTTTAGTTAGAATGAGATACTCCATTCAAATTCCATTCCATTGCGTCATGCCACTGTTTTGGTGAATTCTATTCATCTATGTTGCTGTATCACCCCGCTCTAAATCCTTCAATGTATAGGAATAACAAGTGTTATTGGAAATAATTTTCCTCTTTAAAAACCTAATTCGACACAATTCAAGATCTATACAACCGCTATGACATCAGGTATAAAATGCCGTATTTTACGGCGTAAAAGAGAACTGTTACATTAAATTAGCTGATAATCAGCAGATGTTCAAAATGTCTCTAGTCAAGACCAATGACGAAATACAGGTAATAACTTCCTGTTTAATGCCCTCGAAAATATCTAAGCGAACCGTTTCGTCCACGTATAGAACGACTTCCAACTTTTCCCTCTTCCCAATAGACTATGCAAAAAAAAGTGAAGAACGGATTTCCCATTTCGCTCAAAACGGCGAGTAAATTACGGCACCTCCAAGAACGAGAGGAGGTAAGAGGCTACTGGTGAAGACCACCCTCTCAAGATGACGCGGTGGGAGGTCGCGGGAGAGAGGATAGAAAAAAAAGAACGATAGATAAAAAGTTGAAGGGCGAAAAGCGCAGGGAGGAGCCTTGAAGTCCGTTCGTGGCGAAGACTCTTTCTCGCACGATTTCCGTCTCAATTCTCCGCTCGCAGAGTGAATGGACTGAGGGAAAAAGGCGAGAGGTCAAAAGAGAGAGGGTGAGGAAAATAAGACGCGTGAGTTGAGGAGTTCACTAGGTTTAGACATTCCTTCGCGCGCACACACACACAGCTGCTCCTCCCTCCGTTGCCCACCCCCGCCATTGTGTTGGGACGTTTGTGTGCGACACTGTTTGTGACACTGTCTCCATTGCCCTGCTCTCCTTTCTGCTCCTCCCTTCCCCGGCCATTCCTTTCTTATTTGGCATCTCGGAGCATTGTGGCATTTGATTTACCCCAAGAAGGATGTCGGTAGGAAGCTATTGCTGGGAGAAGAGGTGGTTTTTGTGATCTCGCGGGGATTTTTAAGGGGACAATAATGCAAGTTGACCCAACTTAGGGTCGGAGGTGAGAGTGGTCCTAACCTATGCTCCTCTTCCCTCAATTCAAGTCTTTCTTCTCCTCTCTAAACCCCTCACAAAACCGAAAAACCTCTTAATCTTTTTTTCGTCTCTCCTTCCTGGATTTTTATTCTTGCTTCGGTGGCGTCTAGAGCTAAAAGAGCGGTTCCGGTTTAGCACGCAATGGCATGAAAAGAGCAGCAGTTGCTCCCGCAATAGGTTTATCCTCATAGACATACGTGGACAAACACTCGAAATCGTCAAAAGGTGTCTTTTTTTCGAGCTCGGATTTAAGGTGAAAGTTGACAAGGAACTACAAACGGAGCAACGTGCCATAGAATAAAAGGAAGATCAATTTTTCTTACCTGGGAAATTAGAAACTACGGATGTTCCCATATTTGTCGAACTGATGTCTACCGCGTTCGCGTGAATTTTAATGTGAAAAGAAAATATCGTTGTTACCGTAATATTGGATGGACCAGTTTTACGCTCCTTTTAACTTCTTATGTATTAATTTTAATATTTTACGCAATGAATCAAATAAAATACTATAAAATGTTACTACTTTTCGTCAAAAGTAATAAATACCCGCAAAAAACGCTCTTCCCAATGCAATATCTTACTTTAATTTCACATTATAATTTTATATTTGTCTTCCAGGACTAGTTTGATATCTCATTTTTTAAAATACATCAATCAGAATTGCCACTCAGCAGTTTAAATATTTCTACAGGAATTATCATTCATTTATTAGCACTTGCGGTTATAAGCACGTAACATTTGAGAGCCATTATCTTAGAGAACTAATGGAAAGACTTGGCTGAATCGTTGCATGCATGAAAGTTCATACTAACAAAAATAAATAATCGGCATGCAAAAGGACAAATTCAGAAAGAAATTAAATCTAATTGAAGGATTATACCTTTAGAAGTACCTTTCTTATAATTTGCATATTCTGTCCAATCACTCTCTCTTTGATCAAGTATTGTTCTTTATGATGGAAAAATAGTATAATATGTTGTATAATAACAGTTTAAATCAATCTTCGAGTTTAAGGAAGTTCTGATTCCCGAATTTTGCAAGGCTAAAAATTTCTTTCCCTTAATTCCTATACTAATGCATACATTATAAAATTTAACTACGAAAATTCCAGAAAGGTACTGAAAATGAGTTACTGATCATAGTTATGCTACGGTTGTTCTTTATTTCGAAGTTCTTGGTATTGCATCGTATATCATAACAAGGTAGTTGATTTAAAACTATGCAAGGATTTTGGATACGGTGTGATGATATTCTTAGGAGCTCGTTGGAATTGTGTAGGACCAAATTTTACGGTTAAGAGGTTCATAAGTGCTCATTTAATTTTTCGACTGTTAGGACACAAGTTTTCAATATAATATAGAAAAATGACCTGCCTATTTTACTCGATATAGTTTTTATAAAGAAAATCAAAAATGTTTATAATATTCAGTGAAATGAGGGAATTTTGCTTTCAAAGAGGGGAAACTGGTAAGATTTATATTGTGTGCTTAAGGAACCCAGGAAAAAGAGGAATAACCAATATTTTGGCAATGGACGGAAGTGACTGAAATACCCACACACAACCTCCATATGTTGAGCTTACTGGGTGGGCCAAAGGATTCCTATAGAAGTTTTCACGGCTTTGTAATGAGTTAACGGTAGGAGGTAGAGCAGGCAAATGGTTGGGGGTCACTGCGGGAAACCGAGTCAACCATAGCCAGAGGGCATGAATAAGAGGGCCCGGAAGAAGAAAGTGCTACTCAAAGGAAGATTACGGGATAGGAAAAGTGAGAAAGAAGTTTACAAAGCAGTTCAACCAATGATAAATGTTGACATTGAGGTCATACTTTGGAGCTTGAAGACTCTGGAGAGAAATAAATTGCATTGACAATGCTGGGGAAATAAGCCGAAGCATAAATCTTCCCCGATAGTAAGTGTTTGCCAAGACCTTGTCTGGATTATAATCTTCTCTGTGCTTAACGAATATGCATTTTATTATTCGCGTACTTGCCTAAAATAGTTGCAATATTACATACCGATTTTCGTGTTATAAAGTATCTCTACGTTTTCCTAAATCCTTTTAAAACGATAGCTGTTTGCTAAAAATATTCTTAAAATTTTCATATAATTGTGTACGACATATACAATCGATATATATATATATANTTGGTAGGACTTGGTTGTCTTGAGGACGCAGAAAGTCAGACGAAATCATAAAGGTTGAAAAACACTGCTTTAAACCATTTAAAATTATAAGTTTTATATTTCATTTAGTTTTCCTGGTAGTCTTTCATAATTCCTCATCATTTTGAATTGATGATACGTCACCTAGCAACCAAAATGCCTATCTCCTGAGAAATCGAATATTATACATTCGTTTCCATAATTCATGCGAAGATAATTTCAGGATAGTTACTATCAAAATGTGAAAGAGGGACAATAATTTCCCTATTTGCTGTTATTATTCACCATGGTTACTATTTTTGCCAAGTTCGAGGATTGCCTCCTATATACTTCGAGAGGTGGACGAATACAGCTTGTAAATATTTTATACTATACCTTATGAGGGCGAAATAATGTATGGCATTGTGTACAATTTGCGACAAACAAGGATGAAATCTATGGGAAAAAAGGGAGAATTTAGAGACCGAAAAGGAGGACGACAGGAAAAAGAGGGAATGCAAAAAGCGGATGCAAAGTGAGAATGGAGATGAAGGGAAAAAGTAGAGATGGAAGCGAGAGGGAAATGTATGCAGATGTACCTAAACCCCTCCAAACTCCCTTGACTCTCATTCTCCCCATCCCCAAATCTTCCCTCCTAACCACCATTTTTACCATTACTTTCCACTGGCAATTTATATCCCGCTCTCCCACTCACTAGCACCTCCCACCCCACCTTTTCTATCCTCTCTTTCTCTCCAGTAGCTCTGTCTACCGAGAGGAAACCCGCCCACAAAAGCCTCTGAACCCATCTTCCTTTCCTTGTGTCTCACCCGCGAATAAAAAGCTCTCTTTCTCATACACACACACGAGCGGGCTTTTTCTCGAAAGGATGAAAATGTTGAGTGCGGGGAAGAGGTGTGGCGAGGTGAAGGGATGTCTTGAGGACCTGAAAAAATGCGGTTGAGGGTGGAAGTGCGAACGGAGAATATGGCGGAGTACGTGGAAATGCAGACGCGAGAGGAAAAGCTATGCGATCGCGGCAGTTTTATCGGAGGGAACCGTGCGAGAACCATTTTCCGGAGCGCATACAGACTTGTATATATGAGGAAAATTGACGGCGATGAGCAGAAAAGTATCCCATAACCATCAGGAATCCATGACAAAGTGTACTAACGGGTATAGAATAACGAAAAAGGGATGGAATTCAGGTAGGGGAGTTGATAGCAGGACTAAGGAATTGAATTTTTAAAGGATACTTCAGAAGCCAGTTTCGATCTTCTGCTGAAATTTCTAGCTCTATCTCCACCAACAGCCATACAAGTTTGATAGAGTAATTTATCTGTTTCGACTGTGACTTCGACCTTTTAAACTGTGTTTATCAGTAAGAGTATTAATTAAAAATCGAGGAAAGTTATTGTGTTTTCTCAACAGCTCAACAAACTACGTCAAAGAAATACTCCAAGTGAACGAATTAAACTTAGAAACCCTTTAAAAAAATGTAATTAATGCATTTCCTGCTAGATTACGTACCAGTCTCTGGGTAATTGGAAATTAAGTAAACATCTCAAACTTCGAAATTTCTTCGGAATAACTTAATTGGATTTTGGAATGAAAATTGATTTCCTCAGCCAGTAACAATTAAGAGAATTAAAAGTATTAACCTAAACAAACCTTCGGATGAGAGTAAAAATAGTCATGATGTATTTCCACAAAACATCGCCAACAACTGTGAATTTTAAACCTTCGGATCTTCAGTCGAAGATTTTGAGCTGAGTTTATAGCTCCATAGTTTTAACGCAAATTTCAACCCAAAATCCGTCTACAGCCCACGGCTTGTGGTTCGCAATAAGTCTGGAAACAATGAGTTATCAACGATACAAGTTTCGAAGCGATGTAGGGTGTATTCGACCGCATGCAAGAAGTTGGAATACGCGGAGTGTAGCAAGTGAATCAGGGTTAGGATCTGACGAGCGAAGTAAGAAAGGGGAGTGGGCGGTGGTGAGGCTCCTGGAGTGGGGTAAGGCAGATTGATGCTCAGGAGGATTTTTTCCGCCTCCAAAATGGCCTTTTTCCTTCCCCTTCTAGGTTTTCTTTCCATCCGAAGCACGACCAAGAAAACGTCGCGAAAAGTAATCGAGGACGCAAGAGCTGATCGTTCATTGGTGAATCTGGGATATTACGTACTCCTCCCACCCCACTTCCATCCAAACGAGAGGGAAAAAACTTCTCTTTTTTAGGGAACCTCATATCGACGAAGGCAAGTCTGTACCTCCGCATCTCTCCCGTTCCACAAAAGGAAGCCTTGATTTCATCCCTTGCCACCGTCTCCACCCCATTCTTTCTCCGCCTCTCTCTGCTCATTTTCATCCTCTCTCTCGAACCACTCACAGTTCTATTCCATCCAATTCCGTCCGATCAAAATCTATAATAATCCAACCCCAGTCTCTGCAATCTTAGCCCTGGGGTAGGAGGAAAGCCATGGTTACAAATATTTGGGCGAGGGCGGAATAAATCTTCTATTACCTCCGATAGATACCCGGAATATTTAATACGTTTAACCGAGACTAGCATGAGCAATAGATATTTGATACTAGAAGACAAAGGATTCTCCCATATGTTGTTTAACGACTCATTTCTTTTATGGTTTCCAATGTTATACAAATAATACAAAGAGAATCATGCAGAGTAGGAATTAGATACTGCACCTCTTGAAATCTCAAGAACATTTAAACCGATATCTTTAGCACTAAATTGATAAAAATCTGAAAATTGTATACTGAACTTTACGACAACTTTAAATGAGAAATCGATGTTTAATCTCTTCAAGTTTCGTCGGAGTTTGACTTCAGCAATTGAAAATAGTCCGTTCATTACAATGGTTTTATGCACAAATTACAGAAGTTTTCGTTTGAAAACACAAATTCTCAGAGTTATATCCGATTAATGAATGTATTCACCGGAATACGATCACACCGATAACGGTTCTTTTAAAGCTCGTATTAGGTGACTATATAAACATTGAAAGTTCCAGTGAAAAAGAAAACCCCCTTTTCTTAAATGGTGCGTCGAATCCAATTTTTTCCGGCAAACATCGCCTTATAACCTTCCGCTTTCCAAAAATCATTCTTCCTCAGAAAGCAAGATGATTGCCACCGCCATCTCCTCTTACTTTTCATCTCCTCTAATCTCTCCCCCAAGTGATCTTAGCAGATCCTAGAAGCTTGCTTACTCGAGCCATCGAATCATCCTCATAGTCACATTATTCAGGTTATCTCTTTCTTCATTCCGCATTCAGGTATTCATTTCCATCCCTTTTCATTTTTCCTTAATCATAAAAGACAGGCATCCTGCCCTTTAACATATTTTAATAGATTTTGACATCCGTCCTTGAACCGATTCTCTCGCGGATTACCATAATAGGAACATTATTCAAGGAAGATGGCTTTCTTTGACAAATAGAATTCTTTCGCGCACTCGGGTATCTCTTAAAATTTAGAGAAGCTGTGGCTGTTCCATGAATGTATTTTCCTCGGTAAATTATTATTATTTATTAAATTCGAATGTTTGATTAACGTAAACAAATGATGAAGCATAAATAAAAATAATGACCCTAGCATACCTCTAGAAAATTTTATATAAGGATACACGGACGAGCCTGGCGGTTGCACGGGGCGCCGCAGATTAGGGGCGCATGACATTAGTTCGAAGTTTTGGTAAGGCGCAGATTCCTTTCTCTTGGTCTTTTTATTGTTAAACCATATGAAAAATCGACCTTTGGGGGTTGCTCACTGTACTAATAAATGGAAAATGGTTTTCTAGGAACTAATATTTGATTTTTAGCGGAAATATTCAAGCAATCGAAAAAATGTGAAATGAAAATGTGTGAAAATGCGTATTGCGAATAAATTTTTCATGAATTAATTGACCAGCCAATAATAACCTCTGGTTATTAGAGTGTGTTTTCTTTATATTTATCGAATATTTTCCTTGTTAATATTTAAAAGATAATAATTATAGTAATAGTATTGGCATTGAAAATGCGGTTGAGGGTGGAAGTGCGAACGGAGAAGGAGGGCCCAGAAATGTGCCAACTGTGAGTCGACTTTAAACACCTTTTTTCACTTTAAATGTCTTTATAAATAATCTTAGCTACTTAATTATTAGCTATACCAGTTAAAATACTATTCTGTCGTGATAACTGTAATGAATATTAAGTAATTTTAGAGATACATCGTTTTCAATCGTTAGTATGAATTATTTGTCGTTGCATAGGTATATCGTTTGCACAACGAAATTATCGAGAGCCTGGATACGCTACTGAAAGATAATCGAGAGATTTATAGGTTTTTGAAATAACTTTTTAAGAAGTAGATGCAGACCTATTCAATCTGAGCTGTTCATTTCTGGATTCAAGAAAATATGTTATCTACGAAGAAGACCGTTTATTTCAGATGCAGACAGAGGGAATTAAATATGTTAATGAAACAGTCCAGATCTCGATCGGGATGTCTAACCGCCAAAATATTTCTAGAAATTAGAAATGCATTTATGTTAATTAGCTCTAAGTATTGTTTGATCTCTGTTCCTTACACCATTAGTTTGAAAGTGGATGAGGCGAATAGGAAGGATGAGGAGTGAGGAGACAGAAAACTATAAGTGAAAATGTTCTCGTGAGGTCAGGACAATGACACAATGAATAGCATTTTCGTAAAGATTGGCCAAGATGAATGCCATTTTCAGCATCACTCATACATCCGTAATATTACTACCGTACCGTATATTACGTTTCATATTACCACGGCCGCCAAAATGACTGAGACAAAAGTGAATGTAAGATTTTCCTATCTATTTTTCCAAAAAATAAATGATAAATGCTTCACTCATAAATATGGAAGGGACAAAGAGGAATTACTTGAGCAGAGTGTCATTGCACACAAAACTAAAGACAAGGTCAATAATATCACCACTTCCTCTCATTCATACTCCTTTACCTTAAAATATTGAATCGTTTCCTTTGTATCGCATGTTCCGTGAAGAATCCAACAAATGAAGCAAATATGTAGCGAGCGATATGACGTCATATTTTCTCTGCACCATTCATGTCCGTTCATGGAACCTTTTGCAACCGAATATCACGGCGAAGGAGAACTCTGAGGTGAAGCGGAGGTCTTACTCCATGCGAATCTCATTGAGCCTTGCTCACGTCGCAACCGTAGCGATCACATCATCTACGCGAGAAATTTTTAGGACGCTATACAGCGACAAAAGGAGATATGAGATGGTAATTATGGGATGTCACTGAAGTGATGAAAATAACCTAAATATGGGAGGCTGGGCAAGTTAATCACAACAAAAAACGGTAGAAAGAGGAAATCCGAGATCTAATATATCTAAAAAATTTCTTATCTAATGCGATGTACAGATATTTCAATCACATGCATTCTAAATGCTTTCCTCCTTGATTTAAATAGTAATACACGCGACAAAAGATTTCGCTCATTTTTATAAAATTTGAATCGTTATGGAAACATCATCTCCGCTGTATCTGGCCAAAATTGTTGATTATACGTTGAAATTTGGAAAAAAATATCATTTTGTAACAATGGACCTTCATGAGAGCTGAATTTCAGCGCAGCCATGGGCTAAGATTTGATCCGTCGTAAATGAAAATGTTATATTAGAACAGTGTAGTAAAATGTAAAATATTTAGTATGTAAAATGTATGCGAATATTACGCGTGAGGTTCACAACCGTACATCAGTAAAATAATTTCAATAAAACATTCATTAACGGTATTTGGAACGTAAGGATGCCGTTGAAAATTATCCCTTTTTCTTAAATATTATCTGTTTCTAAATTTATATCGTCTCTTGCCAAATGAAATCAAATTTTCAAATAGTATCCTTTCAATTGGCGTTTCTGAAAAGTTGGGACGTTTCCAATAGTACAACTTGTAAGTCCTATATGGGTGAACTTGACCAGGTTGAAGTAGTTCTATTTAATTTACTTTGCTGTTTCTTCTCATATTTTGCTTAATTGTGAACAAATCTTCAACAAGTTTGGCTAATATTCCTCAAAAAGCTAAGTATTAGTAAAATATTGAATTAAATCATTCAGCAAAAGGAATTCATTGCACATTGGTAGGACTTGGTTGTCTTGAGGACGCAGAAAGTCAGACGAAATCATAAAGGTTGAAAAACACTGCTTTAAACCATTTAAAATTATAAGTTTTATATTTCATTTAGTTTTCCTGGTAGTCTTTCATAATTCCTCATCATTTTGAATTGATGATACGTCACCTAGCAACCAAAATGCCTATCTCCTGAGAAATCGAATATTATACATTCGTTTCCGTAATTCATGCGAAGATAATTTCAGGATAGTTACTATCAAAATGTGAAAGAGGGATAATAATTTCCCTATTTGCTGTTATTATTCACCATGGTTACTATTTTTGCCAAGTTCGAGGATTGCCTCCTATATACTTCGAGAGGTGGACGAATACAGCTTGTAAATATTTTATACTATACCTTATGAGGGCGAAATAATGTATGGCATTGTGTACAATTTGCGACAAACAAGGATGAAATCTATGGGAAAAAAGGGAGAATTTAGAGACCGAAAAGGAGGACGACAGGAAAAAGAGGGAATGCAAAAAGCGGATGCAAAGTGAGAATGGAGATGAAGGGAAAAAGTAGAGATGGAAGCGAGAGGGAAATGTATGCAGATGTACCTAAACCCCTCCAAACTCCCTTGACTCTCATTCTCCCCATCCCCAAATCTTCCCTCCTAACCACCATTTTTACCATTACTTTCCACTGGCAATTTATATCCCGCTCTCCCACTCACTAGCACCTCCCACCCCACCTTTTCTATCCTCTCTTTCTCTCCAGTAGCTCTGTCTACCGAGAGGAAACCCGCCCACAAAAGCCTCTGAACCCATCTTCCTTTCCTTGTGTCTCACCCGCGAATAAAAAGCTCTCTTTCTCATACACACACACGAGCGGGCTTTTTCTCGAAAGGATGAAAATGTTGAGTGCGGGGAAGAGGTGTGGCGAGGTGAAGGGATGTCTTGAGGACCTGAAAAAATGCGGTTGAGGGTGGAAGTGCGAACGGAGAATATGGCGGAGTACGTGGAAATGCAGACGCGAGAGGAAAAGCTATGCGATCGCGGCAGTTTTATCGGAGGGAACCGTGCGAGAACCATTTTCCGGAGCGCATACAGACTTGTATATATGAGGAAAATTGACGGCGATGAGCAGAAAAGTATCCCATAACCATCAGGAATCCATGACAAAGTGTACTAACGGGTATAGAATAACGAAAAAGGGATGGAATTCAGGTAGGGGAGTTGATAGCAGGACTAAGGAATTGAATTTTTAAAGGATACTTCAGAAGCCAGTTTCGATCTTCTGCTGAAATTTCTAGCTCTATCTCCACCAACAGCCATACAAGTTTGATAGAGTAATTTATCTGTTTCGACTGTGACTTCGACCTTTTAAACTGTGTTTATCAGTAAGAGTATTAATTAAAAATCGAGGAAAGTTATTGTGTTTTCTCAACAGCTCAACAAACTACGTCAAAGAAATACTCCAAGTGAACGAATTAAACTTAGAAACCCTTTAAAAAAATGTAATTAATGCATTTCCTGCTAGATTACGTACCAGTCTCTGGGTAATTGGAAATTAAGTAAACATCTCAAACTTCGAAATTTCTTCGGAATAACTTAATTGGATTTTGGAATGAAAATTGATTTCCTCAGCCAGTAACAATTAAGAGAATTAAAAGTATTAACCTAAACAAACCTTCGGATGAGAGTGAGAATAGTCATGATGTATTTCCACAAAACATCGCCAACAACTGTGAATTTTAAACCTTCGGATCTTCAGTCGAAGATTTTGAGCTGAGTTTATAGCTCCATAGTTTTAACGCAAATTTCAACCCAAAATCCGTCTACAGCCCACGGCTTGTGGTTCGCAATAAGTCTGGAAACAATGAGTTATCAACGATACAAGTTTCGAAGCGATGTAGGGTGTATTCGACCGCATGCAAGAAGTTGGAATACGCGGAGTGTAGCAAGTGAATCAGGGTTAGGATCTGACGAGCGAAGTAAGAAAGGGGAGTGGGCGGTGGTGAGGCTCCTGGAGTGGGGTAAGGCAGATTGATGCTCAGGAGGATTTTTTCCGCCTCCAAAATGGCCTTTTTCCTTCCCCTTCTAGGTTTTCTTTCCATCCGAAGCACGACCAAGAAAACGTCGCGAAAAGTAATCGAGGACGCAAGAGCTGATCGTTCATTGGTGAATCTGGGATATTACGTACTCCTCCCACCCCACTTCCATCCAAACGAGAGGGAAAAAACTTCTCTTTTTTAGGGAACCTCATATCGACGAAGGCAAGTCTGTACCTCCGCATCTCTCCCGTTCCACAAAAGGAAGCCTTGATTTCATCCCTTGCCACCGTCTCCNTACATCCTGTGCATTCATTATTTCTGCAAAATTTCATATCCGTATACTAAAATTATTATTAAATTTATATCGCTCGTTCACAAAGTCAAACGATACATTTTGTAATAATGGGCCTTCATGAGAGCTGAATTTCAGCGCAGCCATGGGCTAAGATTTGATCCGTCGTAAATGAAAATGTTATATTAGAACAGTGTAGTAAAATGTATGCGAATGTAAAATGTAAAATATTTAGTATGTAAAATGTATGCGAATATTACGCGTGAGGTTCACAACCGTACATCAGTAAAATACTTTCAATAAAACATTCATTAACGGTATTTGGAACGTAAGGATGCCGTTGAAAATTATCCCTTTTTCTTAAATATTATCTGTTTCTAAATTTATGTCGTCTCTTGCCAAATGAAATCAAATTTTCAAATAGTATCCTTTCAATTGGCGTTTCTGAAAAGTTGGGACGTTTCCAATAGTACAACTTGTAAGTCCTATATGGGTGAACTTGACCAGGTTGAAGTAGTTCTATTTAATTTACTTTGCTGTTTCTTCTCATATTTTGCTTAATTGTGAACAAATCTTCAACAAGTTTGGCTAATATTCCTCAAAAAGCTAAGTATTAGTAAAATATTGAATTAAATCATTCAGCAAAAGGAATTCATTGCACATTGGTAGGACTTGGTTGTCTTGAGGACGCAGAAAGTCAGACGAAATCATAAAGGTTGAAAAACACTGCTTTAAACCATTTAAAATTATAAGTTTTATATTTCATTTAGTTTTCCTGGTAGTCTTTCATAATTCCTCATCATTTTGAATTGATGATACGTCACCTAGCAACCAAAATGCCTATCTCCTGAGAAATCGAATATTATACATTCGTTTCCATAATTCATGCGAAGATAATTTCAGGATAGTTACTATCAAAATGTGAAAGAGGGATAATAATTTCCCTATTTGCTGTTATTATTCACCATGGTTACTATTTTTGCCAAGTTCGAGGATTGCCTCCTATATACTTCGAGAGGTGGACGAATACAGCTTGTAAATATTTTATACTATACCTTATGAGGGCGAAATAATGTATGGCATTGTGTACAATTTGCGACAAACAAGGATGAAATCTATGGGAAAAAAGGGAGAATTTAGAGACCGAAAAGGAGGACGACAGGAAAAAGAGGGAATGCAAAAAGCGGATGCAAAGTGAGAATGGAGATGAAGGGAAAAAGTAGAGATGGAAGCGAGAGGGAAATGTATGCAGATGTACCTAAACCCCTCCAAACTCCCTTGACTCTCATTCTCCCCATCCCCAAATCTTCCCTCCTAACCACCATTTTTACCATTACTTTCCACTGGCAATTTATATCCCGCTCTCCCACTCACTAGCACCTCCCACCCCACCTTTTCTATCCTCTCTTTCTCTCCAGTAGCTCTGTCTACCGAGAGGAAACCCGCCCACAAAAGCCTCTGAACCCATCTTCCTTTCCTTGTGTCTCACCCGCGAATAAAAAGCTCTCTTTCTCATACACACACACGAGCGGGCTTTTTCTCGAAAGGATGAAAATGTTGAGTGCGGGGAAGAGGTGTGGCGAGGTGAAGGGATGTCTTGAGGACCTGAAAAAATGCGGTTGAGGGTGGAAGTGCGAACGGAGAATATGGCGGAGTACGTGGAAATGCAGACGCGAGAGGAAAAGCTATGCGATCGCGGCAGTTTTATCGGAGGGAACCGTGCGAGAACCATTTTCCGGAGCGCATACAGACTTGTATATATGAGGAAAATTGACGGCGATGAGCAGAAAAGTATCCCATAACCATCAGGAATCCATGACAAAGTGTACTAACGGGTATAGAATAACGAAAAAGGGATGGAATTCAGGTAGGGGAGTTGATAGCAGGACTAAGGAATTGAATTTTTAAAGGATACTTCAGAAGCCAGTTTCGATCTTCTGCTGAAATTTCTAGCTCTATCTCCACCAACAGCCATACAAGTTTGATAGAGTAATTTATCTGTTTCGACTGTGACTTCGACCTTTTAAACTGTGTTTATCAGTAAGAGTATTAATTAAAAATCGAGGAAAGTTATTGTGTTTTCTCAACAGCTCAACAAACTACGTCAAAGAAATACTCCAAGTGAACGAATTAAACTTAGAAACCCTTTAAAAAAATGTAATTAATGCATTTCCTGCTAGATTACGTACCAGTCTCTGGGTAATTGGAAATTAAGTAAACATCTCAAACTTCGAAATTTCTTCGGAATAACTTAATTGGATTTTGGAATGAAAATTGATTTCCTCAGCCAGTAACAATTAAGAGAATTAAAAGTATTAACCTAAACAAACCTTCGGATGAGAGTAAAAATAGTCATGATGTATTTCCACAAAACATCGCCAACAACTGTGAATTTTAAACCTTCGGATCTTCAGTCGAAGATTTTGAGCTGAGTTTATAGCTCCATAGTTTTAACGCAAATTTCAACCCAAAATCCGTCTACAGCCCACGGCTTGTGGTTCGCAATAAGTCTGGAAACAATGAGTTATCAACGATACAAGTTTCGAAGCGATGTAGGGTGTATTCGACCGCATGCAAGAAGTTGGAATACGCGGAGTGTAGCAAGTGAATCAGGGTTAGGATCTGACGAGCGAAGTAAGAAAGGGGAGTGGGCGGTGGTGAGGCTCCTGGAGTGGGGTAAGGCAGATTGATGCTCAGGAGGATTTTTTCCGCCTCCAAAATGGCCTTTTTCCTTCCCCTTCTAGGTTTTCTTTCCATCCGAAGCACGACCAAGAAAACGTCGCGAAAAGTAATCGAGGACGCAAGAGCTGATCGTTCATTGGTGAATCTGGGATATTACGTACTCCTCCCACCCCACTTCCATCCAAACGAGAGGGAAAAAACTTCTCTTTTTTAGGGAACCTCATATCGACGAAGGCAAGTCTGTACCTCCGCATCTCTCCCGTTCCACAAAAGGAAGCCTTGATTTCATCCCTTGCCACCGTCTCCACCCCATTCTTTCTCCGCCTCTCTCTGCTCATTTTCATCCTCTCTCTCGAACCACTCACAGTTCTATTCCATCCAATTCCGTCCGATCAAAATCTATAATAATCCAACCCCAGTCTCTGCAATCTTAGCCCTGGGGTAGGAGGAAAGCCATGGTTACAAATATTTGGGCGAGGGCGGAATAAATCTTCTATTACCTCCGATAGATACCCGGAATATTTAATACGTTTAACCGAGACTAGCATGAGCAATAGATATTTGATACTAGAAGACAAAGGATTCTCCCATATGTTGTTTAACGACTCATTTCTTTTATGGTTTCCAATGTTATACAAATAATACAAAGAGAATCATGCAGAGTAGGAATTAGATACTGCACCTCTTGAAATCTCAAGAACATTTAAACCGATATCTTTAGCACTAAATTGATAAAAATCTGAAAATTGTATACTGAACTTTACGACAACTTTAAATGAGAAATCGATGTTTAATCTCTTCAAGTTTCGTCGGAGTTTGACTTCAGCAATTGAAAATAGTCCGTTCATTACAATGGTTTTATGCACAAATTACAGAAGTTTTCGTTTGAAAACACAAATTCTCAGAGTTATATCCGATTAATGAATGTATTCACCGGAATACGATCACACCGATAACGGTTCTTTTAAAGCTCGTATTAGGTGACTATATAAACATTGAAAGTTCCAGTGAAAAAGAAAACCCCCTTTTCTTAAATGGTGCGTCGAATCCAATTTTTTCCGGCAAACATCGCCTTATAACCTTCCGCTTTCCAAAAATCATTCTTCCTCAGAAAGCAAGATGATTGCCACCGCCATCTCCTCTTACTTTTCATCTCCTCTAATCTCTCCCCCAAGTGATCTTAGCAGATCCTAGAAGCTTGCTTACTCGAGCCATCGAATCATCCTCATAGTCACATTATTCAGGTTATCTCTTTCTTCATTCCGCATTCAGGTATTCATTTCCATCCCTTTTCATTTTTCCTTAATCATAAAAGACAGGCATCCTGCCCTTTAACATATTTTAATAGATTTTGACATCCGTCCTTGAACCGATTCTCTCGCGGATTACCATAATAGGAACATTATTCAAGGAAGATGGCTTTCTTTGACAAATAGAATTCTTTCGCGCACTCGGGTATCTCTTAAAATTTAGAGAAGCTGTGGCTGTTCCATGAATGTATTTTCCTCGGTAAATTATTATTATTTATTAAATTCGAATGTTTGATTAACGTAAACAAATGATGAAGCATAAATAAAAATAATGACCCTAGCATACCTCTAGAAAATTTTATATAAGGATACACGGACGAGCCTGGCGGTTGCACGGGGCGCCGCAGATTAGGGGCGCATGACATTAGTTCGAAGTTTTGGTAAGGCGCAGATTCCTTTCTCTTGGTCTTTTTATTGTTAAACCATATGAAAAATCGACCTTTGGGGGTTGCTCACTGTACTAATAAATGGAAAATGGTTTTCTAGGAACTAATATTTGATTTTTAGCGGAAATATTCAAGCAATCGAAAAAATGTGAAATGAAAATGTGTGAAAATGCGTATTGCGAATAAATTTTTCATGAATTAATTGACCAGCCAATAATAACCTCTGGTTATTAGAGTGTGTTTTCTTTATATTTATCGAATATTTTCCTTGTTAATATTTAAAAGATAATAATTATAGTAATAGTATTGGCATTGTCTTATGTTATTTTTGAGGATTATTTTAACGAATGCTAAAAAAAATAATTCCAGAAGTATGAACTTTCGAAAAATAGACATTCAAAAAATATTAATACAAAAGGGGTGCTGCATGATTTACAACCTCGTGGGCAATGCGCCTAAGGCCGGCCTTGCCACATTTTATTTAAGAAGAACTATAGCTATGTATGTTTAATTTAAACTTTGATTACTAAGGAAACATTGTCAAAATGACGTTTCTATCCCCAATTCATTGGCTTTTTCAATTAGTTTGATAGGAAGATTTTTAATAAAATAAGATATAGATTAGCATGAGCTTTTCAATTTAAAATTAAAACTATAACACTTGTTTCTGGAAAGTTATTCTGACCCACACGCAAGACTACCTTGCTGTAATTAGTGCCCATATAATTATCTAGATTACGTATTTCAAGATAATATCTAAAGAGAATAATGCGACACTTCGAATTAAAGCAAATGCAACTTGTACTGAAACTGCAAGTATCGCAGTCAAGTTCAAATAAGGATGCAAATTGAATATTGAATGAGGTATGGATTAATTATTTACAGACTGGATGTGAAGACCACTTTTTGCTGCGTATCTAAATTCGATATTTAACTGGCGACGTTGTAATCGGGGAGCGGTGTAACATATTCTTATTTATTTGACATCGACTGAATTTGACATTATAGGATTAATGTATTTAATAAATAAACGGAGAAATGGGCAGGATGTTTTCGTAAATTTTGATTTTGAGACTTCATAAAAGAATAGTTTGCTACTTCTTCTATCGATTAATTCATTTGAACGTCTATTGCAACTGTATACGCTCAATCAGTCTTTACGATTCCTTTTCGAATGAAATTTGAGAGCAGCATTATTCTCTGCCATAAATACGTTTCCTTCAACAAACATTTACAGCCTCATCCACGGAAAGGAAAAAATGATACTTCCATTCCTACCGCGTTCGATATTTCATTTGCCCCGCTACGAATATAACTCGAAAAAAATTACACGCAGTCATCTCTCACGCCCTCCTGTTTCCCAATCTTTCCTCGCCCAAAAAACCTCCTATCTCTGCATATGGTAAATATATTTTCCCGCCGTGTAGTTGGCATTCGCCACACTTTACTACATTCTTACTCCTTCCGACCTCTTCTCATCTAACTCTCTCTCCCATTTCCATCCCCATAACCCCTTCCTCCCCTCCCAAAAAAAGTCATTTTAAGAATCCACCCACATCTATTTCGCAAACCGCTGCGGCGGATTCTAGCCGTTCGCCGACGAGGGAAGAGGCAGATCCTACTAAAAAAAATCTTCAGAAAAACTCTCGGGTGATGAGACTCGATCTTGGCCCCGGAATCCTTGCATAAGCGGCGAGAAGAAGGCACCCGAGTTGGTACCGCCGTGTGGGAGGAGAAAGAAAAAAGACTAGGAATTGTATGGAGGTTGGATTGGGTAAAATGGGAGAGTGGGGGGGATTTGAAGAGCGAAGGGGAATTGTGAGGTTTGGAGAATTGGGAAGGGTAAGGTAGGATGGGATTGGGGCCTTACCGCGCATATCATGAAATATTCATTACATCGGGTACACTTTCAACGATATTAAAATGGTTTCGACTCTATTGCGTTGGATCTTGAGGGAGAGAGGGTGAGATGGCAACGGAACGAGGGCAGAGAAGAGAGGTGGAAGTGGTTAGAGGGATGAAAGAAATAAAGAAGGTAAATCGTATTCTGTTAGGGATCAGGGTGGGGTGATGGAAGAGGAGGTGGGGGAAGAAATAAAAAAGAATGTTTGAAAGAAGGAGTGCCGGGGCTTGGATGTGATGAGGAGAGGAAAGAGATTGAGGAAGGGGGATGAGGAAGGTTAAATTATGAGAGGGGAATGGGAGAGGAAGCTGGGAGTAAAGTCGCGGGTTTCGATAAAAAGTCAAGTATCGTGCTGTATATGTATTGTGCGGTTAGGTATTAGGTGGAAGGATCAGGAGAGGAAAGGTCATAATGATATAGAAACGTTCGAGCTTCGAAGGAGAAGCGAGAGAATTACAATCGACAGGATCGCTGCTGTACTGGAATCGATTAAGGTTTTGATTTGATTTATGGGAAATACATTCGTACTTCCTTCTAAGTAATTATTTTGAACCGAAAAAAATACTTATTAATCAAATGGCATTTCTAAAGACAGCATTATAATTCAATTTACTAAGCAGAGTTAGGTGAATGTACTGTAATAAAATGTTTTAATTTAACTCAAGTTTCGGTGATAATCTATCTTAGTTCCTTTAAATAAGGTTACCATCGAAATTTGACTGTGAGCATTAAACGAAGAAGAAGAATTGTTGATCTAGCAGTAAAAAATAATTAAAGGGAAAATCTCCGGGAGTAATTAACGTAAATAACCTAGCGGAATGGAAAATTCTTCGCTGAAATTAGGCGTGTTCGATAAGTGTGGCAGTTGCTCGAACAAGATTTAATTAAAGGGAAATGATAAAAGCTTAAAGCTTAAATCATTCCCGTGCCGTTACGGAAGTAAGTGCTTCGAAGAAACTCATTCCGCCGATGAAATCTCAGTTGTGCCTTAATCCCAAATATTTTTTCGGGATTTTAGTAATTAGCACGACAGCTTGATAGGACAAATCGCGGTTCTATAGAGTCGCTCAGAGTATTGGTTGAGGAAGATCGGAGTCTTTATCGTCATGCTCTATTTAACAAAATGCAATTGCTCGATTATTAGATATCAAATTATCGGATAAATTATGGAAATTAATGCGGCAATTTCGTCATTCCTTTGAAAAATTGCTTACTAAAGTCATTGAGTAGTTAAAGGTATGGAATGAAATTCTTCGGAAACTTTTCTCCATATAACTCTCGTACAATCGTGAAATATAAAGGTTTCCGTGAACAGTTACTACTGAGCTTTCAAAGAAATATTTTTTAAAGTTTTTTGCAACACTTAAGCAAAATCTCGCATAGACTTCATCTCAGAATTCACGCATAAAGTTAGAATAGTATCATAAAAATGGTATTCAAGTTAATGTGACATTGTATTAAATTCATTAAAAAACGAGAATATTTGAGTATCTTAATTTGTACCTTAACGAAAAATGTTTAAAAGGGTTATATTACATCCTGTGCATTCATTATTTCTGCAAAATTTCATATCCGTATACTAAAATTATTATTAAATTTATATCGCTCGTTCACAAAGTCAAACGATATTATTAATCAAATAATACGTTGAAATTAGCAAAATTATACATTTATATGTACAGAAATACATACAATTAATTTCTTTCCTCAAAACCTCATCTGGATCGGCTCTTAGTTCGTTTAAACGCTTTGAAAAATAACCCGAAGGTAAGCGCTATTTAATTAAAAACGTTTATTCTCGAGGGCGTAGAACCATTCGAGTTCGGGAAACACACGTGTATCAGTCATTAAAATACTGGATTTAGTGCCAAGTAGTTCCTTCGGACGACATTTCCATAAGGAGCCGATTCGCTTTTTTGTCAATCAACACTTTCATTATCCAACACCCTAAGCCCTTCCCAGAAAACCTTTCTTAATACAATCTCCCACGGGAGTCAATGTTGGAAAGGGTAAACGGCACGAGAATAGCAGAAGGGGAGAGGGTTACAGCATTTAGGAATAAAAATCAGAGCACGGCAGTTCAGATTTTAGCAGCTGGGATCATTCTTTCTTCCACTCCGAAGGTTAAGGAGGAAAAGACGAAACCCTTTCCTCTCTTGGAAGTTTCCCTGCCGAAAAAAGCAATATCGTTGTCTTTATTAATTCGGAAGGGGGAGAAGGAAGAAGGGGGAAACGAAGCAGCACCTTAGGCGAAGGGGAGGAAGTGGAATTAGGATCCGCTTCGTAGAAGTTACGCAGGCAGCCGAGATCAACGAATTAATTTAAGAGCAGAATGCTTCGGACAAGGGGCAGAATTACTTCATTATTAAGGAGCAAAGGGCAAACGTTGTGAAATCAGGGTAGATACAGGAGTGATTTCGGAATAATTACGGCCGTAAAGATAACTGGATGAAGCTAACAATAAGACCGAATGGAAGGGAGACTGTTAGGAAAAGAGAAAGACGATTGGCTTCTCAGTTGTTCACAATTTTAAATCCATCAATTTCTGCGACACTTTTCAACACATGCAATTACGTTTTTATGAGATATTTTGAAGCAAATCAGTTAGCAGTCATTACGATGCTAGTTTATATGTATACAGTATAAAGTAATTTATCGCTCGTTCGTTTAATATCCGATGAAAAATACCGCTTCCTTCTTGTAAGGTTTCAATTAAGAGTTTACACTTCGTAATAATTACTCGTAATTAAGATCAAAATCGAGTTTTATCGCAAATTCTCTTCCAGATTTGTGTTTCACCCCAGTTGTTTCATTTCTGAAATACACAATGTATCTCCCTAAGGCGAAACGATCTTTACTTGCCTCGGTCATAAACTATTACGATAATTCGCGATTTTCATCTCGTTTGACGTATTTGCCTGGCATTTAATACCGATGTTTCATTTGAATGAGATAAAAGATGGCACATAAAAAGTTTTACAGGGGAAATTATTAGTCGTTCGGATGTTGGTTTCCAGTTTCCCTTTTGGATGAAAATAAGGATTTTCGTTAATCTTACGTAAATAAATTACTAAGACATGCTATATAATGATTGTGAGAAGTGAGAATGGAGAACTGTAGGAATTCCCTACGAAGCGAGCACAGTTAACGGACGCGCATGTTACTGAAACGGAAAATTAATCTCGACCCGACGTTTTCAAACATTCGAAGACAAATGGTGTTATAAATTTACCTCTGTTGGTGAGAAAAAATGAGGATTTATTTCCGGGCGCAAGACACTCGAGCAATCTTCATCAACTTTCTTCTCCCAAGATTTCCCCTCCTAATTTTTGCCCTCCTCTGAACAAGCCGTCCATACGCGTGCACGCCCCTTATCCCCAATGTAGCGAAAGCCTTCAGTAGCAGTCATCCTTAAGAGAGGGTGGGAACACCCGCGTCTCCTTGAGGCTCTTTCCGGTCTCGCTCTCCTTCCACCGCTGCCCATCCTTTCTACGTGCACCCATACTCCTCTTGCCCCAGCACAAACCTCCTTCCGCACCCTCCCCTCGGCAACGCAATAAGTCATCGCCTGATTAGAGAGAAAGACAAGGCGAAGAAGACGTGTCGCAGTGGGTAATTCATCTTGCAGGGTGCCCAGGAGACTTAGTCGTTCACGAGGAGGATTTTGGGAGGAGAAAGGGAGAGTGAGGATGGAATGGTGGCGGCGTCATTTCCAAATACTCTCTCTCGCAGCAACAGTAAGAGGACCCGCCCACTGTACTCCTCGCGCCCACCCAAGTGCCTATCCCACTGTGCCATTGTTTACAGGAGCTGCGGACTCTTCCTCTTCATGCCACCACTCCCAGACACCCACATAGCAACCGTCTCAGCAAGTGAGAGGATTTTCGCCTCCTTATGGGATAGTTAGCGGCTGCCTCCCTTGACTTCGCGAAATCCTTCTCTGGTTAATTCTCTCGGACTTAACGTTTTGACTTGCGCTTCAGCCGACTTTGACGGAGGCCACTGCGCCTGAATGGACAAAACAGAGACAAATGGAATCTAACAGTGGAGTCCTTACATTGCCATCCCTACTAGTTTACGACGATTAATTATGCTTTAAATTAATTCCAAGTTACTACCTAGAAATTACATTTTCCTTTCAAAAGTAATTCATGGAAGGGAAAAGTCGTGAAATTCATTGAAACAATTACTGCCATAATTACTAAATACACACATAAATAAACTAAATAGTTAGTTTTGAAATTATTAATTAATGAAACGGTTTCAGGCGTTACTTTGTGGAATGTATCCATAACAGAAATAAAACTAGACACTTCGTGCTTTTCCACTAAAAAGACTTTAATGCGAACTAGGTTTCGCTACACTTGTAGCATCATCAGGCAAACATTCACAATATGGCAAGTCCTTATATACTCATAAGGGAGGGGGAGGGGTTGGAAGGGTGACGCCATGTGTAGTGAAACCTAGGTCGCATTAAAATATTTGTAGTGGAATTGCACAAAGTGTCTAGTCTTATTTCCGTTTGAAATTATTGTTGATTTTCACCAATTCCAGCTATTATTTCAACGCCGGACATCAAAATACGAATGTAGTTCCCCATGCATTTATCATCTTTGTAGAGTGATTATCTTTCTATTTTCATGGTTTATTTCTTAGGCAATAAACATTACTTTCTTCATGCACATTTCATTTTACATTAATATATCTTATCTTACTTTAGAAAATTTATCAAATCTAGAATAGCTGCATTGTTTCGTGAAAAATACCCTAAACTGTGTGCCAAATATGATGAGTCGAGTTCTTTAGAAAAGATTTTATAATGCGGGAAATATTTCAAAATTATAACATAAGAGGAAGTAAAACGGTCAAGTTCCATGTCTACCCTGTTGAAGGAATGCTTAAGTTTATTCTCACTATAAATCAAGAAACAGGCGATTCCACCAGGTATATATCTGAAACTCGGAATTCAATGAATGGTCTGAATATCTAGAACTAAATATTACGCATATTGTATGAATTTAAGCTTAGGAATCCTGACTTTAACCTATGTAATTCCTCCTTTTTGGCTATACATAAAGTCAACCCCTTCGCTAACTCTTACGCCTTTCTTCTCTCTACCCGTCCACCCACCTACAACGACACACCCTTTATTATGTCCTACTCACCCACGGACTTCAATACTTGTCGCCAGTAAAGTCTTCCCTCAAGAATAACAGCTCTTCCAACCATGGACCTCACGCTCCGCATCAGTGTCTTTTGCATTATTTTCTTGGTATTGATGGCTCACTAAATGCATGTACCTACAAATTTTAAATGCGTAAGGAACTAAAGCTCGTGTGATTCCAATATATAAGTAAAGGCCGAATTCATTTTACGTGGAACTACAATGTGGTTATTTTATAGAGCGGAGAGAACATTATAAAACAAGCATAAACAGGAATATTTTGTGCTAAATTTGGTTAAAAATGACTTAGTTCAAAGTTACTCGGATATATCAGAAGATCGATAGATTGCCTTCACATGACTTTAAAGCACGGTTACTCAAATACACAATACGTACTTGCTCAAGCTTAAGTTTCTGTCTTGCCATCGCAGTTTTGATTGCTATAATAATTTTCTGCATTAAAATTAAGTAATGTATATCCAAACTTGATTAGAAAAAAATGTTTAGCTTCATGTGAATAAAAACGCGCACACGTCCCACATTCTTTAATCATGAGCATGAAAAGCACATCCTGGTTGAAAAGCTTTAGGATTAGCTTAAAAGTAAAAAGAAACTAGCCTAAGGGAGAAATCTTAGCCAGAAAGGCTTTTTTATTCCGTCTTCCGTTCTTTGATAGATGCGAATTATTCTCTAGAATCTCGTTCCTAAAAGACAAACAGTGAATGAAGCTTGATAAAGGTGGATAACGATTCTACTTTTTAGATGCATTATGTAAGGATCGTATAAGGAATATCATAATGAAAATTATCATCTCAACAGTCAATAATGAAATCAGTCTTATAATTCTTCAGCCAAACTCCCCTAATTGAAACAAGGAAAACAAACTTTTTACCCGTACATACCACTAAATACACCACGTCCATATCAGACACAACAGGTTTAATTAATGTTAAGTGGTAAAGGTAAAAGTTTGCCTTTCTTTCAGTTATTGAGTCCTACTACAAAGCCGCGCTTGAAGCAACTGATACCAAACTCCCTTACAACCATAAACAACAGAAGAACCTGAAAACGTATGCATTGATAGGAAATCAGACCTGCTAAATGGTGTCTGTGATCAGAAAACCTTGCATTACAAATCTACCTCTACGATATAGCGATCTACATCGCTACCACTAAACCAGTCGTACACCATTTAACCACTACTGAGTTCATTGTGAAATGTATATAGATTATGATAATGTTCGCTTTTAGACAAAACTATAATCAAAATCTCTTATTCTAAAAGATAGAAATATATAAAGCAGAAACTAATCGCAATCATCCTTACTCTTTTTTATCGCATTTTCTTTTTTTAAACGGAACTTGCTTCAAATAATGCAAGGATTTTAAAGTTCTTAATTTTATATCTCAGGGTTACTAGGCAGAATAACGCAATGAAAAACTGCAATCGGGGAGACAATGCCGAGATTAGTGAAAGAAACAAATATGAGAAACCCAACTAATATGGCGAAAAAATGCGTAGAATCAGATGGAAACTTACGAATAAAGTTGACTGGAGAAAGAACAAAAGAAAGTTGAAAGTAAAGAAATAAATGGTTAGTGAGAGGAAGTTCGGGGTGTTTCCTGCCGTTGAGTGGGGTGAGATTCGGGAGAGAGGAGATGAAGAAAAGGAGACGAATAGAGGACAGAGGTTTGAAGTAGAGGAAGAGGGAGGAGTGTAGTGAGTGGCTGCTGAGACAGATGTCCGTGGGAGGATAATTGATGACACGGTGAGACGAGGCTCTAGATGAAGAGGGAGAGACGAAAGGAAAGAAAACGAGGGAAAGAGGAAGACAGACCTGAATAGGGTAAGAAAGCAAGGAGGCTGCTTAGAGATATGGTAGAAGGTCGTCTAAAACGCGTGCACGCTTCCTTAGGACGAGGAAGCAGGGTAAATGGAAGATGCAGGTGATATGAAGAGAAGGAGAAATACGAATTAAGTAAAGGAGATTTAAAATTTCCTATATTCGAAAACCTATGTAGCATGCGTTTAGCAGCATCGAAAAAATGGCAGGATTTGAATTATCATGCCATACTCGATTCCGTACGAATATTCTAATCGAAAACAGATTCCGTACACCGAGCCGAACCTATTAGTTGCCAAATAGAATTTCAGATGTATATCAGAGCATTAGAGATGATTGAATTCTCCTGGCTCAATTTTCTTTACAAATGCAAACATTTCTACTGATTTCTCCATGCAGTTATAACAGTTACTACTCATGAAGTTGTAATTAAACCCCTGGTAATGGGCCTTAAGTTTTATTTAGCGATTTAATGAATGTCGAAAAAGGAATGAAAATGTTTATCGCCTTTCGAACGTAAGTATTATGAAATATAACGGACTGACAGTTTATGCTTGCTTATTCGGTCGTTAAAGTTTCCAAATCTTCTGAACCGTTTTACATTTTAAGCATCAGAAATTATGGAAGTAGTCATGACAGCCGACTTTACAAGGAAAGGAAATCTTGCAGAAAGAATATGGCTACATTGTAAACCCGAATACGTCATGCAACACAACTCAGCTAAAATAAAAGTTGTTCTACTCTCTGGTCACTTCTGTGCGCGCTACAAGCACATCTCTTTCGGGATTCGGAGATAATATGATGAAGTGACTAAACGAAGGGGAAAAACTAGGACGAAAAGAAGCAGAATAGCGGGGCCTTGAGAGGACCACAGGGAGGTGAAGGCGGAAGAGAGATGGATAGTATTCGAGCGAGAGCGGAAACATGGCTGACGGGAATGGGAACAAGACTGAGATGTATACGGAGAGTTGACCGATGAAACAAGGGAAATAAGAGGATGGAATGAAGGAAGCCTTCTTGCTCAGCGGAAATGTCCCGTGGGGGGTGAGGAAAAAGAGGTGGAGTTAGCTGCCGGAGGGGTAGAGTTCTGACAATCAGCAATGGGTAAGGGATGGAATGAAAGAGAACAGAGAAGTAAAAGAGACATATGGGGGTGGACGTTCTCTCTGGGGAGCTTCTTTGGTCTGCTTTCCTGCTTTTCCACCAGAAGCACGCAGCTTTGAAGAGAATTCCCACGAGACAACAAGTGAGTGGTGCAGGAAGTTGCAGGAAACATTCGAAAGATGTTGGTGGTACCTGCTTTATATTAGCAAAACATTTCGAGCATTAAACTATTGAAAAAGGAGAGGTGAAACATATGTCATATAATTATGCAGGTTACTTGATATCTATGATCAATAACTAACATCTTCAGTTCAAGTACCTTACAACTACTGTACAACTACAATGAGTTACAGATCCTTATATTTTTTCATAACGGAATGGGAAATGAAATCTCAAGCACCATGAAAGCATATTAATGGTGGCATACATTATGCATAGAAATTTGTATGTACTTAATATGCTGATTAAATTAGTGGAGGCTCCAAAAGGACGAAGGAAATGCTATAATTAATAAATTATCTAAACGGGATGATTAATATTTTTACAAGAAGTAGTAAGTATAACACTAAGAAAATATTATTTTAAACAAATGGAAAACAAATCATTTTTATAAAAGATGTCAGAGAAAAATCCTTGTAAATTTAAATGTATCTTTCACGCAGTTCGTAAACTAATTATATACTACTCATTAGTCTAAAATAACGGATTAATTGTTATCTCTCTGCTAGAATTTAAAAAAAATTACTGTAAAATTAAATTTAATGACCCACCTGGAATAACGACAGAGACGGTAGATACTACGAAATTTTTCTCAGATTAAAGAAACGGATACGAGAAAAGTAACAGTCATTATTCGACATTGACTCCAAACAATAAAGGATAAAGAGGCTCTTTAAGCTTGATTGATGTGATTCTGAAAATTTCCGAAAGATGTCTTAAGAAGATACCCAAGATACACTTACAGAAGTAAGAACAAAATTAGTTAAATGGTAGAAAATTAGCCGTGAAAATTGAGATGGCAGATTTGAGTGCTCTCTAGGAATCCCTCAACGGCTTCAACAAACCATTCAAATTGTTCCAACTCCCACGGGTACCCTTCTCCCTGACTTCCGAACTGCACTCTCCCCTTTCCATCCTTCACGTGCCCCTTTTCTGTCCCATTCTCTTCTCTGTATCCCTTCCCTCTGAAAATCAGTCCCGTCATTTTCGAAGCCCGCAATTTCCCCACCACTTCCGGCCAACTCATTCC
This sequence comes from Ladona fulva, assembly GCA_000376725.2. Lineage (NCBI taxonomy): Eukaryota > Metazoa > Arthropoda > Insecta > Odonata > Libellulidae > Ladona > Ladona fulva. The sequence goes on from KZ308168.1 coordinate 1,138,517, forward strand.
CTATCGCAATGATATATTTTTGAGCAAATATTGCAAAGAAAATAATATTCCTGCAATGCTTGAGGGAATATTACCAAATGACTACTAAACAAAGAAGATTACCTTTCAACCGAAGTTTTCGTGAATTAATATGCATAACGAAACCATATTATCCTTATGCGTTAAAAAACAAGAAACTTTGCCAGTTAAGTTTGTTAAAAGTGCTTCAACGGACGAGGTAATTTCGCTCATACAGGCTCCCACCGGGAAACGACCAAGGTATAACTTTTCCTAGAGTCGAAGGCGACGCCCACTTGGCTACCCAAAAAAACTAACCCCTGAATAGTAAATGCTAAGGGTTAAGTAGAAATATTTTTAGTTACATGGCCTACTTTTCAATAATATTTTTTCTAAAAGTGAGGGTATACAATAATTTAAGTATATACAGCTTAAAAAATAATACTAATGCCAGAAAAATCAGCTAAAATGTAGTTAGGTAAAATTCATATTAGCATATTTAGTCTAGAGACACGATCGCACTTACTTAATTCTCAATTAAGTCGTGAAATGAAATGAGGATTATAAATTTAATATAAATATTCAATTTTTATTGCATTTTTATTTTTACGGTACCATACTTTGGTCCGAAGTGCGTAGATGATTATAGAAGAAAATCACAAGGACGATATGACGTCTGATTAAAGAATTAGAAGCAATAAACTACCATTGATTTCATGCAAAAATCACGATATTTTTTACATCTGCCTCATATTTTGAAGGAAGACAAAACGTTCTCGGCTCTATTGCTGCAAGGTAACATAATGCCAGAAAATTAACTGTATAGTTAAAGGACATAAACGGGAGTACTTCTGAAAAAATAATGGCGGAGTAGCTGTAAGAGGTCTGGACATGGTCTTCTCTCGAGAAGGAAATTTGGAAAGCACTGCATTTGGAGATAAAAGCATGCATTTTGCATGCAACCACAGCATATTATTTCATAATCATTTAACAAGCGTAAAATTCATCAAGGAATTCATTTCAACTTACTTGGGTAAACATATGAACGAAAGCACAACGGAAATTTCTTTTTTGAAGTTGAAAAAATTATAATTTCGAACTAGCAGGTAGATTATCGCGTACCTGTTTTGACGTAACATTACGCGCTATATAATAATAATGATAAAGGACTTTATTTTGGGCGAGATTGAGACTAACAAGTCTCTTCTTACATCTAAACCATTAATATATATATGAGGTTGCTGTATATTGTCGAAAAGTTTTAACCAAATATAGTTCCTCCACTTACGAACCAATAAATACTCTGCTAACTACCGTGTTTCCTAACTACGAACTTTTTTCTTACTCCATTTTGATCTCTAGATATTAACTCAAGTTCCATATAACAACCGAAAAATAATAAAAAGATATAATGGACTAATGAGTTTCGAGATAAACATTTTCGAGTTACTAACTTCAGACGAATGAAGTTCGTAAGTCGAGGTTCCACAGTATATTCTTTTTGTTTACATGAGGTATATACACACGTAAAGATGTTACCTAATTACATGTAAAACCCATTTCCAAGATTTTTATTGCTGCCATAACTGAAAATAAATGCAGGCATAAAAGATAAGAGGTAAAAATACAATCACTCTTGCGCTATTTACCCATTACAATCACTTCTTATATACAGATTAATCTAATTAGTATGACGAGATTTATGACTCCTCGAAGGAAGAGAGAAATTGAAGCGGAAGAAGTTGCTAATTTGCGATATTGAACAAAGCATTTACTCTTTCTTCTTTTTACTCAACTTTTGTTCATTAATCGCGTCCTGTCAAATAAAACTAAGGCAACCGGAAGAACATAATTACAAATTATTCATTTCCACTAACATCTAACTAACACAAACAAATCAATTTGAGAATTTTGTATAATGATTTTTTAAATGAGAAGGGAATTCAACAACCCAATCAACCAATTTTACCTCACGGAAAAAGCAGCGCCTCGCCTACTAGTGCGGTGCGTTCACCAACCAGGACGACGCGGCGGCTTCTGAGGGAAGACCACACCAGCGCATTTTTCACTACAAAATACGAAACAATGACGTGTTGCACCTGGGATTTAAGCACCATAAGCATTAATATGCTCAAATGAATAAGATCATTTTTCGATTTATCAGAATATATTGGACGGCATAAACATTTGAAAGTAAGATAACACACCAAATGTTCCACTCCATGATTTAAGGTAATGATTAGACCGGGATAATCCATCACGTTCATTTACTAGGATCTTTCCTGTTACTTAAAGTGTCAGTATATATTCAGGAAGTAATAAGAGATGAGGTAATCTGTAAGGTTTAGCAATTGATTTAGCTCGAAGAAGAATGGACGAGTATAACTACTTGACGTTCAAAAGAAACCTCTGATAACGAATGGAAGTCAGATGTCAAAACTAAAAGCATGAAACCATGGATTGAAAAATAATTTCCTTCATTTTAACATGGAAGCAGATCTATTGCTGAATGAGAAATAGTAGTTCCTTCAATCGGTAGGAAAATCATGTAAAGATAAAATACTAATACAAGGAGCAACGAAATCATTTCATTAGCAATGAATTTGCTTTCTATTCCGTTAATTGTTTTTTGGGATAAAAATAAATTTCTGAATAAAGGAAGAAATTAACAACCAAGAATATAATGTCAATATGCGTATTTTTTAAAATTGGATTCAAATATATGTAAATTAAATAAAACATCGAATGAGAGATAAATCACAGCCGATAGGGTACGCACGATAAGAAAGGGCTGCGAATATAGCGATTAGGGAACATCTTTTCCAATAATAGTGTGATAAAAGTAAAATTGTAGCAAAAGGAACTATAGAGACTTTTAATAGTTTCACCACCCTCAAGAAAACTGTCCATAGCTATTCCCCTCACTATACCCGGGTTTCGTCCCTGAGAAGGAGATACCAGACAGAAAATATATTGCCCTCTTTCCTAGTCGAAACATTTCATCTCAGCTCTCAGAAGCACTTAAGGAAATATTCAACACATTTGATTTAGCAAAGCGTCCTAGCTTATCTGACGTAGCAGAGTATAGCTGGAAATTACTTTATAGACAGCCTTTTATGCGCACACACATAGAATTCCTATGAGTTTTATGGAATATGGGAAAACACCGCACGAGGAATGAACTGAAGGCTGACCAAGTGATACAATTAGAAATCGTCCTTTAAAGATGTCATACTTAGGGTTTGGTTCAGGGGGTATGGAACATTTCATCACATATGGTATGAATCTCCATCTTAGAGACGTACATACATACAAACATAAACACGTCTTTATTGGGCGAAATTGGGACTAATAAGTCCCATCTTCCATTTAACCCTAATTTACTAAATTTAACCATTTAACATAGGGAGGGGGGTTCAGAAATTCCAAAAATGTCGTGATTACGACATACATAGTCGTGGTACGAATTTAAGGGTGGTCCCTTAGATAGAGAAGTGGAACAGGCAGAAATGCCTAAACCTAACATGGTAGATGAAATTCTTTTAAAAAGAAAGAAATTCCGATTAATTTTGAGTCTTAAACCATGGTTCCTAAAATATGGATGAAATCATTGCAAATAGTTCAAGTTCTGGACTTACAATTACTAATTTTTAGATACATATAAAGATGCTCTCAATGATAGGGATCCGAACTAATTTTACCACTTGCTTCTTCTTGTACTTTCTTGCCATATATCAAAATGTATTGCGTTTAAATGTTCCTTAAGACCGCTAAAATAACTGGAAATGTAATATTTAAGAATGATTTTTATAATTTAGAATACAGAGATTTCTTTAATAGTGAAAATTAATCGTGAATGTGCGTATAAAAGGCTCCCTCTATCCCCTTACAGCTTAATTCAAGATATCCAATTAAAAATACTTCATTTTAAGTTTCTTAATTAATTTTTGTCACTTGTGTTCTTTACCTCAATAGGATTGCATAACGTTTTTATTAAAAATCTTCAACATATTGTGATTTTAGATTAAAACTTCCAGATTATGCAAGAGTCTCAAAGGCAAAATCAACAAGCACATATTAGCTTCGACTATACCAACATTTGAAGCATAACTGACGAAAGATGAGAGATCCATTCCGAGAAAATACATAATATTCTTATGTATAAGGGTTTCTTTTTGTATTGACACTTTTTATACTTCAGTAAGATTTAAATAAATAACATTTATCAAACAATTATTAGCATAACTATAAATTTCAGTTAGTTAACAATGACCTAAATGGACTTTTACTAGTTCACTTAACCAACAAACTTCTTATATTGCAGTAATTACCTTTATTCTCAAATGTTGTAGCACTCAAATGTTATACAATTAAATGAAAATACTTGGTTCTTTGAAATTTACTCATTTTGATATTATTATCTATGCATTAATATGGATCTCCATGATTCAGAGTAGACCTCTGAAACTGACTACGTCATGGTACAGGCAAAGATCGTCTACTTTACGTCCCATTAAAAGTCGTTTAAATAAAATTTTGTGTTCCTGCGATTTTACATAGATTCTAAGAATTGCAAAAATCAAACCATAACCAAACAAATCACAGTAGAAACGTTAACTTCATTTGTCTAGGTAGCAAGGTAAACTTTATTTGTTTATGTATAAATTTAAAAAATTAACAATCAAAATTAAACATCCTTTTGAGGCAAAAGAAAGAGACATAAAATAATCAAGGTGGCGCCTCACCCCGCAACGGAACAAAAATTTCGAAAATTCCCCATCATCGTGATTTACTTTCCCCCGGATAAATTCGGTAATGTACCCGTGTAAATCGGGCAGGATGTATGACTCTGTTAAGCAGAAGGGTGAGAAACAACCGTAGGGATGGACGAGGCGGTGGTATTTCAAAGGAAAGCGAAAGCGACATGAGTGGGAGTATAGAAAGAAGGCATTCGGAGCTAATGGTGGGCGTAGAAGGCGTCGTTTGACCGTAGAGAGTAGATTTCAGCACATCCAGCGCTTACACGAGAGCGAGAGAGGACGAGATATCCACCCACATCTATCCATCTTACCCTTGGATGAGGCATCCTCGTGGATATCGCGGCGGCTAACCCACGCCTCGGAACATTAATACCAATTGCAATGTAGAAGGGGAGAAGCATTCAGTCATTTGGGTTTATACCCCAGAGGGAGCAAAGACATGGCGATGGGTTGGGGGGTGAAGTTGATGAGAAATGGAGGAAAAAAGAGAGGTTCTAACGGTGTGAACAGGGAATGGGAATCGACTTCGAAAAGAGAAAGAAATAGAGGGGATAAAAATGAGGAAGAATCGTGAGAGAGGAGGCGTGTGAGAGTGTTCGTACCAATCTCACGCTAATCATGAGATATGGCGTGACTAAGGGAGGCAGAAAACAAAACCTTTGGGTGAAAATATCGCGGGGATGCTAAACTCTATCTTTTTTGACAGGAAATATCTCTTTATCTTAAAACCTGGGTGCCAATCCACTCCTTGCAAGCGCGGAGTCGACGAATGCCTTTTCTTATCGATCGACTCGAAGTAAAGGGGACGGAACTACGTTTTATTCTTTTTTTCCGTTAGTAAATTATTTTCCTTTCTTCTTCCCGTGAAGAACTCTTCACTGAAAGCGAAATGCAACGCAGGAATATCAGCAAAGAGGTGTTTACAGATTTTTTCGTACAATAATTTACGAACATGCATTATTCATTCCAACATATATACCAAAACCTTTTGAAAATTTGTAGAAAAACGGATAATTCCTGATTATTTATTGCAAATAGTTTATTCGAGATTGATCTTAAGCGTACTAAGTTCTGTGTAAAAACGGGAACAATGGGATCGGTGCGGCAAAGATGATGGTAAGCCTGTGTAGGTACGAGTACCGTACCGTACGAATATCGCATCTTTGGGATTAATTTACTTTAAAACGAGGATAAAATACCCGACGTTGATGTATTACCAGATCTACAAATTAACCTTACTTAATACCGCACAGTATTTACTATTCCGTCGGTTGCCATGATAAACTACTTATTTATTAATGCAGTTACTTGTGCTGAATTAAAATAAAAATGTACATATTCCATTGAATATCGAAAGAGAAAGTTTGAAGTGAAATTTAGAGGTAATTTTACTTTTTTCGTGTTATCGAAATGAAGCGGAATATTTCAACAAAATGTAGATTATATTGTTTTGATTTGCAGTCTGAATCAAATTCGTTGAAGGAGGAGAGGTAAAGCATTCTTCATTCTAAAATATAACTCTTAAACTGCGGCATACCAACTAGAAATCGCTTAAGTTCAAAACTTATATATGTAAGCCTGGCGTTATGGAACTCTACCACAAAAACCAAGCTTTTTATTCCAAAATAATGTTTATTGCAAACGTTTTCGGTCATTGCGCCCATCATTTGTACAAATTTAAATAAAATTCCCGGACTAAGAAATTGATTTGAGTCATTCATCAAATTTGTTCGTAACCCTAGCAACAATACTTGTCACTACTATTGTCTATGACAGATTATTTTGTTCCTTTATTCACTTATCACGAATCAGATGCTATATCCCCTGTATCAACACGTAATTGGAAAATGATTCTGCGGAAGGAAGATTTAAGATTGAGCGGAATAAAAGAAGCGGCTACCTGATCCAAAGGTGTTTTTGAAAGACAAAAATACGACTAATGGTTTTAGGCGAGTTGACGGCATACGACAATTTGTAGCGAAATCAGGGAGACGAAGAGTAAATGAGTCAGTTGAAGAGGGGTTAGGAGAGGGAAAGGAGTGGACTCAATGATAATTTAAAAAGGTAAGAGCGTCACCCGGGAGACATGCCAAATATTTTCTGAAAAATGACACAGGAAAAAGAGAGCGGACAGTAGGAATCAGCCTCGCATCCATCAAGCGACAAAAGATTGTAGACTGACCTAATAAGGAGACCAAAGCTTACTGATTCCAAAGAGAAAATAATTTCCTGGGTGATACTTTACATTTTTGTTGGTAATCTTTCTTCGTGGGTGGTACGGTAGGTATGATTGGAAGAGCCAACGGTCACTTCTAATTTATATTGAAGTGAAATAAGTACTAGTCCCATTTGTCAGACATCTAAAACCTTACCACATGAGCTTTCATGCATGATAAGAATTATCACCGCCACTTTACAGAAAAATTAATAAAATAATAATAACAATGAAGTGATTTCACGAATAGCACACCTATCAAATGACAAAAATAATGAAATAGGACGAAACAAGGAGTTCAGGAGTTCGGTTAAGTATTTTTCGTGGTTGTTAGAATGATATAAGAGCGTTAATTAAAATTTTTAAATGGTTGAATCAATTCACTCAAGATTGTAATGAAATGTTTTAATAAAAAAGGTTCAATATTCTTAAAACATTTTGCTTCTACAGTATTTCGTATTTTTATTCGCATTTTTCTTTCAACAACTCTTATTATTCAATCAATGAAATTATGAATTTCTTCTGATACTGGTTCATAGTAATTATAAAAAGTTCTTCTTCACTGGTCTATGCTAAACTCGTTATTTCGCGTAAACTAAAATCTAATTCACTAATATAACTAATAAGTAATTACGTATTTGCAAATCTGAGAGGAAATAAATTAGATAGGTTAAGAAAGTGTACTTTGCCTAGATTAATCGTAAAATTACTAAAGGACATTACTTGTTTGGCAAATAATCTTGCATTAAACAAATAGATATTGCATAACGAAATTCAACAATATCCTCGAGTCAGCTCTCTTCCGATACTATTTCATTCAACGATTGTGATTTACCTATTGCTCACCGAGCGTTGATATTGAGCAGTCCTTACCTTTACGTTTCCGCACAATTAAATTGTATTTTACTGCCAATGGCTTAACTGGCGAAAAAGGTCGCGCTTAAAATAACAACTCGCCATTTTGATTCCACACGAATTTCTGCTTCGAAATAATCCTCGGCCCATTATTTTACATTTGGTTGGGATGACAGGATGGAGACAAGGGGCGACTATGAAAAATGGTTTTGAGCAATGCGCGCAAGGAATTGGAGGGATCGGAATCAGTGTGAACAGAATGCTGGAGGGCACACCGTCGACCTTTACCACTCTTCAGATTTTCCGAGCTATTTGTACCGAAATTTCCAGAGCGGAGCTGAAACACACACTCACACTCATTCGACAAAAAACAACCGGAGAGTAAAAAATAAATGGGCAAACGGAACGAGGGAAAAGAATTCTCCATCTCCCAAACACCTTTCTCACTCTTTCACAGACACACACAGAGCGGAAGAAAAATGGAGTGCGGATATAAAGCATTTGAAAACGACGAATGGAGCTGGGATTGAGATAATGGACTTTTTAGGAAGGGGTGGAAAGATAAAGGGAAATATGCGATGTTTTAGGAAAATATGTCCAAATTAAAGAAACAATTGTGAGTTGCTGTCGTTATTGAATATTGAAAATAGAAATATGGATTGGTACAAGATCAACCTATTGAGGCCAACGACAAACATCAGGGTAAGAAAGAGATTTCTAAATCAAAAATAAACAAAAACCAAGTCGGTAATACATTAGAGTTTGAGATGAATGTCAGGTCAATTTATAAAGGATGAATTTGAACTGAAGTTTGTAGTATTCTATGGATCATAAGCAATTTATATCCCATTCGAATAAAATATTCCTTCTAATAGAGACCAATTAAATTCAGTCAAATGAATCAGCTGTGTAGTAAATAATCTAAATTTGACATATAGCTATAGAATAAATTATTTCGATAGATAATTA